>JAJEJO010004035.1:156559-167611 GCA_020662805.1 Glaucomys volans
GGGCGGGCAGTTTCCAGGAGTAGAACCCAAGGGTACTTAACTACAGAGCCACATCCCCAGCACTTTTTATTTTTTATTCCAAGACAAGGTCTCACTAGGTTGCTTACAACCTTGCTAAGTTGCTGAAACTGGCTTCAAACCTACTATCCTCCTGCCTCAGCCTCATGAGTTGCTGGGATTACAGGTGTGTGCTACCATGCCAGGATCCCATGCTCTTGAATAGGCAGGATGAATATTGTCAAACTACTACAAAAAGTGCTATACAGATTTTATATAATTCCTATTAAAATTTCAATGATGTTCTTCATAGAAATAGAAAAAGCAAGGGCTGGAGATGTAGCTCAGTTGGTAGACTGCCTGCCTTGCAATCACAAGTCCTTGGGTTCAATCCCCAGCACCAACCAACAACAAAAAAAAAAAAATAGAAAAAGCTGTCACGAAATTCATTTGAAAAAATAAGAGACCCAGAAAAGCCAAAGCAATCTTTAGCAAGAAAAGTGAAGCAGGAGGCATCACAATACCAGACCTAAGTTATATTATATTGTCTTTGGATTAGACAAAGGGGAAGGAAGGGAAGGAGCCGGAGGGAACAGGAAGGGCAGCAGAATGAACGGACATCGCTCTCCTATCCTCACACCTGCATACCCAGCCTGAGCAACTCCACATCAAGTGCACCCACAGGATGGGATCCCTGTTAGAACGAGCTATCCCCATTTGACACAGTGAATGAATGTGTCAAATTCACCCTCCTGCTATGGATATCTCAGAACACGTTAAGAAAAGAAAGGAAGTGCAGAGGCAGGAGTTGGGTGGCCAGAGTCCATGCAGACCTGGAGAAGTGCCGTTTTCTGCAGCAAGGAGAACTGTCCTGGGGCCTCCACTGGGGGTCTTCGTGGGCTGGGCCTCAGCAGCCGTGATCAGAGCCTCTGGTGTGGTCTGCCTGATGTGGGCTGTACTCTGTCCCCCTGAGATCCAAGGCTGCAGCCCTAACTTCAGGACCTTCCTGGACATGTGTCTGCTGCAGGCGTCATCTGCCCTGAAGAGGCCACACTGAAGGAAAGCCCCTAACCCCATATGACTGGTGCCCTCATAGGTAGGAATGCATGAGAAGAGAAAGGGGTGTGTACAGGGAAGAAGATGTCAAAAAGCATAGGGATGCAAGGCACAGTGGCCACACCTGTGATCCCAGCTACTCGGGAGGCTGAGGCAGGAGGATGGCAAGCTTAAGGCCAGCCTCAGCAACTTAGAGAGAGCTTGTGTCAAAATTTAAAAAAATAAAAAATAAAAAGGAGTGGGGAAGTAACTCAGTGGTGAAGTGCTCCTGGGTTCAGTCCCCAGCACTGCCAAACACAAGGTACAGGGGAAGTGCCATAGGCAAGCCAAGGAGTGCCAAAGACGGCCACGGCCACCCCAGTCGGGAGAGAGCCCTGGGAGATCCTCCTCACAGCCTCAGGGAGGCCCATCTGCACCTTGATCTCAGGCCTCCAGCCTCCAGAACCCAGACAATTGTTCTGTTGTTGAAGCTGCCCACTCTGTGTACTGTGCAGCTCCCGTGTGGACTGTCCTGACCATCCACTCCCGCTCCAGGCCGAGGTCAGGCCTCCCCGTTACCATCCCCCCGGGTGCTGGAGGAGGAGAGGCATCACAGGAAATAGACTGGGAAGAGGCACTGCAAGGGAAGGAGGGAGTGGACACAGGCGGAGGTCAGGGGGAGTGTGAGGCCTCAGGCTTCACAGGGAAAGGAGGGGCGAGACAGGTCATGGCAAGTGTCAGAAGCAGCCGGCAGGCTTTCCAGAGAGCAGGTGGCTGGGCAAGCCCTGCCCCCTTCTGCTCCCCCTGCAGCCTCAGGGAGCCCAGGAGGAGCACTCCTCCCTCTCCCCCTTCCTGCTCTGTCTTTCTTTCTACTGGGGATGGAGCCCAGGGACACTCTACCATTGAACCATTTCTCTAGTCCTTTTTATTTTTTCTGTTGAGACAGGATCTCACTAAGTTGCCAGGGCTGGCTTTGAACTTGCGATCCTCCTGCCTCAGCCTCCCAAGTAGCACACCTGGCACAGAGGTGAGTGCCAACTGCAGGAGCTGACTCAGAGAATCATGGGTGGACACTCCTCCTGAACTCAGATCCGCAGCCGACTGAGTAAGCATGAGGAGGTCTCAGACCTGCTTCCTGGTAGTTGGACGCCCCCCCAGGACCCATCCCTGCGGGGCTCCCGGTGTTCTGCATTCACTGCAGGGAGCTCGCAGCTGCCCGCTTCTTTTCTCAGGCTCAGCCAAGCCTTATGACAGAAGGCAGGGTGACTCAGTGAGCCATCCAGAATACCCCGCCTTCCCAGAGGGTGTTTCCACTGGGCACAGGGTGACTTGTGTAAGTTCCCCAAAACATTCTGTTTCTAGACTTGGCTCCCTGCTGTGGACAATTGAAAGCAGCCAAGAGAAGCAGATCTCAGTCAGTACAGGTGCGAGAGGAAATCAGGGTTAGCCAGAGGGCACGAAGAGCAAGGGCACATGGGGCAGGTCTCTACGTCATGATGGTGGAGCTGGTGGCAGCCTACTTCTCTTCCCAGGGGAGAGGCCTCTGGGACAGCTCGCTGGCATTCATGTGTTGTCTGCAAAGAGCCTTTGGAAAGCCAGGAGCTGAGACTCAGAAGTCATGGAGGGACAATGCACAGGGGTCTGGGCGGGGGTGCAAGGACTTGGGGTGCGTTCAGTGGGCTGCACTGGAGGACTTCAAAGGACAGAATGTAACTACAAGTCACCAGGATGGTGGGAAGGAGGGCAGGATTGCGCAAGGCTGTCCTGAAAACACGCAAACAAACACGTGCTTGCAACAGCCACCTGAAGCGGAAAGTGCTCCTGTGCTTCAGACTCTGACCTTTACCCTGCAGGTTGGCGTGCTGGTTTGCAGCAGCCGGGCGGGGGGACGTCACTGACAGCACTGGCAACGAGAGGCATTAACAAAGCTGTCAGCAAACCCAGATGCGTGGCAGAATTAATTTTTCCTTCATTAATAATATCCCAATTTGCATGATTAATATCTTAGTCCATGAACGCAGGCAGCAACGAGTAGAATCCCTGAACAAAATGCCACCTGCTGAGCAAGAAGAATAAGACAAAGAAATGACTTGACACAGCTGCCCGAGCAGGACACGCTGTGGTTCCCCAAAACAATCCTGGAAATGCCTGAAATGCTGCCCTTGTTGGAACAACTGCTCGAGGAATGAGGAATGCAGAGACAAGCATTCCAGACGATTCTGTGGAAGGGTGAGCTCCAGGTTAAGCACAGCACTCGCGGGCTGCCATTGGGTAAGGCAGATGATTGCTGCTCCCCGGACTCCTTCCTCACCTCACATGGCTTCCTGAGCTGGCCCCAGGCAAAGAGGCAGGACATTCCAGGCCACAGTGGTGCCACCACATCAGCCCAGCCTCACTTCCTGCAGCTGTGAGCCTCAGCTGCTTTTGGCTGGTCAGCCTCAGGGCAGAACCTGCCAAGAGCACAAGCCACAGCAGAGAGCCAAGGGAAGCGGAGCTGGGAAAGCCCAGGCAGAGGCCTCAGACCCTCTGGATGCTGGACTCGGCTCCCCTCCCTGGGGAGAAAGGCACACATGGGTCCCGGTGCAGAGCCCACCCAGTAGCCCTGAGAGGTAGGGTTTCTCTGGAGGCTACTGGGCAGGAGCTGCCGCAGCAGACAGCAGTGTCATGATGGGAATGTTCTGGACCTGCAGCCACTGGTCATATGTGGCTATTGTTGAGCATTGAAATGTGGCCAGTACAGTTGAGGGACTACATTTTTATTTCATTTCTTTTTAATGTAAATTGACTGCGCCACGGGGGTTAATGACCACCATGCCATGCGCTGGGTCAGGAGTTAGCATGGGTCTCCCACTCACCAACTGCTCCTGAGACATGCGTTCTACCCCTCTGGCTCCATTTCCTCATCTGAGGCTCAGAGGGCTGGGTTTGGGGACCCCTGGAGCCTCGCCTTACTATCTGCTCTGCTCATGATCCCCTCACTCCACCTTCCTCCTGCTCTCAGATTCTGGCAGAATCTCCCTTCCCTCCACACTTGAGTTCCTCACCCAGATTGGCCATGCTCCACGTCTCCACCACAGGGACAGACCTCAGTCTCTGACAGGTCACATCTGCAACCCAGAGGACACCTTGTGCCTCCCGTCTCCTGCCTTGTCCCAGGCCATTTCTGTTCTTCCCTCCCCAACCTGCTCAATACTGGTAGAAGACCCCTGTCAAATCCCTCTTTCTGGAAGCTTCCCAGAGCTCCATGGCTCACAAACACTTCCCTCTCTGTTCAGAATGAATCTCAGCCTCTGGTGCAACGCTGTGCAATGCTCTGGTCACTTAATTGCAACAATCTTGCACTGTCTTGGTAACAGCATAACCTTGCAGCGCAGAGGAGGTGGAGCAGGAGGGCAGGGCGTGAGGGAGACTGAGGCTGGGGATTGGACCCAAGGAAGTGGGCAGCTTATCCTCAGTGCCAACCAGTAGCATGGCCTTGGGAAGCACGTGAGCCTCACTAGGTTCTTAGCTTCCTCATCTGGAATGTCAGGATAGCAACATCTGCCCCTGGGGTTGCTGCCAGTTTAGGGATTTTCAGGTCATGTTGGCTTCCCTCTCACCCACAAAGGACAGCAAAGGTGGCGGGTCTAATTTTCTGCACCCCAACCAGGTCTGTGGATCAGACACACCGCGGTATGAGCATAGACCAGGAAGCTCACGTCTTACTTGGGCTTTCTTTCCTCAGTGTCTTCTACATCGTCTCTGGATGGCTCTTATTAATGCAGACAGCACTAGCCCAGGAAGACCAAATTCAGTCAGTTCCATTGCTTCTTTCTCTCCGGTGATCTTTTGCTATTCCGAGTTCCCTGAGTCGGTCACGTGGCATGGGCTGAGAATCCACATAGGTGGTGCGCTGAGCGAAGATCTGAATGAGAAGTGGGTCCCTGTGCTGCATTCTCTGCAGAGTTGCATTCAAAGACAGAATCAGAAGCCAAACCAAACCCTGTGCCCCTCAGCCGTTAGGTTCAGAATCCTACCTTCCCAGCGCTGGGCCCCCTGCTGCTCTGCCTGAGCCCCTCAGGAGTGAAGGCCCGGCTCCTCCCCAGGCTCAGGCTCCTCCTGCGCTGCCCGCTCCGCTGTTCTACTCAGCCAGCACCATCCAGGGGAAACACGCCACATGCTACACAGACGTAGAGAGCGGAGCAATGGCTATTGGGTGGGGAGCCCAGGAAACAGGAAGACTCAGGTCCAGGGTAGGAAGGATGATAATGTATGATAGGAGGACAGAAGTCAGTAATCCACCCTGAACTGCTTAACAATGGGGACACGTTCCAAGAAACGCATTACTAGCAAACTTCATCACTGTGTAAACAACGCAGAGTGTGCTGAGACAGCTCCCACACCGCTAGATGACATGACCTTGCCGGGCCTCTGTCACACACGCAGTTCACTGTTGGCGTTAAGGACCATTACGCAGCCCAGCATGCATTACACTGGAGATTCACCATGAGAATATGTTTCAGGAACTCCTGCCACATGCACACCACATACATGCATGCACGCACATACGCACAGCTGATGGACATGAGGCAGTAATTGTTCACTGTCAATATACATATATCAAAATATCATATAAAATGTTTTTAAATCATGTTGCACACCTTAAACACACATAATAAAACAAAGAAGTACATCCACAGCCACATGGGTAAGTTGAAAATCTCATAGACACTGTTATGGCCTGTGTAAGGAAGTGTCCCCCAAAAACTCACGTGTGAAGCAATGCAAGAGTGTTCAGAGGTGAAATGATTAATTTGGAGAGCTGTGACCTAATCATTGGATTAATCCACTGATATGGATTAACTGAATGGTAATTGTAGGCAGGTCGGGTGTGACTGGAGAAAGCAGGTTGCTGGAGTGCGCCTTGGGGTATGTATTTTATTCCTGAGCAGATTGCACCTTCTCCTCCTGATGGACGAGTCCTGGCCTGCTTTCCTCCTCCATGCCCTTCCACCATGATGTCCTGCCTCACCTTGGGCCCAAAACAATGTAATTCACTGTCTGTGGAGTGAGACCTCTGAAACCATGAATCAAACTTTTCCTCCTCTAAAATTGTTCTTCACAGGTTTTTTTATCACAGTGGTGAAAATGCTAACTAAAACAAACTGGTAGGGAGAAATGGGTCATTGCTGCAACTAACTGACCATGTGGCTCAGAAGCCTTTGTGGGGTGAGGAATTTGGAAAAACTTACTTATAGAGCAGGACTTGCCTTCCCTGAGTGACTCCATGGTGTGCAGAACAGCAGCTCTCAGGCTGCACCTGCCCTGAGTGACTCCATGGTGTAGAACAGCAGCTCTCAGGCTGCGCCTGCCCTGAGTGACTCCATGGTGCAGAACAGCAGCTCTCAGGCTGCGCCTGCCCTGAGTGACTCCAAGGTGTAGAACAGCAGCTCTCAGGCTGCGCCTGCCCTGAGTGACTCCAAGGTGTAGAACAGCAGCTCTCAGGCTGCGCCTGCCCTGAGTGACTCCATGGTGTAGAACAGCAGCTCTCGGGCTGCACCTGCCAAGAGTGACTCCATGGTGTGCAGACCAGCAGCTCTCAGGCTGCGCCTGCCTTGAGTGACTCCATGGTGTGCAAAACAGCAGCTCTCAGGCTGTACCTGCCCTGAGTGACTCCACGGAGTGCTGAAGGGCAGCTCTCAGGATACACCTGGCCTGAGTGACTCCTTGGTGTGCAGAACAGCGGCTCTCAAGCCGTGCCCAGCTTATGACACCCAGGTGACCTGCAGGTCATCAGTGAATGCCAGGGATGGACATGGTGTCCCTGTGACTTTATTGTTACTCCAAGCTTCGGACACGGTGTGTTTGTTCTATGTTAGTAACAGCATGCCCACCACAACTGGCAGAGTCAGCAGGATTCCATTCAATGGAATGGAATGGAATGGAAAGAATGGAAATATGTAAAATTTTTCAAACAAATTCAGGTAAAATTCAGCACCTGTACCAAAGACTTGTGAACCGAGACTAAAAGCTCACTCTGCAAATCCAAGCCTGGCTTGCACTGCAGTGCAAATCGTTTGGGGTGAAACCCAACTTGTACTATAGTTCACAACTAACACCCAAAGTCCTGTCGTTATGGGGCTAGAGAGCAACAAACCCTCACGGCAACCCCACAAAATTTGGGGATCATTTAAAATGGACAGAACTACATCAAGCAATTCGAAACATCAGGAAGCTCTCAATCTCAGCAAGATACAGATCAGACAAATGCCTGCATAGCATGGTTTGGGGTGCCAGCAGCACTTGAGGTGCAGACGCCATCGATACCAGGTGCAGCAGAGCCTCGGGGTTCACGTTCACGGATGCTCAGCAGCGGCCTGCGCCTGTGGGGCGTATTGCAGACATGCAGATGGTCATCAGAGCTATCTGGGTCACACAGGGTAATGTTCACGACAAAATCGCTTCAGAGCAGGGCCCACCACAAGTCAAAATATTTCTTCACAGCTAACACTAGGACATTCACTAGGTCAGCTACATCTAGGGCAACAACACATCACAACAGACAAGCAGAGCATCAATAGGCTGGCAGCAACTGGACACCAAGAACATTCCGGAAACATACTCCTCAAAATAGATACCAGTTTCAGAGAAGGAATTTATTTCTTCCAGGAAACCAACAAAGAAACATAGAAAATAGTGCAACAAGAAGCATGCAGGGGAAAAAAAAGATAAAATGGAGAGACAGAGAGAGAGAGAAAAGGCACACAGAGATTCTTTTCAAAAAGTTAGGAGGGCCCCAGGTCAGAAAAATCTTCATAGGACTTGGGAATAATAGACCATATGTAAAATTGACAAGAAAAATTCAGGAAAATATAAAAAACACATGCTTTCTTAATAGACTGAGGATCACAGGTAACTTTACTAAAGAAATTAATTAACAAACACAATAACCCCACAAAAAATAAGAGGATTGGGTGGCAAAAAAACTAAAGGAAGCTTAACTAGAGCCAGAACTTGAAGTTGTAGCGCAACCCACAGAAGTGCCGCGCCTGCTCACCTGAGGCAGGAAACACTGGGGCGGGGATGTGCCACCTGCAATATATGAAAACTGGTGGCCAAGAAAACACAGAAATCTGAAACACAGATTAACAGAAGCTCAGGTGACGCCCCACACCCCCGGCACAGCCCGCAGAGAGCAGCACCCAGGAAAGCGCAGACACGTGAAATTACAGAGGAAATCATGGAATTAATCAGGGAGAGCAGAGTAGAGCCTGGCAGGCCTAATAGATTGAACAGCCCAGTGTGGCCAGTTCTGAGACCTCAGGGGTCATAGAAATTAAGAGACCTAAACAAGGTATCTCCCAGACTCCCAGGGGCATGAACAGCTGTAGCAGAAATCATCCGTGAAACAACACAATGCAATGGAAATATTGTGTGTGACGACTGGCTTGTCAGGTGTGTTCTTTGCCATACCTATGGATAAAGAAAGGTAAGAGCGAAGGCAAACATTGCCAATTTCAAGACTCCCACAGGCTATTTAAATAGTCCAGTGATAGTTCATTCAATGCCACCCTCTCAAGCCAATCCAGAAAACTATGGCTCCCTGGTTTTATCTATATAGATGAAATGATAGTGATAAACAACAATAAGGAAAAACCAGGAGCAGAAAAGAAACACTTAATACAAGAACTCAGAAACAGGGGTGGACTATAAATGAGGAGAAGACAATAGGACCTGATACCATTTGGAGGATTTTAGGAGGTGCGTGGTCATCAGGCGGTTGACAGACACCAAAGAAGCAACAGACAGAACTATGGCAACAGGGTCTCCCAGGCTAAGCGAGAAGCAGAGGCTGACGGGACCATCTGGCTGCAGGAGACAACGTGCACCCTGCCTAAGCATCGTATCAAGACCTATGCGTTAAATCCTGAGAAAGTCACAGAACTTCACTTGGGAAGCAGAGCAAGAGTGGGCACAACAAACTTTAAAAGGCTATGTCCATACCTTCCCCAAATTACATGACTCAACACCTCAGCATCACTGAGATTAGGAATCATGGCACAGGATTAGGGCACATGGTCATTGTGGACCGAGGAGCCAGAATAGCATAATTTTGTTCCAGTAGGACTGGCCAACTAAATTCCCAGATGCACCAAATAAATATACACTTTTTGAAAATTATATTTGTCTAACTTATAAGGCACTGACAGATACAGAGCCTCTGACTGGAGGGAGACCTATTGCAATCAGGTGTAGGACGCTTTTGCTCCACTAGGCTAAGTTAAGTCCCACAGAGCTGACAGGTATCCAAAGTGAGAGAAAACTTGCTACCTGAAAATGGTACACACAGCAAGGATGCTGGCTTCAGGGGCTGACCAGGGCTCCTCCCAGAGGAGATGCACAAGAGAGAGATGGATATGCCAGAATTCGTTCTGAGGGCAGAACGAATCCATGCCAATAGAGGGAAATGGTGTCCTGTCTGATCAGCCTCCATGGCCCAGGAACATGAAGCAGAGGCAGCAGCCCTCAGACCTCAGGACCACCTGGTTCTCGTGGGGCAAGCTGCTTCATTTCCTGCACAACATGCAGAGCTCGCAGCGATGGTAGTCGCAGTCAGACAAGCCATAGTTGAAAAACAGAGAATAAGTTTTTTACAGACTCATGGGCAGCTGCAAATGGCACAGGCTGTGCTCACACCAGTGGATCTTTTCCCACTGACGGCTCCACTGACGGCTTTGATCAACAAGCAACAGCACAGGCTGAGTGGACAGCTGGGCCTCCTGGGTGTTCAGCCTCAGGACACTGCTCACTGCACATCATTCAACTTTCAGGTGACCCATGGTGGATAGCAAGCCCGCCACAGCAACACCACAAGCATGCAATGACCACAAGTATCAAATTTCAGCTAGAGGAGACCCATTACTTACATCAGGATACTCTGTTAACAAAGAAATGGTGCATAAATGGCCAACATCTGTGGGTTACACGATTGAGGAGATTACCCCAACCATAGACTCTGACCCTATAAACACAGCAGCTTTATCTACATGTGTTAAGGATATAGGAGACTTCGTGTGGATACCATGTTGTAAATCAATTTCTGAGGTGCAAAATCACAATCACACCTCAAGATCAAGTGTTCATGTTGTTGTGAACTCAGAACGTGTGAAGTTGACAAACACAGTGAACGTGGCTGTGAATGGAAGCCCCTACCTGGCCTCCTATAACCAAGAAATGTCATGCAGGGAACTGCCGGAATCATGGTACGGTGAATCCCAGAAATCCTGTGGTCAATGTGATGCACAAGGACACTGTTATTGAAACAAACCAGGAGGAGCTCAATGGCATCTGGTGCCTTCCACCAACAAGTGCTGATGTCAAGAACTCACCTGGGCCTGCAGGGGCAGCACTGAACGCAGCCTCCACGGCACTTGCAGGAGATATTGAGGGCCTACATGCAAAATGCACATCTTCCAGCCACCTGGCAAGTCCTCCAAGGCACACACACCACACAGGTTCATGGTCTGATTGGAAACTCTGACCTGGATCAGGACTGGTTGGTATAACCAGGCCAGTATGGTAGGGGCCCATCTAAAAGAAACATTGCCCTTATTATTGGCAACAATATTTGGATTCTATTTGCTCAAAATTTCTATTTGTTCAACATTCCTGAGTGACTCTAGAATGTGTAGAACAGCAGTTCAGGCTGTGCCCTGCTCTGAGTGATTCCATGGTGTGAAATAAAATTTATACCATCAGCCTCTGTACTGCACCCTGGAAAAAGAACCATTTGTGATTCCTCGTGTTTCAGAGCATTTAGGCTCATACACCAAGGAAGCAGGGGGTGGATTGTGGAGGAACAGTCTGTGTCTGTCCTGAGTGACTCCATGGTGTGCAGAACAGCAGCTCTCAGGCCGTGCCTGCCCTGAGTGACTCCATGGTGTGCAGAACAGCAGCTCTCAGGCTGGGCCTGCCCTGAGTGACTCCATGGTGTAGAACAGCAGCTCTCAGGATGCACCTGCCCTGAGTGACTCCATGGTG
>JAJEJO010004035.1:178882-207862 GCA_020662805.1 Glaucomys volans
CCTCTCAGGCCTCCCTGACCTGCCCTGAGCCTCAGCTTTCCACGGTGTCCTCTCAGGCCTCACTGACCTGCCTTGAGCCTCAGCTTTCCACAGTGCCCTCTGGACTCTCAGAGCTCTCCTGCCATGTAGGCTTTGTCGTGTGGCTTTTGGTCACCTGGCATCTGGATCTAATGCTGGGAAATCCCCCCCTCTTGAGGAGGTACTGGATCCAGCTGCATGTGGCTAACAGGGGATGGACAGGGGCCAAGCTGGTTGCTGCCCACTGCAACGCTGGTGACTCCATCGCATAGACTGGAGCAGGGCTGGGCCAGCCTCCCACCTCCCGGCCCACAGTTCTAGCTATGAGCAGAGGCTCAGCTGTGTGGTGGTGAACTCCGTTTGGGCCAGTCACCAGGGTTCTTCTCCCCAGCATTCTTCCTGCCTGGTAGCCTGTCAGCCAGGTTCCCACCCAGGCCTCCTTCCTGTGAGCTGGACAATGGCCCTTTAACAAATTTCTTTTCTGCCTCAATTAGCCAGAGCTATGCTCGTCACTGACAAGGAAGTGTCCTAAATGGAAAGGCGCTCCTCTCTCATGTCCATGTGTGCCCGCCTGACACGGGAATGTCAATACACTTATTTTTCCGTCTGACCTGGAGAGTGGGACGCCTGCTCCCTCCGACTGCAGGTCTCACATGGTCAGGGCCGAGGCAGGCCACGCAGCTGCTCAGCTGGCCTCCTGTCAATTATAATGATGGACTCTCAGAGCCGCCGCTGCGCTGGCTTTTGTTAAAGGTCATCTTTCCTCCTTAAGTAAGGAGGAGTATTGGATAAACATTGCTTCTTCCGTTGGATCTGTCTCATCTGTAGATGGTCAGATACAGGAAACCAGCAATCCTCTCCAGTGCCATTTGGTCCATGGACGGTCCTGTCTTTGGCTCCTTTTCCTCCCATCAGCCTTAGATCTCCTTCCAAAATCACAACTTGAGGAAACATTTTCACTTAAACAAATCCCTCCTATTTCAAGTTTTGCCGATGGCCTCCTGTCCTGAGGATTTCCAGACAAGGCTTGTCTAATTCAGGAAGGTGCCAGTGACCGCTGCCCACGTCTGACCAATGCGAGTCGCCGTCCTCGCCGTCCCCTGCCTGCCTCCTCCTCCCTCCGCTGGCCTTGCCCAGGCTTCCTGTGGGTGCACACCTGTCATCAGGGACCAGGTGCCCATTGTCTGCTAACCTCCTGTGACGCTTACTGCATTGAAGGGGGTTGGTGAACAGACCAGGGGGCCTGGCCTGTGGCCACCTGCCCATCCTGGAGCCAAGCACACCCGGAGGGAAGATGAGGCCATCAGGACCCCACTCAGGGCTGAGGAGCTGACTGCTGCCCGTGCTGGCCATGGAGAGGTGGTCTCAGCAGCACTGCGCGCCCACTCGGCCAGCTGGGGACGGCTGCCTCCTGTGACAGCATCAGAAGCCCTCTTCCTGCCCCGCCACCCCTCCGAGGCCAGTCCTGCCCTGCAGCGGCTCTAGGAGGTGGGCGAGCTGCTGCCTCAGCGCATGTTGCCTGGCCTGGGTCTCAGCACCATGGCTGCTGGCCACCTCAAGAGGCCAGACTGGAGCATGGTGTGGCCAAGGAGTGTGTGTGCTGGTGTGTGAGTGTGGAGCAGGCATGTGTGCGTGTGCGTGTAAGGAGCGAGCGCGTAGGTGAACAGGTATGGGCTGTGTGAGCAGGTGCCTGAGCAGGTAGGATGTGGAGTGTGCACGTGGAAGAGTGAAACGTGGAGGTGCAAAGGAGCAGGTGTGAGTGTGAGTGTGAGAACAGTGTGTGTGAAAAAGTGTGTGAGTGTAGGTGAACAGGTGTGAGTGTGAGAACGGTGTGTGTAAAAGTGTGACTGTGTGTGAGCAGGTGTGTGTGGAGGAGCCCGGGTGTGGGTGTGCTGGGCGAGCCCAGGTGTGAGGGAGAGAACACGGGATGAGTGGGTGTGAGTGTGAGCTGGCGGGTCAGTGTGCACGTGGAGGGGCGAGTGTGCAGGGAACATCTCTTATTTAGGAGAATAAGCGTGACGCTGGATTCTCAGTGGGCTCCCGACAGCCCTGCGTCCGCTCGCCTTCATCCCGGGAACCCTGCAGACGCACCTGAAGCTGCTCCTGTGGTTCCGACCTGGACGCCGACCAGCCAGAGGACACGTCCTGGATCCAAGCCCCGCAGCGAGTCTCCCAGTGCGCGGCCTCCCCCTCGGGTGTGCCCACCAGTGACCCTGGAGAGGCAGGAGGAGTGCACACTTCACACTGCTCCCTGCGTGCCTGGCTGAGTTTTGACCCCACGCACAAATGCAGGAGAACGTGTTAGTAAGTTTTGGGTAAAATGGAATCATCCTCGCCGGTGAAGAAGCAGTGAGATGATCTATTTGTCATGAGATTGATGATGCTTACCTGTTCAGTAAAGTGTGTGATTGTCCTCAACCTTCAACCAATGGGAGCAAGATCCTGTTCTCAGAATTCAAAAGGAAGAAGTGACTGTCACACCGGTTGAAACCATGATCTGCAGAGGGGTCTCTCTTGGATGGCACCCAAGGGGACGTTCTGAGAAAGAACACAGAGTCATCATCAGAGAAAGACCAGTCCTCAGTGTCTGAATACACGTGGTTTCTTTAAGTAACAAAGTAAAAACCGCAACCCTTCAGTGTGAAGAAGTCCTTTCCCCTTTGTCCTCAAACCTCTTTCGAATCTGAAAACGCACCTTTCCTGGAAAGAGGGAAGGGTCAGTACTCTGCCTTACCTTCCAAAAACAACGAGGCTGCGCTTTGCGTGGCCCCGGGTCCCATGGCCTGTTCCCAAACCTGACAGTGCTGGGCCGGGGTTGTAGCTCAGTGATAGAGGGTGTGAAGTGCCACATAAAAATAATAAAAAAAAAACCCAGGCATTGTGTCCACCTGCAACTAAAACATATGCCCTGGAGCTCGCCTCTCCCCGCAGGAGGCGCCGTCTCTGGGCACTTCTCACCTGTTTTCTCCCTTCTCCATGTTCGGCCCTCGGGCAGGCGTGCGTTTTCCAGGATGACCTTTGCAAAATGAATTTCTTTTTATGAGCAATTGGGAGAAGACTTTCGATGAGCATGTCTAGCATCGTCAGTGACGGCAGTGGAAGGGGAGTCCACGGAAAGGACTGAGAATTAGCGACCCGTGGCGGCCAGGGAGAAGCACGTAAGAACGACAGGTGTGAAGGAGAAGCCATCCAGAGGGGGGAGGCTGGAGAGGGAGCAGCCAGGCCCACGGGACTCTGGCTGCCCAGGGACGCCCCAGGGTGGGGAAATGGTGTCACAGTGGAGTGCAGGCCACAGTGGGAGTAAAGGTGCCGAGGGATGTGGGACAGGGCCGGGACAGGGCCGGGACAGGGCCGGGCGTCGCTCAGCGGTGGACGTGTGCCTAGCGTGTGAGGTCTGGTCATCCCCAGCACCACAAAATGCACGAGTGCAGGAAGGAGTCACTGACGAGCCCTCGGATGGGGAGAGGAGGCCGAGCTCTCCGCAGAGTCCCGAAGTCAGTGCGCAGCCTCCGCTCTTGGAGCTGGCTCTCAGAGGGGACCTAGTGCTTCTGGGGAGGGAGGGTCCCTGTGTGGTCTGAGGAGAGGCAGCTGCCCCAGCATGGCTCCTCTTTCCTTTGGCCCAGTCTCAGGGGCAGAAGTTCCCTTTTTACCTGCATCTCAGCAACCCCAGCACATAATTACTTCTGTTTGTCCGTGTCCACAGTAAGTCAGGGACGGTCACCTTTCACTCACAGGAAGCACTTCATGGGTCACCTTTCACTCACGGGAAGCACTTCATGGCTTCTCTTTGGATATCCAAGTGGCCACATGGCCACTCTTGTGCTTTGGAGCCATTGTTAGGCCATTGTTAGGTCAAACAAGAGTCCCTGAACCCCAGCTCCGAGATACCAGCTGACCTGATAACCCACACCTCTGACCTCTACAAAGTGACCAGTGGGCAGGTGTTGCAGACCACATGGACACCCTGGACAAAGGGGTGCATCCCCTTCTGGTGGGACAAGAGATCTCTTCAAACTACTCGGAATGGCACCAAATTTAAAACATGAATTATGTTTGGAATTTTTCGCTCAGTATTTTCTTACCTTAGCTGGCCTTGGATAGCTGGAGCCACAGAGGACACTGCCTGGGGAAGAGCCAGCCTTTTCCAAGGAGCAGGGTGGCAAGGGGGCACCTTCCATGGCCTCTTGGCTCCTCAGCACTGAGCTCAGTTCCCCTCAGGGATGGAGAAACTGAGGCCCAGAGGGGCTGAGAAGCTCTGCATGAGGAGGTAGAAGGTGGTCCCTACTCAGACGATGCCATGTTGATTGGGGAGCAGGTGAGCCTCATGGAATGAGGGGAGAAGGCCCAGAGGTCCCTCTGTTGCTTTATTTCCCCCTGAGTTTTTGTTTGTCTTTCACACTGTGCTTCCATTCCAGGCCCCACAAACCTTCTGCACAAAGGTCTCATCTCAGAGCCTGAGAGGCATGCTGGAAATGCAGGGAGGCAGGGCACGTGTGCCGGGTGGGCCTGGCTTGCTGGTGGGGCTGGGGCCTTTCCAGGGTGAGGGGGCTGCCAGGAGGGGTGCTGGCACAGGTGCCCCGGCCTGGGAGTGGGCTCAGACCCGGGGAGGGAGGAAACCCTGACCAAGGGCTGCACATCCTGCTTCGTGACAGAATGTCTAGATGAAACCATTTGTGGATTTAAGAGAGTAGGGGCTCAAGGGCTGGAGAACTGGGGACACTTGGGTCATTTTCATAGTAACCCTCACCCTGTGACCACTAGAAGAAACAGTAGGCCCCAATCTTCACCATGTCAGCCTAGGATCTTACTTCTTTAACAAGACCCTTAAAGTGCAAGAAGTTAAGTCAAGAATCAATAAATGGGATGGACTCAAACTGAAAAGCTTCTTCTCAGCAAAAGAAACAATCAATAATGTGAAGAGAGCACCTACAGATTGGGAGAAAATCTTTACCAAATGCACCTCAGATAAAGCATTAATCTCTAGGATATACAAAGAAATCAAAAACCTCAACACCAATAAAACAAATAACCCAATCAATAAATGGCTAAGGAACTGAACAGACACTTCACAGTAGAAGAAATACAATTGATCAATACATATATGAAAAAATGTTCAACATCTCTAGCAACTAGAGAAATGCAAATCAAAAGTACTCTAAGATTTCATCTCACTCCAGTCAGAATGGTAATTATTAAGAATACAAGCAACAATAAACGTTGGCAAGGATGTGGGAAAAAGGTGCACTCACACATTGCTGGGGGGACTGCAGAATGGTGCATTATGGAAAGCAGTGTGGAGATTCCTCAGAAAACTTGGAATGGAACCAACATTTGACCCAGTTATCCCACTCCTTGATTTATGCCCAAAGGACTTAAAATTAACATACTACAGTGACACAGCCACATCAATGTTTATAGCAGCTCATCATAGGTAAAATATGGACCAACCTAGATGCCCTTAAACGAATTAATGGATTAAAAAATGTGATATATATATATGTGCGTGTGTGTGTGTATTCCTCAGTTTTAAAGAAGAATGAAATTCTGGCATTTGCTGGTACATGAATGGAATTAGAGACTATCAGGCTACGTGAAATAAGCCAAACCCAAAAACCAAAGGCCAAATGTTTTCTCTGATATGCAGAAGCTCATTCACAATAGGTGGGGTGGACAGGGAAGAATAGAGTTACTTTATATTAGGTAGAGGGGAGTGAGGGAGGGAAGAGATATGGGGGAAGGATTGACAGTAGAGTGAAACAGACATTATTGCCTCATGTACATGCATGACTGCATGACCGATGTGATCCTGCAATATGTACCATCAGAAAAATGAGAGATCACACTCCATTTATGTATGATCTATCAAAATGTATAAATGCATTCTACTGTCATGTGCAACTAATTAGAACAAATTAAAAACTTAAAAAAAGAAAATCCTCAACACTTTGGATTATAATAAAGTTGCATTCAAACTAAAAAAAGTAAATTTGGAGTTCCTAGATTTAAATTTTAAAAATGTAAGCCCCTAACTGATCGTTTCTTAAAGCAATGTATAGTATTCAACCCTGTGTGGATTGGAAGATGTGAAAAAGTACCTTGAAATCTAAAAGTGTCAGAGTTTGAGGAACTTGTTTTCCTTCCCTTTCAAACAGAAAAGGTGAGTTTTCCCAGTCTGGTTTTCCCTCTTTTCCTCTAAGTAAAAGTGAGCTTTTAAATTCTGAAAGTCAAAGCAGAATCAAGGCCAGAGAAGCTGACCCTGGGCCAACACACACGTTCTGGAACATCAAAGCTCTCCTACACTTTCCTATACTCCAGTGATGAATCTGCTGAGAAAGAAACCAGGCAAATTCCATTCACAATAGCCTCAAAATGTTATCTATTTGGGGATAAGTCTAACCAAGGAGCTGAAAGACCCCCTACAGTGAAAACTAAAGAACACTGAAGAAAGAAATTAAAGACCTCAGAAGATGGAAAGGCCTCCTGTGTTCTTGGATAGGCAGAATAAATTGTCAAAATGGTCATATTATAAAAATGCTACATGATCCTCATCAAAATACCAATGACATTCTTCATAGAACTAGAAAAAAATGTCTTAAAAAGAATATGAAAAAATAAAAGACCCAGAATAGCCAAAGAAATCTTGACTGAGAGTGAAGCAGGAGGCATTACCACAGAGCTATAGTAAGAAAAAGAGTACAGTATTGGCATCAAAATGGACATAAAAACCAGTGGAATAGAATAGAAGACACAGAGACAAACCCACATGCTTAAAGTCTTCTGATCCTGGACAAAGCTGTCAAATCACAAATTGGAGAAAAAATAACTTTTCTTCAAAACCTGGTACTGAGAGAACTGGATAACCATATGGAGAAGAATGAAACTAGACCCCCATCTTTTTTTAAATGGACACAAAAGTCCATTTAAAGTGGATTGAAGTCCTAGGATTTAGACCAGAAACACTGCAACTGCCAAAAAGAAACTCAAGGTCAGCACTCTTCACATTGGTGCAGGGAGCAGTCTCTCAGCAAGACCCCAGAGTTCAAGAAATAACACCAAGACTCAATGAGTGGAATGCCATCGAATTAAAAAGCTCTGCATGGCAAAAGAATAAAAAATAAAACCCAAGAATGTGAAGAGAGAACTACAGAATGGGAGAAAATCTTTGCCAGCTGCTCTTCTTGTAGGTGATTAATATTCAGAACACACAAAAAACCCAAAAAGCCTTATGCCAATAATAATAATAATAATAGTAACCCAACCAATAGAACGGCAAATGAACCAAATAGACATTTTTCAAAAGCAGAAATGCAAATAGCCAACAATAATGTGAAAGAAATGCTCAACATTCCTAGCAACCAGAGAAATGCAAATCAAAACTACACAGCAATGTCATCATTTCCCAGCAGTTAGAACGGCAGTCATCAAGAACATAGCAGTTGCTGGTGAGGGTGTGGGGCAAGGTGCACTCGTACAGTGTTGGTGGGACTGAGAATTAGTGCAACCACTGTGGAAATCAGTATGGATGTTCCTCGAGACACTAGGCATGGAACCACCATGTGACCTGGATATCCCCCTCCTCAGTATTTATCCAAAAGAACTAAAATCAGCATACCATAGTGATACACGCACACTCATGTTTATAGCAGCGTGATTCACACTAGCAGAGCTATGGAACAAGACTAGGTGTTCCTCATTAGACAAACAGATTAAGAAAATGTGGCCCATGTACGCCAGGCGTGGAGATGCAAACATGTAGTCCCAGCAGCTCGAGAGGCTGAAGCCCGAGGATCCCAGATTAGAAACCAGTCTCAGCAATTTAGCAAATCATTATCTCAAAATTCAAAAAAGGAACGGGGATGTAGCTCAGTGGTAAAGCACCCCTGGGTTCAGTTCCCAGTACCAAAAGAATAATAACAATAGTAATAACTGATTTTTAAATTGTGGTAATACACACAATGAAGTTTTACTTGGCCATAAAGAAAAATCGAAATCACGTCATTTGCTGGTAGATGGATGGAACTAGGAACACCATGCTAAGTGAAATAAGGCATACCCGGAGAGTCAAGGTTTAACTGTTTTCTCCCATATGTGGAAGCTAGAGAGAGAGAGAGAGAGAGAGAGAGAGAGAGAGGGAGGGAGGTTTAAAAGGGGGACATCACTAAAACAGAAGGGAGACCAACAGAGCAGAGGCAGGGGACTAAGGGGAGCGGGAATGGGTGTGGACAAGTGCTGGGGAACACAGTCTCCCCAACTGTGTTGCGTCCCCGTGCGGATTTACTACAACGACTCCTGAGTGTGTGTGCATATGTGTGCACGTGTGTGTGCATAGCACACTAATCAAAATAACAACACAGCAGAAGGGAGACAGCAGATCAGAGCCAGTGGGTGGGCGATGGGAGGGGAAGGTGCTGGTGAAGGAGACGGATGGATTCTGCCGTATGCATGAAAGATATGGCACAATGATCCCACTGTTGTGTGTGATTGTGAAACGCCAGTAAAATCTCGAGGGGCTCCATCGGCACTGTGCATTCCTCAACTGAGGTTAGGAAGAGAGGTCACGTCTTTAAAACGTCACCAGCACTTTGCTGCAGCCCCCAGCACTCACAGGTCTCAAGCAGGTCGGGCCACTGAGCTTCCTTGCCTGCCACCCAGTCCAAAACCACCTGACAGGAAGGCACTGGCCCCGGGCATCTGTCGGCACACCACAACCCTCGGCTGGGGCTGGCAGTCTTGGATGGGGCAGAAGGGCTGCCGGACGCCCCGTCTTGTGGCCCAGTTGGCCTATCTGACTGATGTGGCGCTGCACCCCCAGGCTCCCAGGCCTGCTGAGCATCATCCCATGGGATGTCCCCAGCACCACCCTTTGCCACCCCGAGATGACAAGAGGCCAGAACCCTGCCCTTGCAGACTTTATGGGTTTTTGTGATGGGGAGGCGCACTGGCATCACGGTGCCAGCTCACAAGCAGTAAGAACCCAGGGGCTGGGCAGGCATCGTGCCAAGAGAGCCATGCCCTTCCTGGAGGCCCGTAGTTGAGCTGAGCCTCAGATAACTGGCAGTTGTCAGGAGCCTCATGCTGGAAATGTGATTTTAAATCAATAAAGACAAGTAGAGTGTTAACTTTTGCCTGGCGATGTATTACAGTGCAGGCTATCTGGGCACACGTCCGCCGTATTCCTCTGGTGTGAAATGCCTGAATGTGCCCGCCTGGAGCAGGCTCCGGGGAGCAAGGCTGCAACCGCATCCCTGCATCCTCAGTGTCCTCCGGGAACCCCGCCTGCAGGAGGTGCCCGTGATTTGTGGATTTATTGTTTGGCTATGCTCAGTGTATAAACGGCCATGATTTGTGTGCTGCTGATTCATGGCTCCCTGGATTTCCTAATTCACAAGGAAACACAATACAGGAGGTGAATTGCTTTATCAATGTCCAAAGGCAAGAGCTCCAGGAAAAGTGGAGATGAGGTTTCACAGAAGACAACGTATTTTTGGATGAATATTTTGATTAAAATTGTGCTCCTGTGCCAGGCACTGTGATGCACGCCTGTAATCCCAGCTACTTGGGAGGCTAGAGTGGGAGGATCACAAGTTCAAGGCCAGCCTGGTAACTGAGCAAGACTCTGTCTCAAAACATAAAAAGGGTTTGGAGGGCAGCTCTGTGATGGTGGCCGGGGTTCAACTCCGAATGGCAGGGCGGGTGGGGGCATCTGTTCTAAGGTTCAGACAGCGGAAGACAATTAAAGAGAGCCCACCACACACGTGTCACTTAGTCTCTCTTCAAAGCCTCTCTGCTCAGAGTGTGTCCTGAAGGCCAGCATCGTGGCGTGGGCCGGGAGTCACGGAACGGCAGAGCCAGCCACCACCTGCTGCGTGGGGTCTGTGGACCAAGAGGTCAGGTGCGATGGGTCACCTCAGTCCGAGCAGCACCGCTTGGGGCTTAGCCTAAGAGGTGTGCCACCTTATCCTGACACCTGCAGAAAGAAGTTGGGGAGGGGTGGACATCCCAGCCGCCCCCAAATGCAGTGCCCCGGGGTCCATCCCAAAGGATGGCAGCCCAGGCCCCGGCCAGCAGCAGGGAGGCCCCCCTCCCACAGGAGCCCTCCTTGGTCAAGCTCCTGAGGGCGGCTTTGCTCTCTGTGCTGCCGAAGGTCCACCACTCTGTTTGGAAGGGGACACTGCAGGGCAAGTCAATAACTGAACCAAACAAATACTCCTGATGCGCAGCCACGGGTCATGACCAGAAGGACGGCAGGAAAGGTGAAGCCCGCAGGGGCAGCAGAGGCAGGGGCCGGAGCTGGACTCGGGCTGAGCCCTGGAGAAGCAGAGGCAGTTGGCAGGAGCTTTGGTCTCCAAGCTGCATTTTCACCTTGCGGGAAGGTGGCGCGGGGACAGGGGCTCCGCAGGTCTGCAGAAGGGAAGGGCAAATGGGGCCTGGGGTCCCTGGGGCCTGGGGTGAGCACTCTCCCTGGTGACGGTGGAGGACTCCCAGGTCCTGGGCAGGAGATCACTCGCCTGCGGGAGGCGGAGCCAGCACTGGCTCCACGTGGGTACGCGGTCTCCAAGAAGGTAAGGGGCGACTGAGGCCCGAGGGAATCCAGCTGCTGCAGCTGTTGATTCAGCCTGTCAGGGTGGACGGTGCGTTTATTACTTGAGCACAGGTTATAAAAGTATTTCTAACCTTATCATTTAAATTTTCTCCCATGCTCAACGGGAATGCTTTAATTTAGATATTGTTCTTCAAATATTTTACTCAATCAAAATCTGTATGTTTCACACCTTTTTTTTCAGGAGTTTATGCAAGAAGTGTTTCAATTATCCAAACCCAAAAGTCAGATGAGACTCGGGCTCAGCCGGAAGTGGTCTTAAGCACCACCTGAGGATTTTTTAACATTGTCTAGTGTGTTAAGTTAACTAAAGCTCAGAGAAATCAGACCAGAACCAGCCCCTGCGACTCACAAGCCACAGACCCGCTTCTCCACGCTGCCACCCACGAGTCCAGATCGCTGACTGATGGCGAGTTCCTTCCTCTGCAGGCAGCTCAACCCAGGGGAGCCCCGCTGCTCCCTCGTGGGGCCCTGTGAGACTGGATGGCCCCCAGGCGGGTGAGCATGGCTGCTCAGCTCTGCCGGGCCTGCTCCATGGACTCCGAGCTGTCCTTGGGCTGACGCATCCCGGTGGTGTGTCTGTGATGGATGTGCCCTCTCCAGGTCTGGCCACACTCGGTCACCAAGCTCTTCTGTCTGACATTAACAGAGCCCCTGTGGCCTTCCCGAGGGACTTTCCCTGCGGGTCACTGATTCTTTATATTTACAGAACCCCTCAAACAGGGTGGTCGGTCCTTGGGCCTTGCCCTTCGTCCACTCTCACCGTCGCCACCTTTCCTTTGGGGGAAAGCCCACCTGTAACATAACTGCCGATGGTTCCAAGGCTGCTGTCAGGCCCCCGTCTCCCCTTGGTCCCCACTCTGCTCTTGCTCTCTTCTCTTCCTTTCCTGCCTCCTCTTGGGTTGGTTGGTGTTAACAGGCACACTGGCATTTAACTGGTGGCTTTGAATGCTGAATCTCTTAATCCATTTCCAGTTGCTAGTAACTCAGAGCCACAGACTGGGCAAGTTTTCGAGGTTTGTTTTGGCTCATGATTCTGGGCCAACGTCAAGGGACTGCATCTGGTGATGGTTCCCTGGGGCAGAGTCCCAAGGCCACCCAGGGCACCAGGTGGCCCGACAAACTGGTGTTTACAGCAGACCACTCACTCAGAGCCATTAATCCGCCAATCATTCATGGATTGAGTGAATTCATCTACTCCAGGGGGAAAGGTCCACTCGCTGTTTCAGGATGCCACAAGGTCCCAAGTCTTAACATCTCAGGGTGAGGATTAAATCCTAACATGAGTTTCAAAAGGGATAAATTACATTCAAATCATAGCATCAGAGCTGTTCTTTTTTTTTTTTTTTTTGGTACTGGGGATTAAACCCAAGGGTGCTTTACCACTGAACTATATCCCCAGCTCTTTTTAAGCTCTTTTTTTTTATTTTGAAACAGGCTCTCACTAAGTTGCTGAGGCTGGCCTTGAACTGGTGATCCTCCTGCCTCAGCCTCCCTAGTAACTAGGATTACAAACGTGTGTCCGCGCACCCTGCTGGTTCTCTTTTTCCCAGTGTGTTGTGGCCAAGCATACTTAATGTAACTTCGCCACGCGGTTAAGGCTATTTGTAAGCGTGTGATTCCGAGGAGCCGCGGTTCCTCCTCAGCGCTGTGCCACATCACCACGTTCTGAGAAACTCCATCACCATCGTGAGCCTTGCCTTCTGGCAGTTTGGCCTCAGTGGTTGCAATACGCGTCCCCAACTTGCCACTGCTGCCTGCTTAGCTACGGCTGTGCCACTTCTCCTGAGCATAAGAACTGTGCACAGTGAGAGCCTCCGGCCACTGCCCTCCTGAGGCCCCTGCCCTCCTGAGGCCACTGCCTGCGTGTTGCCACCACGCACAACCCAGCATGCCGCGGTGTTATTTAAGCAGCCACGGCGTTCCAAAGAAACACGCAGAAACATGAGCATGCAGGCCCTTTCTGGGGTCTCAGGCCTCCGTGGTGCGTGGGGGCAGACAGACACCCTGCAGCTGTGCCCAGCTGGCGGCTCTCAGCTGCCACAAGGGAACCCGGCAGGCGCTGGTGCAGGGGTGGCCGTGTCCCCACACAGCGCCTGTGAAGCTTGTTGCTAGAAAGCTGAGGTTGCAGCCGGGCGCGGTGGTGCACGCCTGTAATCCAAGCGACTTGGGAGGCTGAGTCAGGAGGATCGCGAGTTCAAAGCCAGCCTCAGCAATTTAGCGAGGCCCTAAGCAACCCAGTGAGACCCTGTCTCTAAATAAAATACAAAATAGGGCTGGGGATGTGGCTCAGTGGTCGAGTGTCCCTGAGTTCAATCCCTGGTTCCAAGAAAAAAAAAAAAAAGGAAAGAAAGCCGAGGTTGCTCCGAAACCCCAGGAAATGCGCATGCAGTGCACTTGCAGCAGAAGAGTGGCGGTGAGGCCCGAGTGCTCCCTCTCCTGCAGCCAGTGCTCGTCCTCACTGGGGGCTGCAGGCCGCAACGCACCAGCCAGGCCCTGAGCTACCGCTTGGGTTCCAGGGTTCTGTCAGAAAGCCAGAGTCAGCAACCTGCAGGCCAAGGGCAAGGCTGTACTGCCTGGGCATCGGGCTGCCATGCCGGCCACCGGAAAGCCTTTCACCTGCCCCCGCTGCGAGCAGGTGCACCCTCGCTGCTCTGCTGGGCGGCCCTCGGAGACTCCAGTGGAAACAGATGCTGACCTCTTGCAAACCTCAGCTCCAGCAAGGCACCTGCCTGCTGCTGGGTCTCCCCTCAGTCTCCACGCTGACCCCAGGCCACGTCCGGCGTGGCCTGCTGAAAGAGCCCCAGCAGCCACTTCCTCTTCCCTGGCACATGAGCTCACCCTGGCCAGACTGACCCAGGCATAGGACACCCGGGACATTGCTCAACATCTTGCTTCCCTACTCCCCTTTCCTCCAGTTTTGTGGGTTTTCTTGTTTGTTTTGGTTGTTTTCAGTCTGCTGCGGTCTCTCTTGAGACACTGTTCTGTCCCAGAACCTTCTCTTTCACACAACTTCAAACCTCCCTTTCTGCTGGTGCTTAAATTTTCTATTTCTTTCAACTTAAAGAAATTTGAAGTCTGCTTTCTCTAAGAGACTTCAAAATCTCCTTCCCATGCACGAGTGAGAGGCCAGTCGTTATTTTCACGTAGCTCCTTGGGAAGGAAAAATGTGTTTTTTTTTTTTCAAAAGTGCCTACTACAATACTTTACTTACAGGAAATGCTTAATAATGGCTCAGCATTGTTCTTGTGGACATTAATAAGGCCCCTTTGACAAGAATTGGTTTTTGATTACATGAAAAAAGGCAAAAAAGTAGAAAGCTTGGGCTTTTTGGGGGGAGCGGGTACTGGAGATCAAACTGGACTTGCTAGTTAGGCAAGTGCTCTACCCTGAGCCCCGCCCCCAGCAGAAATTAGGAATCTTTAACAAATATTTGTCAAGTCCCAGGGAAAGCAGAGCTTAAACATTAATCCACCAAACACAAATGATCAGGGGCCTTTGGAAATGCAGATGTGGGTGGGCCAGGAGCACCTCCCAGCTCCCAGGTGCTGCCGACTGCAGCCCAGGGCTGGCTTCTCCTCCTGCCCAGGCAGCTGCTCCCCTTCCACTTCGGAAACACAGAATTTTCCAAGTATTTTGTAGTAGCAAATCCTTGAGTGAGCACTGTTGGTGTGGAGGGAGGCTCTATTCCAGAGCTCTCTCTGTTACATACTTAGCTGTTATTCTGATACATTACAAATTGTGTTGACACAAAATTATTTCAGCCATGCAACTAACAATCCAGTCAGTGGCCTGAGTAGCAGTGATCCTAACCAGGGAGAGGCTCTGTGGTGGCACATGGTGCCAGTGGGAATGGATGCCAGTAGGGGCCATGCCAAGGCTGTTATCAAGCCCTGGGTGCCACAGTGGCCCTGTGATAAGGGCAGTACTTCCTGTGGACCTGCCTCCATGGAAGCCGGAGGCTCAGTGTGCACTGGGCCAGCCAGGGGCAGGACTGCAGCAGAGGGCCATTCAAATGCAGATTGCTGGGCCTCTCTGAGCCTCTGCGTTCAGGAGGTCAGGTGGGGCCCTGGAATGTGCATCTCCCAAGGGTCGCATAGTGGCTGCTGTGCCCCCATCAGAACAAAGCAGGCTCAAATGAAGCATTTCTGTGTCCACAGCCCCCCCCCCCCCAAAACTCTACGCATCTTCACAAATGGGTTTCAGATGGAGACCTCTGCAGAAGGAATAAAAGAACACGTCTGATAGAGAATCCCGCTCATTTTTCTTCTCACAGAGCAGGGAACTAGCAAGAAGAGCCAGATCCACCTCCACAGCTCCCTGGAGTAGGTGGGTCAGAGCATGTTGCTGCTCCTGGAACCTCCCGAGCACCGAGCACTGAGCACTGAGCACCCACGACCAAGGAGCTGTTTGCAGATGTGCAGAGCGGGAGCACCGTCCAGCCACAGACGCATGTTCGCTCCCTGTCACCCAGGGGTTCTTACCCGGAAGCAAAAGCTGCAGGTGGGTCAGCAGCAGCACGCTTGGGGTGAAGCCTTCATCGTTGACCACTGCTGAGTGTGACAGGCGAGCTGACACCAGGCCCAGGCCAGCAGGGCCTTCCCGGCCTGTCTCCTCGGCCTAGATGTGCAGGCCAGCTGCTGCCTGGTGAAGCCACACTGCAGCCACACCCCAGTCCTAAGGAGGCTCTCCTCAGGGTGTGACCCTGTGGTCAGAGAAGAACGCTGACCCGGGTACAGGGCAGGGGTGAGTCTAGGCTCTTTTTAGAACTCTTAATACATAAGAATGTTTACACGAACACTCCCAAATCTGAGCAGGAAATTAGTGCAACATTTAATTATGATTACCAAATCAAAAATTCCCTTAAATTAAGTTGCTATTCAGAAAAATTTAATATGTAGCAAAAGCAAACTAAATCTAGGCTCAATCAAGTGCAGTGGTCCAGGTCATTAACAGCACTATCTTATTTTATAACTGCGACTGAATATTAAGAAGTGTAAACGCTTCAAGGATTTCTTGTTAAAGCACAGTTTAAGTGATCCTGTGTGTGTGTGTGTGTGTGTGTGTGTGTGTGTGTGTGTGGTGCAGGGATGGAACCCGGGGCCTCGGGTGTCTGAGCGAGCATCCCACCACTCAGCAATAGGGAGACAGGAAATCACCGTGAGTGAAAAGTAGAACACGAGTCATTTGTCCCACCAGCAACTGACAAAGGCTGAAAACAAGGACAAGATGATCAGCCACTTTTCCATGTCTCCACGTGGGACGCAGAAGAGCCTGCACAGAGATAAGGCTGATAAGGACTCAGTTCCACACTCAGAAACCAGGACAGCATGTTGAAGAGCATTTCCCCACACTCGGCTGAGTGTGAAATTGGATTATTTTATGTCGGTGCCAGAAATTATCCTAAAGAAAAAGAATAAAAGATGTACACAAAATATTCACCTGCTAACCTGTCGGTTGCTGCTTTGTTTATGGTACAAATACCAGATGGTCTGCAGTGTCCAGCGGCATGACAGGTTAAGAAACCTGGCAACGCACCCCATGCAGCCAGCGAGAGTGTGGTGGACGTGCGCTGGCCGTCCCGAGGGTGCTTGCCAGGATTGCTGGGGGAGGAGCTCACTGAGAAACAGGACACAGATAATACACAGAGGACAGTCTCACTTCCTACACCCACACACAGTTCACAGGTGCAATTACACGTGTGAAAGAGCCTGGTGGGTATAGACCAAAATGCCACCATGGTCACCTCCGAGTTTGGGGGTCACAGGTGATGTTTATTTTCTTGTTTTACTTCTATTTTCTGACTTTCCTCATTAGTATGAATCACTTGTGTAACTAAAAGCAAACAGAGTTTTTTAAGGCAATCAACACGCCAGGGCATTTCTTATTTTTAGAACACTTACTTTTCTAGTTTACATTTATCCAACGAAATTCTCATAGTATTTTTAAGAAGATTCATAAATAGATGCTCTAAATGAACAGTTAAACCCAGCCACCCACATCCCTTTAGAATGTGGCCAGTGCTCTTGCTGTGGACAAGTCCCAGTGTCTTGCCCCAAATCCTGGAAACAGGGTCTGCTAGCAGCAGCTGGGGCTGTGTGCTTGGCCCTCTCTGCTCTTGGGGTTATGGCTTGCCCTCCCGAGGTCTTCAACTCCTGACATGGAAAGAGGACTGGTGGGCTAAGTGGTGTCCCCAGAAAGATATATTGGACCTGCAATGTGACCTTATGTGGAATGAGATTCATTGCAGATGTAAAGGGTTGAGGTGAGGTCACACTGGAGAATGGTGGACTCCTAACTCAACGTGCCTGGGTCCTTCCAAGAAGAGGAGAAAGAGAAAAAGAGGCCATGAAAATGCAGAAGGAAGACTCGAGGGACCCTGCAGCCCCAGGCCCCAGAGCATGGGACAGCCAGCTGCAGGGAGTGGAAAGGCAGGAGGGTCCTCCCTAGGCCCTGCAAGCCAGCGTGGGTGCCCCTTGAGCCACTGTCCTGGTGCAGTGACCACCCCTCCAGTGATCTTGGAGTGAGCGTCAGCACCACATGCTGCTACCAGAAAGCCAGCTGATGGCAGCATGTGAGCTCTCAGCTGGCTTCCCAAGCCTCAGGTCCTGGGGAACCCAGGGGGGCCCAGCCAGGGTGGCAGAGGGGTTAGCTCTTCCTGGAAGCCTCCTGCTGGGCATACGACATGAAAACATGGTGGTCTGCCAGGCCCCAGTAGGAAGCAGGATTCCCCCAGATGGTTTAAACAACAAAGGCTTAACAACAGGAGGTCCTGGAAGACAAGGCCAGGCTAAGGGAACCAAGGAGGGACAGTGAGGCAGCCACAGGCCAGCAACCTAGGGAAGCCGTCTCCACCCCCGACTGGAGGAAACAGGCAGGGGAGCATGGTCAGCAGGAGAGCAGGGAGCAGCCAGGCCACCAGCGTCTCCTCCTGTTGCAATCCCCAGGAAATAGGATTCTCAAATACCATCAGGAGGGAGAGATGACCCCTCCCTAACCTCTTCCCCTTCCTGCAGGAGGGAGAGACAGCACCACCCAAATCCTTTCCCCTCCCTAATACAGGAAGGAGGGACTGCTCACCCTAATTTCTCCCCTTCCCTATAAATACTGACAGTGAAGGAACTGGCATGTGATTCCCCTCCACACCGATTTTAGGTGTGTGGGTGACCGTCACGGGCCAGCTATGATGAAGGCTTCTTTTGGCTTTACGTGAACGACTTGGATGATCTTGTTTTCATTGGGTATAACAGTCCCCGCACCCCATCTCTTGCCTGGCCTCCCCTGGCCACCCCACCTGCAGCCAGGGAGCTGGAGTCAGCAGTGGGCAGCTGTAGTCCACCACAGCCCAGGCCAGGAAGGTGAGGGGCCCACAGGGGAGGGCAAACAGCAGTGGCCAGCACAGGTAATGAGGACCCCTGGGGGTCCTCAGCAAGGGCCAATCACAGAGGACTCAGAAGAGCAAGAACAGGAGGGAAGGCTGGAGTGCGGCTCCCTGCGGCAGATGCGGGCTCTCAGGGCAAGGAGAAATGAAATGCACAAGAGCAGCGCTGGGCACTGGGGGCCCAGAAACCAACACTCAGGAAGAAAAGGAAGCCTAGCGGAGGCCCCTTCTTAGGGCGATGCCTCCAGAGTGGCGGGGTGCAGACGGTTTGCACGCAGGGCACAGACACCTCCTGCTCTTCTCTGCCTTGGCTCTCGTGCTGCCGGATGCCAGCCTAGTAGGTCTAGCACAAAGGAGGAGCCAGGCCAAGGCATTTCCGCCTACTGCCACCTCACCCTTCTCAAAACCACGTTAAGATACGCACAGAGCCAGGGCGCGGTGGCGCACGCCTGTAATCCAAGCGACTTGGGAGGCTGAGTCAGGAGGATCGTGAGTTCAAAGCCAGCCTCAGCAACTCAGCAAGGCCCTTAGCAACTCAGTGAGACCCTGTCTCTGAATAAAATACAAAATAGGGCTGGGGATGTGGCTCAGTGGTCGAGTGTCCCTGAGTTCAATCCCTGGTTCCAAAAAAAAAAAGATATGCACAGCATAAAAATGACCGCCTTCGTCATTTTTAAGTGAACAGTTTCATGGCACAAGCACACTTGCATTATCATGTGATGGTCACCATTATCCAACCCAGAACTTTCTCATGTTCTGAAAAGGAAACTGTCCCTGTTGACACTCACTCCTCCTCGTCTGTGGCCCTGGCAGCCCGCTCTGCTTCAGTGTGGGAAGCCGACTGCTCCAGGGACCCGACGTGGATCTGCTCCTTTGTGCCTGCCTGGTTCGTCGAGTGCGTGGTGCCTCCATGCACCACCCTTCCCCCCATGTTGTAGCGTACGTCAGAATTCCCTTCTTTTTCAAGACTGAACAAATATTCTATTATTTGTAAACCTCCCGTTTTGTGTATGCCTTCACCTCCTGATGGCACTTGGGTTGCACCCGCTCCTTGGTGGTTGGCATGACTCTTCTATGAACAGGGGTGTACAAGCACCTCAGGGAGGTCCTGCTCCCATTCCTGTGGGTGGACCTCCAGAGTGAGGCTGTGGGTCGCTTGGTGGTGGTGTGCACGAAGCCTCTGAGGGCACACCACACCTCCGGCCCTCCACCAGCAGCGCACGAGCTCTACTCTCTCACGGCCCGTTTGTCATGATCTCCATCCTAACTGTGGTTCTGGTTTGCATTTTCCTGCCACCAATGACATTGAGCATCCTCTCCTGCGCTTCCTGGTCTTTGGCACATCTTTGCTCCCTCCACCTTTTGTAGGTGTTTTTGTTGAAATCTGCTATGGCCCGAAAGCTGTGTCTGGCCACCCTCCCACCATGGCCCACTTGATGCTCACAGCCCTCCCACATTCCCGTCCAACAGCAAGCCCATCAACTCTTCCTGCCCACCTCTCCACTCAGCCCTGCCTCTCCTCCCGAGGCTGACTGTGAGCTTGGTGGCAGCACTGCCCACCCAGACCCTGGCAGGAAGCCTCCCCTCCTCCTGTCTCCCTGGGGATTTCAGTCCTGAGCTCTGCACCTGGGCTTTCTCACATCCCAGGAAACCTTTATCCACCCGCTCTATGGCCACCACCACCTGCTCTGTCCCTTAGGGTCCTGTTTCCAGCCTCTACCCCGACTCCCAGCCTGGCTGCCGATCAGGATGTGGTTTTCCCCTTTCCCTGTCTCATGTTCGTCTTGAACAGGACACACAATGACTGCCCTTTATTGATTAAAGATTCTGCTGACAATAACTACAGGGAAACAGACACGGGGTTTTAAAAACAACAGACAAGAGGAAGTCGCGTCTTCTACAGTCACGAATGCACAGTTCTTAGAATCATTGTCCCCAGCCCAGAGCCCTCGGGCAGTTTCTGAGAGCTAAGGGGAGGCAGGCCTCCCCACCCTTGGCTCTGAGAATGGGTGTGCCAGCCCCACCTGTCGCCTGGGCCCTGCCAAGCAGAGGCAGAGGGCCCTGTCTTCCTCTGGGCACCTCAAGAGCCACATGCTCTCACTCTAGGTCTGGTGACTCACTCTGGCAGGTCACAGCCACCCACCACGGTGCCCTCTTGCGGGGACTAAGGTGGGAGATGCATGAGTGCCCACTACATGGCCTCACAGCTTCCAAGCAAGGCCACCTTCATCCACCAGAAGGCCCCTCACACCTCCCCGGAGCCCCCGTGGTCGCAGGCTGTGCTGCTGGCCTCTCAGGGCAGCAGGGGGAGTCCGGGCTTCTGCTGCCAGGAGCAGGCCCCCGCCCGAGCCACGCTTCTGGGAGAGAGGCTGGACGGGCTGGTACTGAGCGGGCAGGGCCTAGCCCTCCCTCAGCCAGTCTCAGGTTGCTGCCCGCAGGCAGCAGCGGGGAGGCAGAGCACCCCATGAGCTCCACCACAGCAGCACATCAAGCCCTGCGGCCGTGCGTGGGCCTGCAGGGCACCTCACCTTGGGCCTCCGACCAACACAGCCACTGTGGTTCTTGCGGTGTTTGTAGTTCCCAGAAAGTCCCCAGAGTTCTCTGCAAGGCCATGGGAGCGACCTGGGGAAGAAGGCAGAGCCACGGTTCACCTGGTGGCAAAGCACTTTGGAAAGGTGAACTTAGACACGACCTTGAGCTCGAGGGATGCTTACAGGGCGCCAGCCAGCCTGCTAGGAGATCAGCATGAAGCCTTCTCTGGATGCTCCACTTACCTCAGAGCCTGTCAGCGAGTGAACGGCTTCACGACCTAGGGACCTGGGGCCAGCCACTCCCTTGTCCTGGCACAGTGTGATCTTCCACGTGGGGAAGCTGGTCTCCACCATGCCCCGTTCCCACCGCAGTGGGAGGGAGTCCGGCACAGCTTTCCCCCTTAGGGACCAGGAAGCTGCACACTCCACCTGCTGTCCCCGTGGTCCAGATTTAGGCACCTGACCACACCCGACTGCAAAGGAGGCTGAGAAAGGCAGCCTCTGGCTGCGTCCAGCTGAAACGCAGGGCATTCTGTAACTAGATTCCCGTTTGTACCCATACTGGGTGTGACAGACACAAGCACAGCAAAACCTGTGTAATTATAAATATGTCTCTGTACATGGCAGGGGTCCTGGCAGAACTTCCACCAGCAGGACTCTTGTGGTTTATATGAGGTGTTCCCCTAAATCTCATGTGTGGGACAATGCAGGAGGTTTAGAGGTGAAACAATTGGGTTATGAGAGCCAGAACCCAATCCATGAATTAATCCCCTGGCAGGGATTAACTGGGTGGTGACGATAAGCAGGTGGGGCTTGGTTGGAGGGGGACCCTGGGGTCATGTCTTTGGGGTTCATATTTTGTCCTGGTGAGCAGAGCTCTCTCTCTCTGCTTCCTGATCGTCATGTCCTGAGCCACTTCCCTCCACCACACACATCCGCACTGACCACTTCCACACTAATGTCCTGTCTCGCCTTGGAATGGAACCGGCCTTCAATGGACTGAGATCTCTGAAACCATGAGCCCCAAATAATTTCTCCTCCTCTGACATTGTTCTTGTCGGGTCTTTTGGTCACAGCAATGAAACAGTCGACTCAAACAAGGGCACACAACCGAGAAGGTCTTGGGGACACAGCCCCAGAAAAAGGTCAGGCCACCTGCCTGTCACTCAGGCTCTGCCCAGCCGGCCTCCCTGCTCGTCTGCCACCATGCTCGATCCCTCCCTACAGCCCAGCTGCTCTTCCGCCTGGGCTGGCTTTGCCTGTCTCCCCGTGTCCAGCTCGGGTCCCAGGAGTCACTGGGGCAGCGCCCTACAGCTCTGGGTGTGAGCTTTGATGACACGGCTCCCCTGTGCTAAGGCACCAAGATGCCGTCTCCCTGTCTCCAGTGAGCAGAACGACAGCCCGCCCACGTCCGTGTCCTAACCCCGAGCCCGTGAAATGTGCCTTTGATAGCAAAGGGACTTTGGAGACGTGAGTAGGTCCAAGGTCTTGGAGAGGAGTCTCCTGGTGCCCAGTCCAGTCAGGCCACTGTGATAAAGCACCACCAACTGCACGTAGGAACAGGATGTGTGTTCTCACAGTGCCGGAGCTGAAGTCCAAGATCAGGTGCTGGTCTGGCAAGGGCTGCCTCCGTGTTCACAGATGGTCCCTTTCCTCGCAGGAGAGGCAGGGACCTGATCCCATCTGTGCGGACTCTCCCACCTCCCAATCCCATCACCTTGGGGGTGAGGGTCCAACCTATAGATTTGGGGGCATAAACAGAGCATAGCACCTGGATGAGTCACCTTAGAAGGGAGAGTGAGGCAGGAGAGCTGGCCAGGGAGGGAAGTGCAGAGGGATAGGAGGAAGGGGCCCTGACGAGGGACATTTCTCCAGGAGATGGGAGCCAGGACTGGGCTCCCCTGGCCTCCAGGAGGAACACCGTCCGGCACACCTGGTTCTGGGAGCCCGTTTTGCACTTGCGACCTCCAGCGCTCTGGGTGATGAGCTTTGAAGCCGGTGTTCATGCACGTGTGGCCGCAGGCTGGATGCTCAGCGTCCTCCTCTGCTGGGAGCGTGGGGCTCCTATGGGGCCTGGAGAGACCTGGGCGGCCTCCAGGCCTCCAGCCAGTGCTGGGTGTGCCGCAGGTGCTGGAGCGGTTGTGCGGTCAAGCACCAGGGGAGGCAGGCAGTGCTGGGCGCCCAGAGCGACTCGATCCCCACCCTGCGCGCCCCACGCCTCAGAGCTGCAAGCAGATTGCCTGACTCCTACTCGACCTTGCTTCCTAGATAAAGCCAACCCTCATCTCCCAGGTGAGAGGAGATGAAGTAAAATGGAAATGTCAGGGGCTTCCCTAGGGTGCCCACGGCACGGCAGCAGGCACGGCAGCAGGCACAGTGAGGGACGTGGCCGGCGGCCCCCGCCTTCTCAGCTGACTCTCCATCTACCTTCTATCCGCTCCACCCTCCACCAAAATAAATTCATTTTTCCTGGTTATGGAAGCTGGAAGCCCCAAATGTTCTTGGAACCCTGTTCCCTCTGGCAGCTCTGGGAGGGTCCCCCCTTGCTCCTTCCAGCCCCTGGCAGTCTGTGGTGTGGGGTGGCTAGTGAACTCCTCTCTCCAGCCCTGCCGCTGACCTCCTGTGGCCTCCTTCCTCCCTTCTCCTCTTCTTACAACGACACCCATCCTATTCCAGCATGACCTCGTGTTAACTCAGTACGTCTGCCAAGACCCTATTTCCAAATAAGGCCACATTCTAAGGTTTCAGAAAGGACATGGGCCTGGGGGACACTACCCCATGCAGTACGCCCTCTTTACCATCCTGTGCTGCTGTCTCCATCCCCTGGGACCTGAGCACCTGGCAGCAGGCTGCCTCCTTTTCCCAAACCTGCCACCAGCATTGGCCACGTCGTCCTACACAGCATGACTCATGTAAACCTGGGCTCCTGGCCCCTGGCCTCCTGGGTGACTCACTTCACAGCACTCCAGCCACCCAATCCGAGGCCACTCTGTGGACTTTGTCCACACAGTGCTTGTCCTCGGGCATACTTGTCCTCACGCCCCTGCTTGACCAGCTCCCTCCTTCAGGATGCCACCCAGGAGCAGAGCTGGAGGTGCTTGGGCCCACCTGTCCTGGGGACGACAGGAGGCCTCTGTTCTGCACCAGGCCCAGCAGCCAGGCTGAAAATCAAAACAGACCCAACCTCGCAGGTTGGAGCTCCACCTCACCAAACTGAAACGAAGTTGTTAGCTGACTTTCCAAGAAAGCAGGAGTGACAACACCCAGGTTTGGCAAACTGGCCGGTTTCAGCAGTTCCCTCTGCCTCGATCCTTACACCCTCCAACCCTTACAGAAAGTACCGAGAACAATCTGACGTCAACTGGTTATTTCCTTACTGTCTGCCTCTCCATCCCCACCTTACAAGGAAAGTAACTTTGAGACTAAACACTTTAAAAAAAATTGTTCTAATTGGTTGCACATGATAATAGAATGCATTTATGCATTTTGATAGATCATACATAGAGTGTAATCTCTCATTTTTCTGATTATACATATTTCAGGATCACATCGGTCATGCAGTCATACATGTACACAAGGTAATAATGTCTGTTTCACTCTACTGTCAATCCTTCCCCTATGTCCCTTCCCCTCCCTTCACTCCCCTCTACCTAATATAAAGTAACTCTATTCTTCCCTATCTATCCCCTTATTGTGAATTATCATCCACATATCAGAGAAAACATTTGGCCCTTGGTTTTGGGGGATTGGCTTATTTCACTTAGCATGATATTTTTTAACTCCATCCATTTACCAGCAAATGCCAGAATTTCATTCTTCTTTAAGGCAGAGTAATATTCCATTGTGTATATGTACCAGATTTTCTTTATCCATTCATCTGAAGGGCATCCAGGTACACTTTCTGTTTTTTGTCTATAAAAACTTCAGCCCTTCTGTCTGTAGAACCTATCTCTGCTCGGAGGAGTGCTTATTCTTTTGGAATGATGCATTGCCCAATTCTAGAATAGAAAATAAAGCCAATTAAGATTGCTAAACTAAACTGTCATTTTATCCTTGACTGAACAAAACCAAGCCCCCTGCCCTCCTGGAGCCAATACTCAGTGTGCACACGGTGGACTCCACGTCAGTCCTCCCTGCCCGTGAGACCCTCTTGCTCTTCATCCCTCCTCTTCTCCCTCCATCAAGCACCTGCCATTGCCCTGTGCTCCCTTGCCCCATTGCCTCTCCTATGCGTCACCAGAAAACCCCAATTCTGGATGCCCCACACTTGCCTTTTCCATCATCCAGGACAGTGGTACAAAAGAACAGACATGCCACTTTGCAGGCCAGGTGGGGACGCCGTGGTCACGGACCTCCGCCAGGCCCTCCACCCGAGAGACTGCTGCTGCCTGCTTCTACCTGCTGCCTCCCTCCCTTCAACCAAGGAGCTCTCCCTCCAGCGCAGGCCCCCTCGCAGCCTCCAGCCTCCACAGCCCCTCCTTCTCAGCAGACCTGGCGCCTGCCTGGTGGCCAAGGCCCCTGCTCAGGCTCCGGTCCCAGGCCCTTCCTGGCCTGCACCGTGCCCAGTTCCACTCTGTCCACTCATGGCAGCTTGACCTGTCCCCTGGGAGTCTCACCAGGTCCCCGCTGACTACATGCCATTGCCTTTGTCTCGCATGCCTGGGCCGGCTGCTTCGCCTTCCTGTCTCTGAACCTTCCAGCCCAGCGTCTTGGTCTCCTCCTGTCCTCCGCTCACCCCCAGGCTGGTTGGGGCACTCTGATTCCTCGTCCTACACTCTGCCTTAGCCATCTCCGCGCCAGTGGCTTCAGCTGCTGTCTGCAGTGGTCTCTGTGACTGATTTGGCAACAACTTTCCATGTCTAAGTGCTGTACCGGGTAAATCTCGACTCTTCTACGCTCCTTTCCAGGGACAGACAGGGAGTCGACAGCCTGGCCCCTCAGAAGCAGCTCTGGGCTCCTCCTGACTCTCCAGAGCCTGAGGATGTGGAATCCAGGCGCCCAGCAGCTGCTGAGTATCAGGATGAGGGAGAGTGAAGCAGTCAACAGCCACAGGTAAACTTGGACCAGTCGCTTGGACCGGTTAGAGCTAGGAGACCAGAGCTAATGGGTACATTTTTTTGCCCCAAAGGATTATCCCTGCAAGGTATGCTGGGTGCCATGCCACCTGCCTGACAGGTGGCAGTGTGAGAACCAGGATTGGGTTCATGTTCCACAGAGATGAAGAATGAGCACCACTAAGCTCGAGATAAGCAAGCAGAAACTTATTAAAGAGGAGGTCAAGGTTCAGGAGTGCAAGAAAGTTCCCAAAGGAGAGCAGGGGAGGGCAAGAGTGCCACCAGGTCCCCTGACATTCCATCTTGTTCCGCCCAGGGTGGATGTGGACTGACCCCCTTGCAACCTGTCTTGAGATTTAACTGTCAGGTGTGCGTGCTCAGGCTGAACTGCACGGTCGTCTTTTTTTATGAGAATGGAGTCTTTTGTCCCTTTCGGGAAACAGATGTTGCTTGACGTGCTGGAGCACAGTGGACGGTGCACCACTCCAACACTGGTCCTGACATCGTCCTCTTCATCCACCTCACCATTTTCCTACTCTGCCTGTTTCCCCTGCCTCGACTGTACCTGCTGTGTCCTTGCAGAGTGGCAGCAGCTCCATGGGGCACCACCTGGCACGTACCCTTTCTGCTGCCCCACTCTCTGCTTCTCCTCATGCAGGCTCAGCAAGTAGGCTCACACACCCCAGCATGAGGAATACTGCACTGCTGTTAAAAATGATGATGTGGTCATTTCACACCTACCTGGATGGCTGGAATCAAAAGGTCAAATGATAAGTGTTGGTGAGGATGTGGAGAAATCAGAGCTGCTGGTGGGGATGTGAACTGATGCCACTGCTTGGGAAGAATGGAGCAGCTCCTCATATGACTACACATGGCTTCCAAGTGACCCCACAATTCTAGTCATTCTACCCAAGAGGAAGGAAAATGCCCTCACAGAACCTGTGTGCACCGGCTTAGGGCGGCATCATTTATAACAGCCAGAAAGCGAAACAACCCAGACATCCACCAGGTGGTGAGTGGGTCAGCAGAATGGGTCTGTCCATGCGAGGGGACATTATTCACCCCCTGGGATGGAACAAAGTGCTAACACATTCTGCAACGTGGTGTAACCCGGAAACACGGCGCTAAAAGCTGATCACAAAAGACCTCATATACTATGACCCATGCATGTGACAGTCCCGAACAGGAAACCCACAAAGACAGAAAATAGGTTGGTGGTTTGCCTGGGGCTGGGGGTAGAGGTGGAGGGGCAGCAGTGACTGTGGTGATGTGCACACGTCTATGGATAAAATAAAAATCGCCAAACTGCCCCCTGTAACTGGGTGGGGTGCTGTATGTAAATTGGACTTCAACAAAGTCGTCAAAAATGATGCAACACTCTACAGTAATTGACTCCCAGAAGTTTGTGGCCACCTAAGAATTAGTGTCACCACATATAAAGTAAGATATGATCCCATTTTTTAAAAACCACACCCATTTATACATAGGAAAAATATCTGGGGAGACATTCCTACTTCCAAATGTTAACAGGTGGTAGAATTATTAATGATTCTTAAAAATATACTTTCCACATTTCCTAAATGCTTGAAAATGAATGTGATGCTTTTACATTAAAATTAATGTAGTAGTCATCTACCTAACTTTAATTATGCTATAAAAGAATATTAACATTATAGGGTGAAGAATGGCAAGAATATTGACTAAAAGCAAATAAATTGCTCACTGCAGGCTCTGCATGGAAGATAAGGGGCATTCTGCCCAGCACTTCAGTCCTTCTGAGTTAAGCACTGGGGGAATGCACTCTGAGCCCCAGGTCTCCCCGACTCCATGATTGCTCTGTGCCCACAGGCCCATGGGCACAATGCTTACCAGACTGCTCTCCAGGGATTCGGGGAGAAGGGATGACAGAGTGCGTAGTCTATCACAGTGAATCCCCTGCCATGGCAGCACATCAGTGATGGTTAATGTAGAGTGATACCCCAAGAACTGCAGGGTACCATCACGAACACGTTTCCCCAGGTGCTTAACACAGAGGGACCTACGGCTGGGCCGAACGGCCCTCATCGTCCAAGCAGAGTTTGCATTTAGTACAGAAACTCAGTCACTGTAACAGCCTCACTTGGGGACAAGGGAATTTCAAACTGAGTGTTTGAATAAGGTTTCTGATGGTGAGGCTGGGTCTCCACAACAGTCCATCCGCTCTTCCACTGTCACTAACCTACATGGCCTTCATTCATGGCTGACACACTCAACCTAAGATTAGGAGCTTCAACAGCCCTTGAAGGGACCCATGGAAACTTCCCCCAGGAATCCCTCCACAATGCTGAAGGGCATTTTGGTCTGAGCATTGGAGCAGCCATAAGGTCTAGGGCCCTAGGAGGTCCCAGAGTTCAGGTCCTGGGTTCCTGCAGTCCAGGTACAGATGAGAGGAGGGACAGGGGACCAGGAGGCTGGGCCGTATCAACACGAATGTGGGCAGGCTGGTCCGCAGCAGAGCAATTAGCTAAGGGACTGGACGGCCCCTTTCTGCGCTGGACACAAGCAACACAGAAACCCATAAAACTTGTCCTAAGCTGTGCACCTGAACATAAGTGATGTTACAACGGAAAGAAACATCTGGATTGTTACTGGGACAGCCTGCGCGGCCAGGCAGAACGGCATGAGCAAAAACGAGATCCGAGGGCGTCTTAGAACCCTGAGATGTGAGGAGCCTGCGTGGCGGTTGGGAGGTCCGCTGGCGCTTTCCTCTGCTCACTGAGCCTCAGACCTGAATAAACCAGCTACAGGAGCCGCCCTGCTGGGGACCAGCGTCCCGGTCCGCGGTGTCTCCTGATGGAGTCTGTGCCATCTTAGGGCCAGGCTGCAGTGTCCGCGCACCTCCCCAGTGAGCTGCACGTCCACCGCGGCTTCTCTCAGCACGCGTCTACGGGGCCGGCGGCTGCGGGCGGTGTGAAAGGAGCGCTCTCGCTCTGCGCCGCGGCCGCAGAGGTGCACGGTTTCACCAGTGTCCTGTCAGTGGACAGCTGGGCAGCCTTCCATGTTTTGCTATTTAAAAGGTTCCAACACTGCTGTCAATACATACAGCGCTTAAGTCAACGCAAGGACTTGCGTACACAACCTTCGCGCCGAGGCCCGCGCGACGCTGTCCGCGCTCCCTCCCGCGGGGCCGCGCTCCTGCCCGAGCGCGCGTGCCGGACGCGGGTCCCGGTGGCGTGTGCACACGTCATATGGGCCGCCCTCCTCCCATTGGCTGCGGCCGCCTCACCAGACCCAGTGCGGACGGGCACGCGGGCGGGGCGGGGCCAGATGGGGCCACGCCCCTGGGAGGTGCGGGCGGGCGGCGGGTAGGCCGGGCCGGGTCACGTGGCGCGGGGCCGTGGCCCGCCTTATAAGCCG
>JAJEJO010004035.1:212862-260131 GCA_020662805.1 Glaucomys volans
GCCCGTGCGCCGGCGCCGCGAGGCGCCTGAGCCCCCCGAGATCCCGCGCCGTGAAGCCGGCCGCCGAGCCCGGAGACATGAACGCCGCCGCGGCCCAGGCCGCGGGCGCAGACCCCTTGCTAAGGGGCCCGCGGGCCGGGGCGAGCGGCCGCGCCAGCAGCTGGCACCATGACCTGGTGCAGAGGAGCCTCGTGCTCTTCTCGGTCGGGGTCGTGCTGGCCCTGGTGCTCAACCTGCTGCAGATCCAGAGGAATGTCACGCTCTTCCCCGACGAGGTGATCGCCACCATCTTCTCCTCCGCCTGGTGGGTGCCACCGTGTTGCGGGACAGCGGCGGGTGAGTGCCCTTGTTCTTGTGGAGCAGAACTGGAGGTGTCCTTCTGTCAGAGTTGCTTTGGGCCTTAAGGGATGTTTATTTGAAAATGGAACCATCTACAGATAAAAACTGGGCATCCGGTGTTGGGTTTAGGAAAAGGAAAGGGATTAGAGGGAGTAAGGCAGTCCCCAGTGGAGCCAAACTGCAAGCTCTGAAGTTTGAGGAACCGGTGATGGAGATGAGGTCAGAGATAATTGGCTGTTTGAGCAAACGCTGGCCCAGGCAGAGGAGTCCCGGCCCTCTAGTGTCCAGGCTGACCTGGCAGCTGTCACCCAGAGCCACCGCCCCAGGATTGGCCACCAGGAGAACTGGTGAGGCAGTGCTGCCATGCTATTGGCCGCCCCAGTGAACATGCTACCCTGCTGGACAACTGAAAACAAACCCTCACGTGCTCAGGAGGCGGTTGCCAAGGGAGCAGCTTCCCAGCACTTCCTTCTGCAGATGGCCCAGTGCCTGGCCCCAAGCCAAGCCACCCCCCACCTCAGCTGTGTAGCTTGGTAGAGGAAGGACACAAGAGAAGTCCTCCTTGAGAGTTTAGATTTTAGCACACCTAACCTGTCACAGAGACATCTTGGAACCCAACATGGGTCAGTTACTGTGAACTGCCATTTTTGTTTTCTTTTGTTTTTTAGCAAAATTTTTTAGTTATTTAGCAGGTTTGTAAAGTGGTGAATGATTGTGGCCCAGCCAGTCACTTAACATTCCTCTAGTCACGGAGCATCTGTTTATTGAAGATACTTGCAAATGCTTTCTGCAAGCTGTTGAACTATGAAAGTGAGCAGAGCCAGCCCTGTCCTGAGGCAGTGGGGAGAACAGACTTGCTCTGAGTAACTCAGTACAGCGAGAGCAGTCTCGTATTTGCTTTGTAGCTGATTTTATTGACAGCTTCCATAGGCTTTATTCGCTATGACTCCATTGTACAGATGTGGAAGCTGAGTCACAATTGGGTATAATGTCCATGTACTAGCTGCCACAGCTGTTGAGTCCTCTGCTTCAAAGGTTTACGTTGAATAGCACAAGAGGAAAAGCCTTGTGGTGGAGCTGTTTGTTCTGGCAAGGCAGGACGCTGCCAAGTTCTCACCCCTGTTTTCAGAAAGGTGGGACCCCGCTTTCTCTAAAGGTTTTCAGGGTATGGCTATACTCATTGAAAATCCTTTTTGAAGAATTCCATTTCCCATATGCAATTGACTAGTAGTTTCTTTGAACCAAAAACTTGGATCTTCAAAATGAAATAGAGTATTCAGAATTGAATCTTGCAGAGTTCCAGGAATATCTGAAATGGTTTCTCATGCTCCTATTGGAATGTGTAGTTAGACCTGCATTTCGTCACTGATGAAGACCCTGAACGCCTGAGGTGGTTGTGTCAAGGTGAAATGACAGCCTATCTCCTGAGGTCTTGTGCCTGGATGCAGTTTACACATGAACCTCGTGTCCTGCTTGGATTGCAGGGAGTTTTTTCATCCTGCACTTCTGTGCTTTCTGTGTCCCTTCCCTTCTGGAAGGCCAGACCTTCCCATCATCCAGAGGCTTTATAGGTTCTGGTCCTGTGAGACTTCCTCACTGCCACGCTCAGGGATCTCTTCCTGTTCTGCCTTTCAGTTACATGATCCTCATCATTTCACACATGAGAAAACAAACATGAGGAGCCACGTCCATTCCAGGGCCAAGTGGGACTAGCAGCTGAGTTTCCTTTTCCTGGGCCTGTCCTTTCCACAGCACAGGACTTGAGCCCATGGGGCCCAAAGGCACCAGTGTGTGATGGCCTCACATGCACCAGAGAGCCCCTTAAAACTCAAGTCCACTGTCCCTTCATGGGACCCAGACCCTCCTTCAGACTCAGCTCAGCAAAAATATGAGTGTCCCATCATGGGCCCAGCTCCAGTGCTGGGTGGCAGTAGGAGTGTCAGGCTGTGCTGTGACTTGGGGCCACAGGTGTTCTTGGATGCTCACCCCTCCATTGTAAAATGAAGGTGGGGTATGTGGCCATTTCAGTTTTTGTGCTTGAGACAAACAATGTTAAGATACTTCAAAATTAAATATTAATATGGACGATTTAATCCTCTGCTTTTGATTCATTTCTAGGCTTACTGGGATGTGTTTAACTCACCCAATAGCAGTGATTTTTTTTTTTTAACTTTGCAAAATCATGTGATTTGGGTGGGAAGTACTCAAAGAACAAGAATGTAGAAGTAAATATTATGTTACAACTGATAAACTTTCTAGAAAAGGGACTGGTTTGAGTGTTAATCTTGGCCCATGGAAGCTACATTCAGCTGGCATGTTCCTTCTTTCCACAGCGGTTGTCGGCTTACTCTACCCTTGTATTGACAGTCACCTTGGAGAGCCCCACAAGTTCAAGAGAGAGTGGGCGAGCGTCATGCGCTGCATTGCTGTCTTCGTTGGCATCAACCATGCCAGTGCTGTATCCTTTAGTCCATGCCGTGTCTAGAGCATCATCTGGAGCTGTGTCAAAGCGCATCAGAACTTTTTTTGAGTATTTAGTATTTATTATCTCATCCAGGCATTTTGTTTTAAAGCATATCACTTAGTTTACACCTAGTGGGACTTCTAAGGTGCATCCTTTGTAGTTTGTTTTACAAAACAGTTGACATGATGCCAGAAGTAGAATGGATTGCTAGGTGTGGTGGCCACACCTATAATCCCAGTGGCTTGAGAGGCTGAGGCAGGAGGATTGCAGATTTGAAGCAAACCTCAGCAACTTAGCGAGACCCTGTCTCAAAATAAAACATAAAAAGGGCTGGGGATGTGGCTCAGTGTTAGTGCCCTTGGGTTCAATCCTCAGTACCAAAAAAAAAAGTAGAATGAATTGGCTTATCCTCTTTTCCCAGCAGTTATGGCTTAACTCCTAAGTTCGTTTTATAAATTGACTCCCTTGTGTCCTTCCAGCAAGAGATGTGGGCCCCATGCAGAGAGGACTGGCCCAGGGTATGTTGGTGCCGCATCTCACCAGGGTCTGAAATTGCCCCTCTGCCCACAGTTGTGGAAGGCCTCGGCCTCTGGCACCCACATGTGTGCTGTGTGCCATGCATTGTGCTTTTTTAAGGAGGACAGTCTGGAGTTTACCAGGGAGCTCTTAAAAGATTTAGGGTTTCTTTAGAGGAAGTTGGAGGGAGTGATTTGTAGTGTTGCAGATCTTACGTCTTTCCCTGTCTTAATGGTATAGGAGAGAGCTCTGGTTAGTCAGTGACCAGTAGCAGACTTGAGCTGTTGAGCCGGTGCTGTAGGGACTGGATGTCATAATGTGGACGCGAGGCCTGACCTGCTTACTTCAGACTGCTGAAAGGGAGAGGAGGGGAGTTATGGGTGACTTCATAGCAAAATGTTGGCTGGTGGCCAGAATTCCACCAGCATTCCATGCATGGCTTTCAGAAGTTCACTTTGTGTGTGTGTGTGTGGTACTGGGATCAAACCCAGGGCCTTGCACATGCTCGGCAAGCACCTACTACTGAGCCACATTCCAGCCCAAGAAAGTCCCTTCTTAAAGCTAGGCTTCGCCTTGGTGATCCTGTGGAGATTCAGGCTTGCTGGCGAGGCCTTTGTCATGAATGGTGAAGTGCTGATTGGATAATAATAAAAACCAACACGTAGTTCCTATGGTTTTTGATGTTGTGAAAAGTTAAACTTTTCCTTAACTTGTGTCACCAGAAATTGGATTTTGCCAATAATGTCCAGCTGTCCCTGACCTTGGCAGCTTTGTCCCTGGGCCTCTGGTGGACATTTGATCGTTCCAGAAGTGGCCTGGGACTGGGGATCACCATAGCCTTTCTAGCGACTCTGATCACTCAGTTTCTCGTGTATAACGGTGTCTATCAGTAAGTGCCTGTCTTCAAGTTGCTTGTCTTGTACAGAAGGACCCATTATATTTAGATATTTTCTTGTTTTATTTGGCTTTTGCACTAAATTACAGATTTATATTTGAAATTCTCAAAATGCTGGTTACTCTCAACTCATTAAAAGCACCCACCCATGACTTCATGTAAGGAAAACCAAGTCAGAGCAGCAAAACATGTCACTCCAGCACTGGCTGCTGGCAGTGTTTTTGGTGTCTTGTGTGCTCTGTCACAGGAGGTCCTTGGCCTGGAACTGCACCAGGTGAAATTGACTGCAGCGCTTCTCTCTTCAGGTACACATCCCCAGATTTTCTCTACATTCGCTCGTGGCTCCCGTGTATATTTTTCTCAGGAGGCGTCACAGTGGGAAACATAGGACGACAGTTGGCCATGGTGAGTGCCGGCACTGTGTCTGGGGGGTGGGATTGCTGCATGTGTTATGATTTGTGCTGATACGTGTCTCATTCAGACTCAGCAGCAACAATTATTGAAGAACGCATCTGTGAAAGAGGAAATGATGCTGGGTGTTCTTCACCAAGTTATAAGGTTCCTATGTGTCCTGACTCAGGGTGTCTGTGCTGGAAGGAAGCGCCGAGTTCCAGTGCAGCCCTTTGCCTTGTGCACGTGCTGCCCTGCAGCTCAGGCCAGGCCAGTGCATGCAGACCAGCAGGCAGCCCTAGGAGTCCCTTCTAGGGGACTTGTGGACCTAGGCCCAAGATGGGGTCACTCAGAGGAAGAGTCTGGTGGCCTTACGGCCCCGTGGGCAAGTTGTCCCAACTGCTGTCCAGGAAGAGAAGGGAGTGCCGCAGAGAGCACTTCCTAGGAGCTGGCAAGGCACATGGATTCAGGGGTGATCTTAGTGGTCGTCTTCAATAGGTAGAAATTGGCATTTGAACACTTCAATTAAAATAAAGTAAATGTGGACATTTAAATGTAGTTTCAAGATGACTTTGACTCAAGGCTTAGGTATAGTGAACTAAAAAAAAGCAGCTAGAGCCAGTGCTCTTAGAGATAAACACTGGGGCTTTCTCAGAAAACTTATCTTGGTGCCTCCTGCTCTTTTAAAAACGATAGGTTCACTTGCATGAGCTGATGACCCTTCATGAGAAGCTGAATTTGAAGGCTACTTGGTTGTTTGACAAAAATAGAAGTCGTTTTAAAAAAAAAACAACTTGTAGTGTTCCTCTGGCTTCTGAATCTGAAATGTCTCTCTTCTGTCCCTGGTGATTCTCCACAGAGCTGCCAAAACAAAAAGACTCCATGAAAAAAGCTGTTTCTCATGTCCCCTCAAAGGACTTGGGTCCCATGAGGTAGTGAGCCCCTTCCTTGACATTCAGCACCTGCTCCCCGACGCAGCCTCCTTAGTTTGGGAGCAGCAAGGCCCCTTGGAATCGCCTGTTGTTCAGAGTCCAGTTTCAGCAGTCTTGGGCAGAGAATTCCTGAGAAGACGTTTAGGATACAGTCGCCCTCAGCCAGGCTGACTGGCAACCGGTCCACAGTCAGAGAGCTGGCTGCGCTCGGGAAGAGGCCCTGGCGCCGCATCTGGTGGTGGAGTCTTGGGTCAGCTCTAGGAAATAGAACCAGAATTCCACAGCTGCACATCTTAAACATCTAGAAACAGGAAGCATTTTCAAAGAGTCACATGAATCCTAAGTATTGAAGGTGGTCTTATTGAGGAGTCTCGCAGTGAGCCTGCTTGTTGTCTCTTGGTTCTCCTGAAACGCCGTCTTGTTCTTACTGGGTTCCCTCCCTTGAAAAGAGCTCTGGCTTCCTGCGAGGGCGGCACTCTGCTCACCAGCCGGCTGGCCGTTTCTTCTTTCTGGCCTTTTTTGTTATTTTCCCTACAAGCCATTGTCGTTGGTGACCAAAAATATAGCTGTGGAGTTTGTCCTCAGCCCATGTGTTTAAAAGAGATTGAGTGTCAACTTCGAGTCCTGCTTGCTGTTTGCACTTTGGTCTTTTCTCAAGGGTGAGGCTCACTGCGCCCCGCCCGGCCCCTCCCCGCGGCCCCGTGAATCCAGGTTGCCTTTCCTGTCCCAGTCCACCCAGGCTGACCCAGCTCCGCGACTGAGGGTAGGTCTGTGTGGTCGCTGTCGCACGTACCAAGCACCTGCTGCGGCGCCAAGCGGCCTGCGGCACGTTTCCCGTGGTAGCTGACTGCGCCCTTGTCACTCAGTGCTCTTTGAGGTAGAGATTGTTATCAGCCCATTTTAAATGGGCAGCTTGAAGCCCACGGGGTGGATCTGAGCCACCTTCTCACTAGCATGCCAAATGCCCTTTTTTTGGCAGGGGGCATATACCAGGGATTGAACTGGGGGACTCTCGGCCACATGCCTAGCCCTATTCTTTATTTTTTATTTAGAAACAGGGTCTCAGTTGCTTAGCACCCAGATGCCCTTCTGACCTACAGCTCAAGACTGTCATTCATCCTCCAAATAGGTTTTAAAAATCTATTGGTGGCCTGGATACCATGTTGCCATTTAAAATAGGTTACCCTAGACAGTGCTGCTGAAAGTCCTTCAGGATTCTGAACTGTCCTCCATTGCTTATTGGTGCATTGGCAGGTGACAGTATGTAATGGCAGGGTCATTCCCAGACTACTGGCAGGAACTTGCCTTACTTTTCTCTCAGTTGAAGTTTGTTTGGAACCTTCCTCCTGTCCATGTTTGTAGTCTTTTCACATCATTAGAGTTGAGTTCCTGGAAGGTCTCACTGTGTGGTTGGCATGCCAAAGCCAACAGAGGACCTGACCAAGACTCCTGCTTCTGACCTGCCTTCCTATGAGGTGCCTCACAGTTTTCGGGCTGAGAATCCTAATGTGCAGTACCTGGGTGAAGGGGAGGAGCAGGGTGGAGGACACTGGATGTAGAGCGAGGCGGTGTGCTGAGCCTCCTTTGCCCTCTTAGCAGCTCCGTGGCCTCAGGAAAGTCGTTGGGTCTCTTTGGGTCTGCTCATCAGCCAGACACAGTCTGGTACTGAGGGTTTACATTTTGCCTGCAAAGGTGATGACCCAGGGGTCTGGTGAGGGTCACATGAGAAAGGGTGTGGAGACGTCATGTGGTGTTCCAAAACCTGACCTGTCCCAGATGTCTGTACTGCCAGACCGCGGGCAGGCAGGGTGCCCTGGGCCTAGGTGTGGCAGGGCTGTAGCAGTGCCTCCCAACCTCAGGTGGGCAAGCTGACCTGGAGAGGCAGCCCTAGTGGCACCCAGCCCACTGGGAGCACCTCCTGCTGGGAGCAGCTGTGCCTCTGCGGTGCTGGGTGCACTCGTGCAGAAGTGCGTGGCCCTGCTCCCTTGGGTGGCAGGCTTTTCTGAGGCCTCCTGGGGGGGCTCTGGCAGCTCACCTGCCTGGGAGGGGGGACCAGCCTGACCACCAGCAGCAGGTGGGTGTGGGTGTCTGTGGCTGGCATCTTTCTCCAAAGAAACTTTCACCTTTCTCCTTTTGGGACTACTTCGTTGACATGGCAGTCAATTTTCTTTTTTCTTTTTCCACATAGGGTGTTCCTGAAAAGCCACATAGTGATTGAGCCTTCAAACCCACTGATTCCGAAGAATAAGCCAGATTTGGGAAGAAAGCTGTGTGGTTGTGATGAAGATGTGTTTTCCTGATGCTCTGTTTAGATCGGGCTGAGGACAGACGACTCCTGGAAGAAACATTCACCTAGTCTAGAACAGCAAAGTGGAGACCGTGACTACTAACCTTGAAGTCTTACCTGACCCCACACCCAGCTGTCTGCTCCGGAGGTTCCCTGGCAGGCTGCGTGTGGGATTCCAGGCAGGGCCATTTTCCCAAGTATTAGATTTCATTCCTGCTTAAGAAAACAAGTTGCCATATTTCAAAGCCTTGAACTACAACTTGATTACCAACTGTCAGTTTTGTATCTGTGCCCAAAGGAAACAGATTGATGGTGCTTGACACATGAAGTATGGTATAATAGGAATATTTATCCAAAAGATTTAAATAGGGTTGTGTTAAAAAAAAAAAGGAAAAAAAAAAAGCAACAGCAGCAAGTATAGGGAGGTGGCTGCTGGGTGACTGGCCTGGCTCCCGTTCAGTGCTGCAGTGGCCCGCCCTGTGGTCACGCTCCCCCGCCTGTCACCAGAAAGCAGACTGCTTTCCATTCTGCCGGCAGAATCCTGTGTAGACAATCTTCCTGAGAGCAAACGGCAGTGAGAGGTCATGATTCCACATTGACATGGAAGGAAGGTTCACCTCGGTTCACCAAGTCTGTCCCCAAACCAGAATCCTCTAAGTGAATACCTGTCTGCCACGTATTTCAATCTTAGCCAAATTGTTTGCATCTTTGTTCCTCCAGAGTAGTGAGAACTGTTTTCCGCAGCCCTATGGAACTTGCAATCTGTGATTGCCTTCTGGAAGGTCGCTTCACCGCACTGCGCGTGGTGGTGTGAGTGCCGGTGACGCTGGGAGCACAAGAGTATTTGTGTAATGGCCTAGACCATATCAGACCTGATTTGCAAGTATTGGGTCTCAAACTTCAAGTGCAATGTATATGAAAAACCAATCTGAGCCTTGTATCCTCTTAAATATTTATTTTTTTTAACGTGGGATGTTCGAGAGAAGGGTTCTCCATTCATTTCAGAGCTGCGCCGCGGCCGAGCTCGGCAGCGCTCCCCAGCGCGAAGTCTCTTCACCTAGACCCTCTGCTGAGCCCTCGTCCTCTGACATACTCCAGTTCTGTGGGTTTAGTAATTTTTACTTACAAATTTACCTTTTTGTATTTTGCGACCTGTTTGGTTTGTTAGTTCTGTGGTGGCGAGTGGCTGCAAGGCCCTGAAGACTAGGATCCACAGCGGGAGTGGCGCGGCTCCCGGCCGGGTGGGCTCGCTGGGTTGCATTTACTTGCTGATCCCCGTGGGCGGGCGCGTTCTGTTAATTTTGTTTTGAGGAAAATGTCTTGGAGTAAATTCTAGGTTTCTGAAGCTAATTTGTTTTAGAGGAATTTTGTTTAAAAGAAAATGGGTTATTCTGAACTTTGGAATGATCCCTTATACGTTTTATGAAAATGGAAACAAATGATTAGTTATGTGAAAACATTTTTCAATGAAGATGTCAGCATTTTATGAAAACCAGAGTTACTAGACGAAAGCAGTAGGTGAATCTTTAAAAGATACTTGATCATGCACAAACAAGTATTTTTTCTCTTAAACTGGAAATCTCTCTTAGAAATGATGTAGCCAAAAAATGTGAATCTGAAGAATTTTTTTGCCAATAGTTTATAGCAGATATATTGAACCAAAGTGATTTGAATTTGTAAAAATGTAAAATAGTACGAACACAATTTGCACTATGCCGTATTTGAACACCCAGTGAGATCCACATTCGTACTGTTTTCAGCGTTGTGTTCCTTTTGCATCCATTTTTTACTTTTATTAAAGGTTCAAAACCAACTGTTGTATTTATGGGTTTTCTTTTTTAAAGAGGGCGTGGCATCTTGTGTAGGTGTTGGAACTTGAAATGGAAAACTATTTTATAGCTCTTTAGATTTTATGGAATTCCAACGTAACCTCCTGGGAAGCGTCATGTGGGTGCGTTCCTGAACCCACTGCAGTCCCCACTGCACTGGTGCCCTTCTCATCTGGGGAGCAGATGGGGTCCCTGACTCTGGGCTCCTTGCTCCTGGTGACTTGCTCTTGGATTAGCACAGGTGGGATCACTGCAGCTGCAAATATTTCCAGAAAAGCAATTATGAGTCCTCCCAGAACGTTCCCACAACCTGGGCCAGCGGGACCCCTGGGCCACTCCCCAGCCCTGATCCTACACATTCAAGATGGCTGGTCCACGTGATCCTGCACACATGTCCTCCTTACAGAGACTCCACCTTGTTGCCTGAGGATTCAGTCCTCAGTACGGTGGCTCCAACAAAGAAGGCCCACCCTGAACACATCTGAACTCATGTTTCGGAAGTTAAGTTTTCCTGGAACTTTTCTGGTCTTTGAGCAAATAATCGAATTACGGAAAATGAGGCATGTGGTCCCCAGGGATTCTGCTTTGCTTCTTGAGCTGCATGAGCAAGATCTGGGTAACAGCTCAAGGTCAGTTGATAGGCAGCTTCTTAGCCAGTTTTCAAAGTCACCGTGGTCTTATGTAAGGACGTGAAAGACTATTGGGTCTATTAAAATCATTCGGTGGCTGCATCATCTCAGCTCCTGAACTATTGGTTGCCTGTATCTTGGTGGAAAGAAATGCAAGAGGACCATTTAAAATTCAACCTGTCTTCTCGCCTTCATGTTAAAATAGACTACCTGGTCATTTCCTGAAAGTTTCAGATCCTCCGTAATGAATAACTATATAGCAGATAGAGCCTAAAATAGTATCGTGAAATCTCAAAGATACTACAGTCCGACTTTAGCAGCTGTATTGAGAAGCTGGTCTATACTGGGCTAATACACCATTGCGCTTGAACTTGGAGTGAGGTGGGCTTGTAAGCAGTGAGCCAGCCACCACAGAGGCTCCTGTTGACCCCAGAATGGAGGAAAAAATATGCGAAGAAAAGGGGATGTGAAGTAGGCCTGAGTCCCGATACCCAAATTCAGTGCTCTGGGGATTTTTCTCTGGAAATCTTAAGACTTACACCAGAATTTCTTGACATTTGTAGAAACACCTACCAGTGCCTGACACGGAGAAGCTCTCAGAAATGTTAGTTTTCCTTCTCACCCTAAAATAGTGCCATTCGATGGCAGTTCCCATCCGGATCTGTCCCAGTAGAGAGGAAATGGCGCACGGTGTGACGTGGTTTCTCATTGCCACTTCCACGTCCTGGAAGTTTCTGGGAGCCATGACCCCTGCCTGCCACCTGTTTCTTCAGCTGCTATTGCCTCCCAGGCTCTGCACATTCCCAGGTTCAGGAACATAAAGATGACAGCCACCTCTCAGTCCATGGGAGTGATTTTCTCATCAGGACCTCGCTTTGCCCATTTTTTCGGTCTTGGCAAGTTTTTCACTGAAAGCAGTTTCTTCCCACTGGCCCCTGAACTCTGCCAGGACGTCCTTCCCTCATTCTGCTCTCCTGAGAGTCTCACGGACTCTCCAATGGCCTCCTTGGGCTGCAGAGCATGCTCACAGCAGCCGCTGGAGTTTGTGGCCACCTCTCACCAGTGTCCCCAGCACTCTGCCACCCCAGGAGGGAGGAGGTGGCAACTTTGGCTTTTCCTGTTCTGGTGCCCAGCTGCAGAACCACACTCTTGAAGGACTATCGCGTCAGTGACATCATTTTCTCCTTCATCGGCTTCATATCAGGGGGGCACGCTGGCTGGCTGCTGTCACGTTCCGCTGCCAGCAGCCCGCTAGTAACCTTTCAACCTGAGTCTCCAGGATGCTGCAGATGAGCCTAAACCATTCACACCACCCAGGAGAGGCCCGCAGAGAGCTCTGCAGGCCCCTCCAGGAGGCGCTGCGTCTCAGCAGGGGGCTCCCCATGCCTGGCCTGCCCTGTCACCGCATGGACCCTCTCCATGAGAGTGGGCTCTGCGGCCCATGGGACTGCTTTTCTCAGGAAAGGGGCTGCATCGGCTTTGGGCCGTCCACAGCCTCCTGCCTCCTGCCCCAAGGCTCAGTGTCCTCCAGGCTGGCAGCTCTGGGGCTGCGGCCCCCTGGGCAAAGTGGGTGCTGACTATGTGAACATCCTTGGAGACTTCGGCCTGCCTGCCTGCCCCGCCCACGTGCACACTGTGCCTGGGACTTTGGTCTTTTGGAGGAGAAACGTGGCTCCTTTGATATGTGACATCTTGTTGCTTTTAGACTGTCCTGATTTTCTTTTGTGCCCAGGGTGGCACCCCCAAGCCATTTGGCATACTTGGCATCCCCTGGCCCCTAATTCCACATAAATCACCTTAGCTGTGAAGACCCGACCAGGGCAGGGTGAGCGTGAGCAGAGCAGCTGCAGGCGAAATTCCCAGGTGGAGATGGCATCCGTGAAGCGGCCCTGGAGCAGCTCTGCTCCTCGTGAGTCGCTCCCGGCACCTGGTCCTGCCAAGGCAGAGAGGGGGCAGGTCCCCTCCAGCTGGGGCTGTGCTCATTCATGTCCTCCTGGAACATCCAGCTGGCTGCAGGAGCCATCTGAAAAGTGGTCAGCTTGCCAACAAATCATCTGAAACAGCATCGCACAGTCTCGCAGGCCCAGCAGGAGAGAGTCCACCTTGACTTGACTCCTTCCACCCTCAGAAACAGGCTTCGAGGCCTGCGGAAGCTGGGGCCTGGACACCCATCCCTAAGGTTCTCGTGTGTGAGACCAGGCATTCCTTAAGGTATTTGCAATTATTCGATTGCTCATTTAAAGACCCTGGGAAGCATCACTGAAGCTCCTTGATGCGAGAAACCATGTGTGCACTGGTGCCTGGAGTCCACAGGGCTGGCTCCTGCCCAGATAGGACTTGGTGGAAATCCACCCAGTCACCAGGGAGGTGAAGCTTGTGTGTCTGGAAAGTCAGCCTCTCCTGGGTCACTGTTCCAGAGCACCTGAGTAACTCGAATCCTTCCCCAAATTAGATATTCAAAAGAAAGACATGTGCAAAGGAAGGAAAGAGTAAAATGAAAGGAAGAAGGGATGGAGGGGGGGGACTGAGCCAGTTATCCAGGACTCAGGTGCTGGCCATCATGAAACCCGTTTTTAATGTAAAATAACCTGTAGTCTCAAACCCAGCACCCGACAAGATCTGGCTGTTGATGAGAGTATCGGGAAGTCTGAGGCCCTGCGACCTCAGAGCAGGAAGGAAGCTCGTCAGGACAGCTCCCTGCCACATGGTGCTGGCCTCCAGCGTCCCTCCATGGGTCAGGGGCTGTCCAGTGCAGCACACCTGTCTGGGGACCTTGTTCTTCACCCTGTGTACAGGTTATGTTGTGTCTCCCCCAGAAAGACTAGGTTCTAGTCTTCACTTCCAGCTCTAAGTAGGCCACCGTATTTCGTTGGGCCTCGAGGCCAGGCAGCTGCCCACAGGAAGTATCTGTGCCTGTCTGCTTCCGGGAGAAGAGGCAGAGCCAGCGTTGGGCTGTGTGAAGCACAGAGGAGCTCTGATCTGATCAGCTCAGCCTGTCCTCCAGGGCTGACGATGGCTTTGAGGCTTTCTAGGAAGGGGAATGAGGGCAAGGGTTGAGCATTTGCTCGCAGGGAGCTTTTCAGGAGATCTGGACGAGCTGTGGTCTGTTTGTCACTCTCGGGTTGGTCAGGCCTTGTCCCCCTAGGAAAGCTGCGGTGGTCTGTGGTGGGGTGGGAGCTTCAGCCCAGCACCAAGTGTTTCTCCACCAGATCTGGTTCCTGGAATCCAAGGGGGCTCCAAGCAGAGGAGACGCCAAGTCTTCAGTCTCGCTTTTAGCCACCCATGGGCACCTTGGGGCAAAAGGGAGACTCAGTTCTTGCTACCCTTAGACATGCCCTTTTGAGAGCGTTGGGGGGCTACAGCTGCTCACTGGGGTAAGCAAGGTCAAGGTCAAGGCCAACACTTGTCCACACGTCCTCTGGACTGAGAATGCCAGGCAAGTTCGCTGCCAGCGCTCACAGATGTGTGACCCGTTCTGAACAGGTGCTGTGCTGCCCTCCCAGGGCCAAGTGCACTGGCACCTACGCTGGATCCGGGACAACTCCAACTCCGACCCTGCAGGCTTGGAGCCCAGGGGGTTTCCAGCTGTGTTCCCTCCATGGATGGATCAGGATCCCCCCAACTCACTCTCAATGATGGCCAGGGGCAAGTTTGGTCAAACGAGTATCATCACAAGGTCAGCTCTGTCCTTGCCTTGAAAACCTTGCTGGTCAGGTGCCCATGAGCTGAGGTGGGGCTGGCGTACCAGAGAGCAGGAGCTAGAGCCAGGGTGGCAGTGGTGTGGAGGACGCCTCCTGCCCCACACCGCTGCCACCTCTCCACGGGGTGCCAGCACCAGGCTTCAAGTGTGCAGGAAGCCAGGCAGCTCGGCTCCAGCCCAGGGGGCAGATGGCAGACCCAAGACCCAAGCGAAGCAAACCTGTCCCGGCCACAGGGAACAAACTCAAGATCCTGCCAAGTCGTGTTGAGGCTGGTCTTCCAAGGAAGGCGCTGGGAGTCATGGAGATTGTCTGAGTCCCTTCCTGCCTCTTCTCCACAAAACTGGGTAATTTAAAAACAATACCAGTTCATTTCTCATAGTCCTAGAGGATGGGAATTCCAAGGTCAAGGCATTGGCAGCTTCAGGTCCTGGCGAAGGCCAGATCTCTGCCTCCATGATGGTGGTGGTGGTGGCGATGGTGCCTCCAGAGCCGCAACCCTGCAGCAGAAGAGGTGGGAAAAGGCGGTGTGTGTCTGAGTCCCTTTCACAAGAGCCTTCCCCCAGTCCCGGGGCAGAGCCCTCAGGCCTGCCTGTCAGCACCGTCACCTGGCAAACCGGCTTCAACACTGAACTGGGGGGACAGGTCCAGACCACAGCGAGTTCTTCCCCCCCTGCATGAACTTCCTAAGCACAGGGGCCACGAAGCCTTCCTGAAGCGAGTGGCAAGCACCACAAGAGACGGGGAGAGCTCTCGGTGAGCGCGCGTCCTGGCCAGGTCCGGACTCTCACACTCACTCATCTGCAGAATTTAACGTGATTTCTGAGCCACAGCGTGGAGCCAGGGTCCAGCTCCCTCCAATCCATCTTCCTGGACAAAAAGCTACAAGTTGGTGCAGGTCACAGGTCAGGAGCCTGGGCAGGAGTCCAAGCACCCTGAGCTGGTGGGGAAGGTAAACTGAGGCACACCTCAGCCTCTGCCCTGGTCAACCCCTGGCCCCCTCCCAGACTCTCCCAATCATGCCCTCCTGCATCAATCCTACCCCACTTCACCTCTACCCTGCCTCCCAGCCACACCACCCCCCCTGGTCCCACCCACAGACCCTGTAGCCATGCGCCAAACAGCATTTCCCACCCACCCTCCATCTACACCCAACCACACCTCTCAACCACCTTGGACATCTTTGTTCCCTGTCCTCTGCCCTGAAAGGACATCATGGGCCCAAGGAAGTGAAAATGACACCTGAACAGACTTCCAATCCCTTCTCAGAGACAGGATGGGCCCTACTGACCAGTTCAGGCAGACAGTCCTGTCCAGGCCGTCCCAGACTGTCCAGAGGGAGCTGAATCTAGACCATGCCCCGTGGGGCACCTGTAGGAAGGCATGGCTCTGGCCAGATCCATTCCCAGATATTTGATGACCCCTGGGCAGGAGCATGGCCCACAACCAGTGGGCAGTGCCAGGTGGTCGCAGGGAAGGTGGTGCAGCTGCGGAGATCCATGCCAGCAGAGTGCATGGGCGATCAAGGCTTTCCAGTGTGTTCCTCTGCAGAGCGGAAGCCGGATTTCTCTCTTGAGTGTCCTTGCTGTGGGTTGGTTAGCAATTTAAACTAACTCTAACGTCTCCTCATTGTGGAAGACTTCACATGCTCCAAATTTTCAAGAAAGAAGTTGAGTCCAATTGTCATTACCAATATGTAATTTTCTTTTTTAAAAAATTGGTAGCCTCTGCCAGACAAGATGCCCACATCCTGATCTCTGGGACATGTAAGTGTCACTCCCCCACCCGGGTGCTGGGCATCGATCCCAGGACCTGGAGCCTGCCGAGGGAGGGTGCCCTGCCCATGCCACGGATTCATCCAATGATGCCAGATGGACGTCTGGCCTCCAGTCTTCAATTCAACTTCCATCGTCCAATCCCAAGTTTGTGGTGACTCCTTTTACAGTAGCCACAAGACACAAATCCCCGTGGTAAGCCCTGTGTCCCTCCTGGTGGCCAGGCACTCCAGGGCCATGCCAGCACATTTGCTTTCTCCAAATGGTTTTCAAGCCCAATCTGTGATTCCCATGACATTACAACCCATCAGCAATTCCTCAGGGAATGCCTTTTTGTTTGTAGATTTCTGAGAACAAAGATTTTTTACGTTCTCACCACAAAGATTATTCAAGGTAGTGGATCTGAAATTGTTTTATAAACTGTATATAAAGCACTTGCAAATGCAAACTGACGCACAGAGAGGGTAGGCAAGTCCAAGGAGAATTCTGTTCTCCCGTGAGTGGATGGCAAATCGCAAAGATTACAATAACGAGGTCACTCATTATTCTGCATCTCTAAAGTGTATCGTTATAATCGTCAACTTCAGAGCAGCAACATAGAAGCAAGAACCTTTTATCTCTGAAGTAGCCCCCCCCAAAAAAGGATTTTACAGCTCTTCATAAAAAGAACAGAAGTGCCCTGGAGAAGCGATTTAGGCCCAATGCACGCATGAGCCTTCTGTGGCAAAGGTCATAAGCAGAAACAGACAAGCCTGCTCTGAAGTCGATGTCCTCCCGCCCCTCTGCGCCCTCACCCATCTTGCCTGGGAGTCTTCAGCAGCTACCCCCCAATCCTGAATTTTTCTCACTACAAATTAACTTTGTTATATCAACGGTCTTTCAGGACAGTCAAACCCTCATGATCCAGACCAACAGCTGACATGAGGCCCCTGCCCCCAGGAGGGGTCCCCTCTGGCGAGGTGGAGAGGCGGGACATGGGCCACACAAGCTCCTGGTGCGATCTGGGTCACACTGAGGAGTCGGTCTGCAGGGGTTCGACACACGGCTGTGTTCTGAAGCTTGTCTGCTACGTAGATTTTTTATGCACTCAAGTATTTCAAAGGGAGAGTAAATGGAAAAGGAGGAAGCTCCAGGTCGGGCACACTCTTGGAAGTTTAGGAATCCCTGCAATTGCTCCTGTCAAGCCCTCCCTTTGTCTCGGGTGCTCCTGCCAGTTCAATTTATTTCCAGGACTCACAGGGGACCAAGATGGTTTGGGGGCATCATTGCCATTACATTATCATCCACCTATCCCGGCATGCACAGGGAGGAGCAGTGATGGCTTCAGTCACCCTGAGCTGCGTTTCTGTTAACACTCCATCTGCACCTGGGGTTTTCATCAGGCTGGGGGAGCCCCTCTAGCTAGAGACCCCAAGAAAATATGGGTCACAGAGCAAAGAAGGTGCTTTCCATTCATGCAACGGGCAGACATGTGTGGTCCCCGCTGATGGCAGTGCTGCCCAGACAGCCACCCAGGGACCAGCACCAAGCCTCAGCTATCATGACCATGTGGCTCTGGAGTGCCCCAGTCTGTCCTTCCAGCCAGTGGGACAGTCACAGCAGAATCCAGGGCAACACAGTTCCTCCTGGGCGAGAGACGTGGAATTCACTTCTCCCTTTGTTATGGGCTGAGTGATGTCCCCAGATACAGTCCTAACCCCTCTCAGAATGTGACTATCTTTGGAAATCGGTTTTTTAAAGAGGTGATTAAGTTAAAATGAGGGAATCAGTGGGGCCTAGTCCAATGTGACCAGTGTCCGTCTAAGAAGAGGGACAATCACGTGTGGACACACGGAGAAGACAACCACTTCTGAGCATCAGAGAGAAGCCCGAGGAGAAGCCGGCCCTGCAGCGCCTTGATCTTGGACTTCTGGCCTCTGGCACCGTGGGAAATGAACCTGTGGTTTAAGCTGCTCAGCCTGAGGGACTTGGTGGCCCTGCACACTGCTTTGTGCTTCTGCCTACAGGGCCATTCTACTCAGAATGCAGCCACAGGTCGTGCCAGCTCCGCGTGGGGCTGGGAAACCCCTCTCCTCTACTGTGAGGAGGAAGGTGCCGTGTCAGTGGTGGACAGACGGTCCAGCAGGGTGGTCTGGTCGGCAAGTGCCCTGCTGCATCACTGCCCGTGGGCTTGCTAGGGAAGAATATGGAAGAGTAAGCGTGGCTTCAGAAACTGGCTCCTATACAAAGAACAAAGGAGGTGCAGTGGGAGTGAGGAAAGAAAGGTCTGGCCCAGGTGCCGGGCTGCGTGGCGGGCGGGCTGCACCTGTGGGCCCGGGGTCCATCCTGCTGGGCGGGCCGACCTGTGGGACCTGGGGGCGTCTGCGCGGGCTGTGTGGGTCTGGACGCTGGCTCTGACTCCCTGGCCCCACCCTCTGGGGTACTCTTTCTGCCTCAGCTGAGCAGAGCTGTCGTTGCCCACAACCAAGAGCCCCAGCTGCAGAAGAGATCCGCTCACCAGGAGGGGGTACAGTCCACTGCTTGGACTTCCTTGAGGATGGATAGGGGAACAGATGTGTGCGTAGCGTGGTAGGAGACGCCGCTGGCCCAGGCTCTTCCCTTCGGTGAGGGGTCACTTCACGCCAGCTGTGTGTCCAACGCTCCTCTACACCTTCAGGGTCTAGATGGCTCACCTGGAGGGGAAGAGGGCCTGGCTGTGATGAGGATTTAGAAGGGAGCAGAGCTTCTGGCGCTGGGGCTAAGGACAGACGCCAAGAAGATTCCCGTGGAGGCTGCAGGCCTGTGGAGTGAGAACCCAGGTCAGAGAGGAGGGAACAGGGGAGCGTGTTCTCAGGAGACAGGAGGTGTCGGAGAGTCAAGAAGGGTCCCAGAAGACTCACCAACCCAGCAGCCTGGAGAAGAGGACACCTGGCTGCCCATCCGTACATGACCAAGCAACCTGAGCCCCCTGCAGGGTGCAGGCCACACTAGACACCAGCTCTCCTGTGTAGGCTGTCACTGGAAGATGCAACATTTAAGGTCAATAGGGCCACAGCTTCTCAGGCCAGTGAGCAGGGGTAGAGTGCAGAGGCCCGGGAAGCAGGCCCACAGCGGTGTGTCCAACAGGGCCGGCAGCAGGGCTTCCTCCAAAGTGTCCTGTGCAGGACCAGCACCCTGCTCATGACGGGATCCTGACTGGTGGGCATCTGGTCATTCTTGGGAGTAGTGGCAGAAGACGTGGATCCGTGGTGTAAGAGTGCAGAGTGTCCCGGGGATCTCCCACCTCCTCCGTGCCTGCCTCCTGACTCTGCGGGTCCCCCAGCTTCGAGCTCTGCACTGGGCTGTCATGTGAGGTTGTGGGTACGTCCGACCCCTCAAATTCCTCTCTGTGCCAGTCTGTCTGTTCCTGAAGGCCTGATGGCATGCCTTCTTTGGCCAGTTGTGATCTCCAACAGTGGCCAATGAGTTGTCGGGAGACAGCTCCCCATGGGCCTCTCGAGCATCTGCACATCCTGAGAGCAGACACTGGCTGCCCCTGTCCCAGAGCATCTTGTCAAGGATGCATGGAAACGGAACAGCTTCAGGTTAAAGAGCCTCCAGAGGAAGACTCCAGCTCCCTGGGCTTGAGCTTCCATTCCCATAACACAGCCGGCTGTGAATGCAGGTGTCCTGGGGGAACTGGGGCTCAGGGAAGGAGACAAGAAAATGCCCACCCTGACTGCTCCCGTGGCTGTGCTTGATGGACTGTCCTTGCCTCAGGCCCAGGAGCCTCGTGTCTTCTGCCTGCGCCCAAGGACTCCAGCAGCCTAACTGGCAAAATGCAGAGCTTGCAAGCTCTCACCATCCGTGACACGGTTATTTTATTTTCATATACATAAAAGTATAAGCAAGAACTATAATCTACTTAAAGGGGCTAGGGTCTCATATGCTTCCTAAAAATGGAATTTTGTCCTGGGCTGTCTCCCTCTCCCCACTCCTATCCATCGTGACAGTGAGCCAACAAAGACATGAAGACAAGCTCTCGTGGCTGTGTCCAAAGCCAGAGCTGTGAGAACGAGGAACCTGCCACTCTCCCTGAGCCCCTGCTGCTCCAGGGCACCCCAGCCAAGACCAACGCAGTGGTGGGAGGACAGCGGTGTGGCTGGTTCCCTACCCTGTATTCCCAACAGCCCTATATGGGGTGGGGGATGGGTATTTCTTTCTTCCTTCCTCCCTCTCTCTCTTTCTCTCTCTCTCTTCCCAGGGCTGGGGATGAAACCTGGGGAGACCAGCATTCTACCACTGAATCACACCCCCAACCTGTAAGCCTGGTGTCTTGTCCCCACTCTGCAGATAAAGAGAGCTGGGCAGGTCACAGTCCCACCGCTGGGGAATAGCAAGCTGGGGTAGGTACAGGTCAGATGGAAACTGGACGCCGTCCATGTTCACGGATGAAGCCCAGGTGTGTGCAGAGTGGAAGGACAGACCTGGGCACCCACTGCTCCTTGTGCTAGGGAGAGGCAGCACCTTTCGGACAAGACGGAGCTCCTATGTGGCCTTGGGGCACCTGGCTCCTGTTTGTGGTGGCACAGGTGAAGACAGGGCCTGGGGCAGCAGAAGGCCAGCCTGTCATTTCTCATGTCCTTCTGGGTACAGGCTGCCTTTGGACACGTGTGTGGCTCCCAGGGTGAGGCAGCTGGGACTGCAGCTGCCAGTGGCCTGTCCTGCAAGGTCTGCAACCCAGGTGGGCTCTTGAGCAGACAGGTCATGGTGGCTCCTGGGTGGGACCCCCCGGGACTGATGGGTCCACAAAGCCTTTGCTGAAATCTCACAACTAGGCGTCCACCTCCGCGTTTGTACCTTCTTTCCCTCTCTCCACGCTGCTGCCTTTCTTCTCTCTTTCTGATGTGGGCTGGATCGCACCCCCTCAGTGACAGTGGAGGACCCCCGCCCCCGTAGTTCAGAAAGTGAATTTACATGAAAATAGAGTCATTGAAGACCTAAGTCACACTGAGATAGTCATTGAAGACCTAAGTCACACTAAGAGAAGAGACCCGGGCTGAGGGAGAATGCCTGCAGGACCGGGACGCGCAGTGAGGGGCCGCTCGAGGCAGCTGGAGACGCACCACATGGCTGCAGCCCACGAGTGCCTAGGATGGCCAGCACCGTCAGAAGCCGGAAGAGAATGTTCTGGACTATCCCTCTGAGACCCCAAGAAAAACCAACCTGCTCAGTCCTGCACTTTGGCCTCCTGAACTGGAGGAGGATAAATCTTGCCGTCAGCCACCCGGTTCCAGAGGTGATCTGTCGTGGCAGCCCCGGGAACCAGCATGCCTTGCTGTTCTTCTTCCTTTCCAGTCCCTTCTTTCATGGTCTCTCTTCTCCCTTTCTCATCCAACTTCCCTCCCTTCCAAGAAGCACGTTCATGTCCCCACGTCAAGGGAGTGTCATGGCTGGTGCTGTGCCTCCCTTTGGGTTCCTCCGGGTGCCCAGTGACTGGGAATAAGAGCAGCCCAGCCTGCATGCTCCCTTGGGCAGTCAGTGCAGCTCCCGTCTCCTGCAACCAGCAGGGACAGGACCATGGGGGGACTCCCAGCTGTCACATGTCAACGGGTACTTCCCTCACCTGGTTCAGTTTTTAAGTCACATGCAGCTGGGAGCAAGGCCTTTGCCTCTGTGTGGATCTTTCCACATGGTGATGATCAGGTGGAAGTAGAACAAGGGAACTTTAGCGTTACCCCAGCCTCCCCGGATGCAGGGGACAGTGGCAGTGGTGTGTGTCTGCCCCCCACAGCAGGAGGTATGCACACCGAGAGCAGAGGCCAGGTGAGTCACTCCAATGGCTTCTAATTCCTCAAGAAAATGAGTCCTTGCTGGAGATGGAGGCCTGACATGAGTCCCCATGGAGCTCACTTCCTGTGGGAGCTGCTGGATCCAGCCCTAACTCCCCGCAGCATGGCCAGCAGCCGCCCACCCCATCAGAGAGACCAAGCAAGGTGAGATGGTGGTAGCACCCTGGCTCCCACCCACCAGATGCCATAGCCCTCAACCAAAAATGTCTCTGGATACCACCCAGTGTCCCGGGGGCAAAGTCTCAGGGACAAGGGACAAGAAGCGGGCCGGCCTTGCTGCCTGTCTCTTTTGCCTGACACATAGCAGGGCCCTTTGTGAGCCTCCCTGCCTCCCCCACTGGCAGCCTGCCCTGCCCACCAGCTCCAGGGCCTCCTCATCCAACATTCCAGAAAGATCCACCTGTTGGCCTGCAGCTTCCTCCTGCTTCACAGTGAGAAGTCAACCCGGACCCTCAGGACCACCTGGGACAGCATCTTGGCATGACACCGGGGAATAGCACCGTTGCCCCAAGGGGTGGCAGGGGAGGCTGGCTGACCTGGGTTTGTTGCTGTCCTCTTTAATTTGTATTTTTTAGGTCAACAGATAACGTTATGTTTTAATTCTTTTAAAAATGTTCCCCAAAACATTTTCTGCCAGAGACGTCCTCCTGAGCTGGGGCTTTGGGCAGCCATATTCTGCTGAGTCAAGTTTCCCTGTGACAATCTGTGCCATGCTGGGGTTAGGGCGTCCTGCCCTCCCCTCTCTCCATCCCTCCTCTCAACCCCAGCATGATCCCGAGAGGCCAGCTGCTGACTGGGCCGGCTGGACCAGCACTCTTATGGGGAGTGGCCCCCAGGCACTGCTGCCAGGAGGGGAAGCCGCCCCTGGTTTCCCTTCCCTGGAATTTCCAGGAAACTTCACCAGCGCCCCCTGGTGGCTGCCGGGGCCCTCTCGTCTCTCAGCCCATCTGCCTCTCCCATCTCCCCGAGATGCCCTGCCTTAGAGATACCTGGGGGGCTAGAGATTTTTAAAACACAACTCTCAGTGGGAATTTGGATGCTGGTGAAGTTATCCATTATCTACTCTCTTTCTTTAAACTGACTGAAACCTGGACGGACCTGTGGGCAGTTTCTTCTAAGGATGGAGTGCAGGGACTTGGGGCTTGAGTTCCAGCGTGCTGGAAAGGAAGATTGAGAAAGATGACACACCTGTGGCCCAAATGCCACCCCAGCAGGTTGAATTTGGAATGAGCAGAAACAGCTCCTGGCGATCCAACCCATCCCCAGCGCCCTCCAGACCTGCTGTTCTCTCCAACCCCGGCTCAAACGCCTGCTGCAGCAGCTGCCCTCTGGGGTCCAGGGAGCCTGCCACTGCCGCCTCGGGTCCTTGGGAAAGCGTGTCCTTGATTCTGCCCTAAGTCAGGAGAATTTGCTGGAGGAACCAAGGTGCTGGGCCCTGGGCTCGGTGGCCCAGATGCAGCGGGGAACCGCGATGCAAGTGGGAGCAGCCCCCGGGCTCCCCCGGAGGGCACCCCGCCTCCAGGAGGCTCACTGGCAGCCGCCTGACCTGGTGACGGAAACTCCCACCAATTCCCAGCGCTGCAGCCTGCTGTCAAAACCTCGGGGCAGAGAAGATACTTAGACACGATAATTTGAATCCATCCAGGTAGGAAGCTGTGCCCTTGGGGCCCAGGTAAAAATTACAACAGATGCTGCTGCCCTGCCAGGGCGGATTTGTGAATGAGTCACTTCAGGAGCAGGCACTCGAGTGCAGGAAAAGGCACAGTTTTAATTTGTGGGGTAAACAGCTGGAAAATATCGGTAGGGGAGGAGAAGGCGGGTCCTCAGTGTGAGGGCAGGGGACCCGCCTCTGTGCTGCTGAGACAGGAAGCCTGCCGTTTCCCACTGCCCGCTGCCCTGTGGCTCCAGCTTTGCCCTTTGAGCTAGAGGAGCAGCCCTGACCAGCCCCGGGACTGCTGGGCAGGACAGACTCCCAGAGGAGGACAAGTGTCCCAGATGCTGCCTGCAGGCCAGGGCCACAGAGGCCAACCCAGGCCAGACTGTCGCTGTGCCCCCCGCCACAGGCATACCAGGTAGAGGAAGGGTGCGGGCCAAGAAGAGACCCCGAAAGGTGCACAGCCAGCTTCTGGAAGCCCCGAACCCCAGCTAGCTTGTGCCAAATCAAGACAGGAGCTCAGTGCAGAAGACGAGAGAAGATTCTCCAGGGGTGATTTGGATGTCTCCCCTGCCCCAAAACACTTTCCCTGCCAGCCCCACCGGAGTGGCCGGGGCTCCCCACCCTCTTCCCCCATAGGGTAGAGGTGCTGAGAACTCCTCATCGGATGCTGCTATTGGGGGGGGCACGCCAGCCTTGCGGCTCTCAACTGCTGATTGCTCACCCCAGGGACATTGGGTGTGTCTGGAGCTGGTCCTGATGTGCCCTGGGGATGTGGGGTGAGCAGAGGTCCGGGACACTGAGCATCGTCCAACAACACATGGGCCAGTCCCCAACACAGCCTTGTCATGGTGTCACTAATGCAGGGCGAGGGATCTGCTCCCACCTCTCTATCTTGCAGCCTTGAGCTCAAATCCGGGTCTCAACCCATAAACACCAAGCTCTGTGTATCCATCTTTATAAATACATTCAAGTATACAATGACTTTATTTTTGTTCCAAATTGTCCAAATGAGCATGATTTAAAAAGTTAGGTTTCATCAACTTACAGTGGGATGTGGCTATTCCCTGCCGGGCTCCCTCCCCCTGGCTCCGCTGCACTCCCGCGCCACCATTTCCGACTCTGGCTGCGGCTCCTCGGGTCTCCTTCTTTCTTATGAACAATGTATATCTGCGATCCCCCAAAGTTTATGCTGAAGGTTTAACGCCAGGACCTTCGAAGGTGATGGTCCTTATTTGGAGATGGTGTCCTGGGGGTGTAGCTGGTCAGAGGAGGCCTCCCTGGAGACGTGGGCCCCCAGTCCCATGTGACGGTGCCTTGTGAAGGGGGGAAAGGCGGACCCGCCATGCACACAGGGACAGGCCGTGTGTGGCAGAGTGGCCTGCCACAGTCAAGGAGCCACCAGAAGCTGGGGGGAGGCCAGGGCTAGTCCTTGCCTCGCGTGCTCAGAGGCAGCGGGCCAGAGGACAGCAGCGCAAAGGAACCTGTGGTCTTTGCTACAGCTGCCCGTGAAACGCAGGGCCACCCTGAACTGGAGGCCCATCACACACCTCGAAGGCTCGGCTTCAGCTCTGCCAGTCTTCTTTATCCACAGGAGGCTGTGGCGAAGTGTTGGAGAAGATGGGGCAGGTGACATCAGCAGGAAGGGCCGACAGGCCTGAGTGGGGCCTGGGCACCAGGGAGCAGCCAAGGTCTGAGCAGGGACCCTGGGCTGGCAGCACAGCCTGGTCTGGGCTCCTCAGGGGTCCACACAGCCTCAGACCCTGGTCACACTCCCCCCACCAGGAGCCCCCACACCATGGCCTGGCCTGGGCCAGCTCTGTGCGGGCGGGGCAAAAAGTGGAGGAGACTCTCGGAGGCAGTTTGGGCACATGGTCAAGTTCTTCCAGTCCAGCTGGCAGGCTGGTGCAACTGCCGAGGCACCGTGGCTGTGGGGGAGACTGCTTCGTCCCTGGTACCATCCTCACCCTTAGAACCTTCTGGAACCCTAGGCTCCCCTGTAAAGGATCATACTCCCCAGTTCCTGGCAGCTAAGGGGCCTGTGATCAGCTGGCCCCAGGACACCCGAGGAGCTCCTGCATCCCGTGTTCATGAGGAAGTGGCCTGGGTCTGTGTTCTGCCCTGTGTGTGGGACCCAGACGCCCAGAGACCCTGCCAGGTGGCTCAGGGTGATGGTACCTTGTGCCCCTGGACAGCAAGGACACCTGACCCAATGTTAAATGGATAACAGTAAGAGCATGGTCACGGGCATCACCATCCAGAGAGGGAGGCCCAACCATGACCCCATTTACACTCCACGAACGCCCGGACATGGAGCCACGTTATCCCTAGGTCTCCGAAGAGAATCTGAGGCTCAGAAAAATCAGGGCTGCTCTTCTGAGAAGTGGCAGGTATCAGGTTCAACTCTGGGCCCGCCGTTCTCACTGTGTCCTCTTGGGCACCTAGTGGGGACCCTCCAACATTCCAGGAGGAGAGGGGCCAGCCAGCGTGAAGACCCTGGCTCGTGAGGCTTCCGTGCACGCGTGTGCGAGTCCTCCCGGGCACAGGTGTGTGCAGGAGTGTGCGGGGCCTAGCGACTCGCTCTCCCTGGTGCCTGTGTGAGTTTCCAGCCCAGCAAAGGCAACGTCACCCACTGTTTTCACATGAAGAGGGTCTGAACTACAGCTTGGAGCAGGTGTGGCATTGTCATTTCATTTGTCTCTCCGCTGCCTTTCGGGCTGCAAGGGCTCTCGGGGGCCTCGGGGAGCTGGCTGAAATGCTCAAGGCCCCCGTCGCTTCAGTTTTCAGCAGTTTAAAAGCAATGAAACTAGCGGAACTGCTCCGCCATGGCACATCCATGCCACTGGCGGAACTGACGAGTGGCGGGAATGCCACTGTGTGGCTTTGTGTCTAGATCAGACCTGTTGCAAGGGATCTGTGCAAGGGACGCAGTGCCAGCACGGTTGTCTAAGCAAAGGACATTTTGCCCAGAGAGACTCAAAAGATGTCCAGGTGCAAAACCAGGAGGCAGATGGCAAGCTGGTTTCCCTGGGACACGCCAGCCATGGGTCCACCTGGCTCCCCAGCTCTGGACCCAGGGGGACCCTGAGGCTGCACCTCTTGTGCTGACCAAACCATGTCATCAATGTGACTTCGCACTGCCTGCAGGAACCACAGGTGAAGCCCGTGGTGCCCAGCAGGTGGGGTGCCCATCCGAGGGCTGAATGTGCCCCCTCCCGAGGGAAGGGAAGGACACAGACGTCTTGGGGGGGCAGCTGTGGGGTGGGACACCCAGGGAATGGCCACTAGGACACCCTGTGGAATGCCCCATCTGGGATCACATGCCAGCATTCGGAGTGACAGGCAGCCCCACATTGTGCTAGGTGCTAATGAGGAGCCATCTCGCCAAGTATTTCAGATGGCCACGTGAGAAGAGGTTCTGAAGGACATGTGACAGGCGCACACGGGAGGCATGCGTCTCCATAGCTCATTCCCTCTACGCAGCTGTTCTGAAAGGCCTTTGCCGCTGCTCACTCAAAGGACAGCCAATCAGAGGGTCTTCATGGTGGCCAGTCACCCCGGTGCTCTGGGCCCCGGGACCACTGTCTGCAATGGCCAGGCCCAGCTGTTAGTGAGGACGGACACCATCTGACTGAGTGGAGACAGCAACTCAGGTTGAACAGCAAGAGGTCTGGCTGTGGGTCCCACTCCACTGACGGGTCTCTCACCAACTCGAACAGATGTTCTACTGTGGCACAGGGAGGCCCAGTCCAAACACGCGCGCGCACACACACACACACACATGTGCACACACACATGCATACACACATGCACACACACACACACACATGTGGACTAGACACTGCTTCACACTCTGCTGCTGTTAGGACTTCAGGGTAGGAGAGAAACTCAAGATGCCCGAGGGCTGTTTCTGGCCTATGCTGGGCCCAGGACTGCCCTCCCCACAGCCTCTCTGGGAAGGCCGCAGGTGCTGAGGCGAGGTCCACCCACAGCCACAGAGGCACAGAGCAAGGGTGGACAGAACCCCAGGACAGCCCTGGCCAGCTCCGCCACTGCCTTCCTGATGGGCTGCTCCAGCACCAGGCCATCCCCAGCAAGCACCCTGCCCCGGGCCCGGTGTGGCCCACAGCTGACCCACACTGGACTCCGGCCAGGGCAGGAGCCAGAGCTAAGACGTTCGGTGATGTGCCTAGGGGGCTTCCCAGGCGAATCCTGGGAACTCAGACCGGCTTGCATTTGTCCCTCAAGTGAGAGGTGAGGCTGGCAGTGACTGGGGGACGCCCACGGTGTGGTGGCCTGCCACCAGCCCACAGGAGGACAGGCCAGAATGTGGCCAGCAGCCCGACTGGCTCACGGGAGGCAGGAATGTCTCCGAGTGGCTGTGCTCCCAACACCACCCTGAGCCTGCAGGGGTCAAGGAGCCCCCGTGGACTACGGGACAGGGGAGGAGGAGCAGGCACGGGCCTCGTACACGGCCAGCCCCGAGGGGCAGAGGCAGGAAGGCCTGGTGCAGGTGGCCTTCCCTCCATCTGGTGCAGTGGCCCTGAGGGACAAGGACATCCGTGGCTGTGCATCCCAGCCCACCAGCCCCCATCCTTCCCGCCACCTGCATGTTGTAGGCATTCAGTAGATGCCTGCTGAATATGGGGAGCGGTGGGCGGCTGAGGTGCGAGGAGGCCCAGCCGTACTGGCCAGCTCTCCAGCCCAGGAGGTGCCATGCCAGGTGGTTCTGAGAGGGAGGCGGTCAGCAGCCGCCTCCTCACCTGCCGGGCTAGCCAGGTTCTCCAGGGGCAGGGCCAGGGGTGCATGTGTGTGTGAGAGAGTGTGTGGATGTGAGAGAGAGTGGGTGTGAGTGTGTCTGAGAGTGTGTGATGGATGGTGTGTGTGTGTCTGAGTGTGTGTGATGGTGTGTGTGTGTGTGTGATGGAGAGTGTGTGTGTGTGTGAGTGTGTGATGGAGGGTGTGTGTGTGTGTCTGAGTGTGTGTGATGGAGGGTGGGTGTGTGTGTGTCTGAGTGTGTGTGATGGAGGGTGGGTGTGCGTGTGAAGTGGCACCTATGTTGAGGGAGGGGAGAGACCTGCTTTAAGGATTGCCCACTGGAGGATTGTGGGACTGGAGACCGGGCCTCGGAGAGGCAGCTGCAGGCGGAGGCCCTCCTTTTCCTGTCTTGTCCTCCAGGCCTCCAGCTGCCCCATGAGGCCCTTAGCTTCACTCCAGGGCTCCTCACTGCCTGCAGATGGCCACGTCCACAGAGGACCTCACGCGCGTCAGGCTGCTGCTATGGGGCGTCAGCCACGCTGCTGCCCGGGAGCGGGCCTTCCTCAGACCTCAGGCCTTTAATTTAATTGTCCAGGAGGCCAGAAACTTCCTCTAGGAACAGTGCCTCCAGTGGGCAGATGGCCCCATGCCACCAGGGTCGGGCAGAAACTAGCCCTGGGCAAACCAACGTGGCTCCCATGGCTCTTGAGGGCCAAGGAAACACAAAGACGCCCGAGTGGCCGGCACGACACCCGCTTTCCCCACATCTGGCCTGTGCAGGGCTCTGACCCCCCACGCGCCCTGATTCTCTCCCCATCCTGCTCCAGCTCCCTTGGCATTCAGTTCAAGCTCATCCCGGACAGATCCACACCCTGCCTCAAGTGCAGGCCCCTCTGCATCTTCCTGTGCCCGCCCCCTCTCCGCCAGAACCCAGGCCCCAGGACCTTGTCTTACCCATCAGCATCTGACAAGGCCTGGCTTACCTCCTGGTAGATCCTTTGTGATCACGTGTTAAATGACAAGTGCTTCCATAAACAGCACATCTTGCCAACTCCCTGGCATCTGAAACTGTGATTGCAGTCCATGGCGTTGACTTAAGGCAGATGGGGCAGGGCAGCCCCTGAGCCCCTGCCCACAAGAGTTTAAGCAACATGACTGGTGAATCATTCACACGTTAGTATAAACAAGCATCACCATCCTAACCACAAACGATGACTGACAAGAGGAAAGGTAGGGAATCAGAAGACCAGATGTCTGAGCAGGTAGGAGGTGAGCATTCCGACAGGGAGCACCCAGGTGGAGACCAGTGAGGACCCTGGGCACTGGAGGCACGGTGTGTGCTGCAACCACCATCGCTTCCCAGGAGCTGGCTCACATAACCCTCGTCGGACCCTGCACTGGGTGACAGGTGGCCGTGGGCCTGCGCTCTGGAAAGGCAAGTCCGTGTGCCTCCGGAGCTCTTTTCCTCCATATTCTGAGGAATCAGGGGAAAGGGACCCAGGTTAGGTAAATCCAGGTGGGGTTGCTCACCTCAGGCTTCTTGGAACTCTTAATAAGGTTTCCTGAGCATCGTGACCTCCGGGAGGAGGCCGTGGCTGCTGCATGCCCCAAACCGTCTCTGCCACAGTCCTTCCCGTCTTTCCGCAGGGCATAATGGTAACTTCTGGAAAGATCAATATTCCGAGGACCACCATTTGAGAACCGCCAGCCTGCAGCTCATGCTGACAGGGAAGGTTCTCCGCGACTCGTGGTCAGCAGCTCGCTTCTGATGGGGGCAGTTGGACCAGGGAGATGAGTCTGTGCCTCAAACAGCCATTTGGATCATTGTTATAAGGCCTGAGACACAAAAGAAATGGCCAAAGGCCCCTCTCCTCACAGCCTGCCTTCTGAAAGGAAGGAGCGAGAGGGAAGAGGGCAGGAGAGCAGGGACCCAGGAAGGCGCAGCAGCCTCTGCCTGGTCCTCAGACCCCAGGCCTCCTGCTCCCTCCCCGACCTGCCCCTCTCCCTGGGCCCAGGCAGCCCTGCTGGGGGGATGGAGGAAGGCGGTGCGGCTCTCCTCCCAACTTGAGGCTGTGCATTCATCCACACATTCCGACAGATGTGCAGCCAGACCCAGAGCCCACAGGGAGACTGACAGCTCTCAGCTCTTCCCTCCTTCAAGGTCACTGGGCTCCAGCTCTGCCCAGCTTGCAGCAAACACAGGCAGCAGTGTGCCATGGGCAGATGGCGAGCAATGTCATGTCCTCCGGCACCAGACCGACACGCAGGACCCCCGTGGTCCGGCACCATGGGCGTGCGGCCCTCCACGACACGGTGACACTCACCAGTGAGCGGAGCTTTGCAAAAACAGAGAAGCCACCCACCACCTGTGCCCGGTTCTGCCTCCTGTGTCATCCTCAGCCCCACAGCACCGCCCATGTCACCGCTGGGCGACCCTCACATGGCAGGTGACCTACCCTGTGGCCCAGCAGCCTCTCTGCACAGGTCGGGAGGAAGCAATCCTTGCATTGTTTACGTTTCTGCAACTTCCTGCAGACAACTTACACAGCCTTCCTGGCTGGGCACAGTGCCCTTCTGAGGGCTCGCAGGGCAGTGGGCAGCAGCAGGCCTGTCCCACAGCTCACCCGGACAGAGTGGGACCTCCACCCGGCCCGGGGAGCTGGATTCCTCCTCATGCCTCCCAGGGTCACACGCCAGCACGAGCAGCCACCTCTGAGCTGACAGCCTGAGATTATTCAAACTACCCAATGCTGAAGTGTCCAGCCTGTCCCATGGAACCCTGAAAATGCTGCGGCCTAAGCCTCCCCATGGCCCCTGCCTCCTGCCTCCTGAGTGTGCTGGTGGTGTCCCTGGGGCCTGTGACTGAAGGTGCTAAGTTGCTGTCCTCCAAGCCTCCTCTCGTCTTGGTGACTGCGTGACCATACTGTCACCCCCTCCCAGCATGAGCACAGAGCCCTGCCGCTGGCCCGAAGGCACTTCAAGGTGGGGCTGGGGCCAGCGGAGAGGCAGAGGGAGCTGCCAGCACCCTGGCATCATAGTCCCAGGGCCTTTGCACCTCCCTTCCTCCAGGCTGGCAGGCGGTGGCTTCAGAGCCCCTGCCTCACTGCCTCCCTTGGCTTTCCATGTCCACCACCGTACACGTCAGTGTTGCGTCTGGTGGCTGCCGTACCAAGGACCAGACTGGTGGCTTGAGCCGCAGGAATTTGTTCTCTCCCAGTTCTGGGGGCCAGGATATTAGTTAGGCATAGGCAGGCCAGACGTGGGCTCTGGACATAGTGGAAGTCTCCCTCCTGCCTCCTGCGCCCCGCCAGCCTTGGCTGGTCCGCACCTCACATAGGTCTTGGCCTCTGTCGTCACGTGGCCTTATTCCAGGAGGTCTCCTATGTCTCTTCTGTAATGACACCAGCCTTAGGACCCCTAGTCCAGGATGACCCCTTCTTGCCCTAGCCAAGTACAGGTCACAGCCTGAGACTCTGGGAAGGACAAGCAACTGGGGGGCACAGCTCACTGGGGTACAGTCGTTCTGCTCAAGAGCCCCATTCCCAATGCCATGGCACCACGCTGCCTCCTCCCCGAGGGTGCAAGTTAGGCACCCAGAGACAGAGGCTAGACAGGGAGGGACAGGCCCTGTGTGCCTCTTAGCTCAGACAGAGAGGGACGGGCCCTGTGTGCCTCTTAGCTCAGAGCTGGGGCCTTAGGACACCCTGCTCTCAACCAGGAGCAGGCTCCCCAGGGCTCCTGTGTGGGTAGGCAGGCTGCCGTGAGAAAAGCGCTCCCTCTCCTCTGCCCCAAGGCTCACTGGACCCTCCCCACGAGCTGAGGGCCTCCCACTGCAGGGTGCAGGCGGCTGCAGGGGTGATGGAAACCGTGAAGGAGCAGGAGTGAGACCTCTAACTCCTGCAGGTCGGTGTTTGCAGAAAGAAGAGCCCATGGTTGTGATGGAAGGAGAGGCTGGCGGGTGGCTGGCCTCAGGACAGATGAGTCCCAACAGTCAGGAATGGGATGGGAGCCCACCAACCCACCACAGCTGGTGCAACACCAGGTGAGACAGTGGGAAGCCTTCCCTCCAGGAGCCGGGAGTGCGCTGGGGTGAAGACAAATGTCAAAACCAAGCAGACTTCAGCAAGGTTTCCATCGTGGCACAGCCACCAAGGCGCCCACAGCACTGTGGGCGAGCTGCAGGACAAGGCGGGAAGGACGGATCCCGAGCCCCAGGCAGAGAGGACGAAAGCCCAGAAGACTTTCGGCACCGGAGGAGGCGCATCTCGGGGAGTCACGACAGCAGCACGCAGCTGCTAAGTAGGACACCTAGCGCAAAGCCAGGTCTGGCCCAGAGCGTGGGCTTCCTCAGGGCCCGTGGGGGGCAGGGCCAGGCCTCCCAGGCACCCGGTCCGGCTGGTAGAATTGGAAGGGTGGGCGTGGGCAGGGCCAGCACCCCCACCGTTGGCATGCTGGCCACAAGCTTCTCAGGGATGAGGCTGTCAAGGTTGTGCTGGCTGCAGAGCCACTCCATCCCTGGTGCCAAGTCCAGAGGCACCTGTGAGGGGCAGGGCCCATGGCAACAGCCTGATCCACGCGGTGCCAACCCAGATGGTGGTGAGGAGACCAAGGCCGAGAAAGACCGAGTCCCCAGACTCACATGCATCAGAGACGCTCCCAGGCCTCACAGCCTCCTGGAGGGAGGTGTGCGGCTGGTGCCAGGCCCGAGGTCTGCCCACCTCATGGTGCACGGGCACTGAGATGCCACCGGCCTTGCCTCATGGGGTGCCAGTTTCAGAGGTCAGGCCACGGAGCCAACCCTGCCACCTTCCTCCCACCCGCCTCTGCACAGGAATCCATTCTGTCTGAATGAAACTCCATTTGCCACCTGCAAAGCATCAGGAGCTGGGCCCCAAACTTCAAAGGCGCCTGCCTGCCTGACCCCAGGGCCCGCGTGCCTTCTTCTGCACAACCCAAGCTTTTCTGTCCAATTTAGACTTCAATTTCCCAAGTCTAAATGAAGTGAGAGTCAAGAGCAGGGTCTCCACCTCCGGCCAGCAACAGGGCCTCAGAAAGGAGGCAGGAAAGACTCTGGGACGATCCGAGCGTCAGGCTAGCCCTCAGGATCAGGGCCCACGGGGAGGGAACAAAGGTCCCCCAGCCCTCCATCTCCTGTGGCTCCCCCACGGGACTCTGCCCCTCTCACCAGCACCCCAGTCACGGGTCAGCCAAGAAGGGCAGGCAGGGGGAGCCCACCTCCCATCTCCCCACCTGTCCCGCGGTCAGCTCAGATGGAGCAACTAGCTGCACCTGTCCACGTGGTTTCAGGCAAAGGAGGGTCGGTGTGGAGCGGTGCCTTCCCAGGCGGTGCCGTCCAGCGCTGGGCTAGGAAGCCCAGCAGAAGCAAGTCTGGTTTTGTAGGCAACGGGGTGCAGGTGGAGACAGGCAGTGAGGCGCCGTGGGCCCCGGGGCCAGGTCACTGGGGAAGGTGGACTCTTGGCTCAGGATGGCCAGCACACAGCAGAGGGGGCAGTGCTCTTGGCAGAGGTCAAGAGCGGGGGCTCTGGGTGCAGGCCTGCAAGGCAGCCAGAAGAAAACCAGGTCTCCCACTGTCCAGAGGAGGTGCCAGGGCCTGGGCCGGCAGAGCGTCTTCCTGGGAAAGGACGGAAAGCGTCCGAGCGTGTGCTCCTCGCAGTAGTTCAGGTACCCTCACAGCGGGCCTGTGACTGCTATCCTGCCACACAGGAAGGCAAGAGAACCAGGCTCAGAGAGGTCAGGTGACCTATGCAAAGCCACACAGCCTGCTAGCACCAAGCAATGCCCACAGCCATCACCTGCTCAGGCTCCTGTGGCTCCGCTGGGTGACTGTTCCAAAGCCTGGGAAGGAGCTATGGCGGGGCCTTTGTTTCCGTAGGGAGCTCGGTTTTCTAATAGAAAGAGTCTGCCTTCAAATGTTACTTCACGACCTGGCGAGAAAAGCTCCAAGCTGCTATTGACTTCCAACGGCACTGTGCCAGCCCTGCTCCCTTTCCCTGAGGAAGACGGGGTGTCTGACCAGGGTGGTGACACAGGACGTCCTTGCCTGCCAGGAAGGTGGGAAGTTTCAGGGACATGAGTGGCTGGTGGGATGGAGAATCCCAGAGGGGCTTACGCCGCCACCCAGGGAATGGACGGACACGGATGGACAGGGCCAGGTCGCCAGCCTGAGGCAGAGTGCAGGGTCTGGACCTCGAGGCCACATCTGGAATCACTCCCAGCACGTGGGCCAGCCAGGAAGATGCAGCTGCCCCCTCACTTCCGCCCTCAGAGACAGAGGAAAGGCAGTCCCAGCAGCCAGCGGAGTCTGGGCCTTCCCTTGGGCCCTTGCGCTCATCAGGCTCACCTGTCCACCTGCCCAGTGGGCTCTGCTCGGATGGACAGGCTCCTCTGCGAGGCAGGGTTGCTGTGAGCCAGACGGTCTGGTTAGAGACGGAGGTGCTGCCAGGCACCTGGCAGGGTGAGCGTCAGTGCCTCTGCGTTCTCATCTGTAAGCGGGGAGCATGCTGCCTCCACAGCCGGGCACCGACACCAGCTGTGTTCGGAGATGCTGTCCAAGCGTGGGCTGGCACACTGTCTGCGAGGGCCCCCCCCCCCCCCCGTGGCTGGGGCCCTTGGAGCTGGTCGGTAGGCCTTTCCAGGACGTCACTTCCCTGTACCACAGGCCGACTGGGACACTGTGAAGTCCACAGATGTCTCCTGAGCCAGGGGGTGTGGTCGTCAGGGAGCAGGATGGCTGAGGGATGGAGTCAGGTTCACACAGGGCCCTGGACAGTGGTCTTTCGATGTCTGCAGGGCATTGGCTCCAGGACACCCCATCAGATACAAAAGTCCTTAAAGGCTCAAGTTCATGGTGTAAGAGGACTTGGTATTCAAATACATGACCTAAATACCGAAACTTAGAATCACTCTGAATGACTAGATGCCTAACAACGTCCACGCTGTGTAAACAGGTGTCCTACCGTGGGGTCTGAGGAATAGCGAGATGAAGACAAGGCCTGCGGCCTGCGTGCTCAGTACAGACTTGGCTCCTGAACATTTTGATCTGTGCTCAGAAGGCTAACAGTCCTGCGCTGGCCCCAGGGGGCGTCAGGCGGGCTCTGACATGGAAAGGCCACAGAGCGGAACAGTGTGGACATGGAATGAACGAGCGTGCATCTCCGGTCGCTCCCACCTCTGTCTTCCCACTCGCCTGTCCACGGCCTGCACCGCCGCGCTCATCAGCTGGTGGCGCTGGGCTCATGCACTGCCCTTCCCTGTGTGCTGCAGACCCCAAGGACACCCAGAGAGAAGCTGCCCCTCCATGTAACAGCCAAAGGGGAGCAGGCTTCAGTGAAGCCTGTGGGTTAAGATCTGGAGTTCATTTATGTTGTGCTGAGATTTCACACAAGGTTGGGTCTGGGGACCCCTCCGAGGAAATCACCTAGGGAGTTGAGGGGGTTGCAGGACCAACACATGTGAATAGCCCCCAGTGCACCTAATGCAATATTTGGCCCATAGCAAGTGTTTATAGGTATTTGCTGATCCCGTGCCCTGAAATCTTTGTGTTGAGCTCCTGGGAGGCTCCACCTTGCAGTCCCTGAAGTCAGTTCAATGGCTGGTGGACTACCCGTGCGGCTCAGGTAGGTGGTCTTTGATCCCTTCAACAGTTTCAAATTCCTGAGTGCACAGCAGTGCATTTCCTTCTGCCCCAAGGGGTGGGGCACATCAACCTGCAGTGGGAGGAGCCACGCAAGGATCTGGAGGAGGTAGGCAGGCCTGGCAAGATCAAGGGCAGACCTCCCTCCCTGCTGGCTCACATCCTGAGCAAAGCCTGCTGTTCTAAGATGCTTGTGCTTTGGAGTACTCTCACCCCATTTTCAATCCGGGTTCCGGTGGGATTGGCTGATTATTGCATTTTCCCAAGTGAGAAACCTAAAGCGAAGGCACAGGGCAGGTCCCTGGGGTCTGAGGACTGCACTGCGCAGAGAGGGGCAGCAGGGAGCAGCGTGTGCAGTCGCAGGTCCCTCCATCTCATTCTGGCCCCTTCCTAGTTGTGCCGCCTTGGGGGAGTTTGTGCTTTTTGCCGCACGGATATGATAAATGTACCTATCCATTGAGTCTGCAGAAGAATTAAGTAAAGTCACCCAGGTAAAGTGCCAAAAAGACACCAAGCATTCGGGAACCACACGGTGACATTCAATCATTGTTATCAATGCTACTTCTGAGTCCACCCTGCAGGCTGGCTAGGAGGCATGTTCGTCCTGTACCCAGACCTTCCACCTTTATGCCAGGCTGTTTCGCATGACATGAGTATTTTCGCTAGGACTCTGCAGCTCGGAGGACGGGGTCAGGGTGCAACGGGACAGTCAACCCCCAGGAAAGACCCCCTAACACCTGGGAGAATATCGGCTCAGCAGCCTGCACACCTGCAGAAGGACGCAGGAACCCCATCCAACCTGCAGAAATCCCGGCCAGGCGAGCTTTTGAGCTTTTCAGTCTTTGTCAGCGAACAAAGGCGCCTCCCCGCTCCCTACACGTCTGGGAACTGTATCATAGTAAGCGGAGGCAAAGCCGGGGAGGGTTGAAACAATCTGATCCGCGGTCATTGGCGCAGAGTTAAACAACAAACTCCCCGTTGTATTTTCTGGTTCGGTGTGCAAGGACGATAAAGCGAGCCAGGAGAATAGGAAAAAACAATTTCCTGACCCGCTCCGCAGCCTCATTCCTTTTCTCAATTTGAACGCACGAGACTATGCAAGGGCCCCTTTCGCAGAGGTGCAGCAGCCGCCTGAGGCAGAGGCAGGGGGCGTAACCCCGCGCCTAGCTCACCTTTTCCTGGGAGTGATGGACCCGCCCCCAAGCCAACCGCCCTTCCAGGCCCCCAGGGCTTCTAGAAGTCTGCGTCCCCGCATGCGCTTTCCGGAACTGACTGGAGCCCCCTCACGCGCCTCCATGAGCCTTGGGCAGCTTCTGGAGGGCCAGAAAGGTCAGATTGGCTAGGACATCTGCGACCAGTATTACACAGGGCCGCCTGGGTAGCCCTCGGCGTCCACCTGGTCTCAGGCCCACCTTCTCCTATCCTTGGAGGCCTGAAGTAGGATGGAATCGGACTCCGTTGGGGATTTACTACAGAACACGTAGGGAGAAGGCCTCTGGGCTTGGGATTTTAGGGCAGGAGGGGGAGCGGGCAAGAGCCGGGTGAATTGGAAGTAAGCAGAGCACGTTTCTTAGATGCAACCGGGGTACGCAGTGCGCTTTCTTTCGATTTTGAGGCGACACCAATGCTGGAGATGCAGAAGCACAGTGTGCTCCTCCTCGCCCCGGTCCTGAGCTGCTGTGGCGTCCGAGGCTCAAGGTCGCCGGCCCTCCATGACCAGCTCTGGTGATCCCCAAACTCAGGAAAGTGTACCCGGGCAGGTCCCTAATCTGTTCCCAAGCTGTCAAGGAGCGGGCACAGGCCGACTTGCGAGATCCCTTTTCCCAAGAAGAGAGACAGAGGTTCCTCCACTCACCCCAGCGCGCGCGCCGGCGGGACCCAGGACCAGGCCGCTCCGGTGCGTCCCAGCGCGCCCCCTGCCGATTGGGCGCGCTAGGGGTAACCCCACCTCCTTCCGCTCGCTGCAGGGAGCGGAGGAAAGTGTGTGCACATTACGGAGAGGAGAACTACGGACCGACAAACAAAAACAAACAAAACCCTGAAGGACCGAAGCGGGGTTCGTGTTTCCGGCTGCGCAAGGGCTGGCCCAGGGGAAAGGTCGGGAACTCCCTCCGCACAGCTGGATGGCCTTCCCGCCCTCCCGGCCCCGCGCCTCTCCCATGTATCAAGGCCCCGCTGAGACTACATCTCAGACAAATATTTAGGTTTCAGTGTATCTATAACGGGACAAATCTCAAAAACAGCAACGCGACAAATCTCAAAAACTAGCGAAAGCAGAAAGTGGGTCGCAAGGCCCCCTCCGCTCCGAACGTGGGACGCGCACCCCAAGGAGAAGGACTGCTCACCTTGAAAAGGCTGGGGTGCCCGGCGCAAACGGACGAGAATCAACTACGTGGCTAGGCCACTTACGAATTCATACGAACACCTCCAGAATCCCATCCCATTGCCTCTGGGTACCAAAGGGACATCGCCCCTCCCCGGATTTGTGCACGTCGCGTTTGCTGGTTTCCTTCGGAAGGACTGGGTTGGGAACAGGCGCTCGTTCCCCTACGCCCTGCCTCCGCGGCCTCTCTTGCCAAACAGTCCTTCTTGGCGTAGTTCGGGCTAAAATGACCGGCTCTGCCGCTTCCGTCCTTCACGGGGGCCCTCGAATGACCCACCCTGCCTTTTTCAGGCCCTGGGAGGACCACGCCCTAGATCGCCACAGCCTTGACTCCCAGACCCTGCGGCCTGAGTTTCAACGGCTCGGCTTCCTCTCGGGCGTTCCAACCCTCCGAATACACAGATTCATTTATTTAAGTTTTTTAATGTAGTAAATGGGCAGCTAAATGAATTGTAATTTGTAATTTTTATGGTTAATTTGAAATCTCGCCCTTGTTGGCTAATCCTGTTAGTTGGTGGCAAAACAAGGAGAAACTCGTGTCGCAGCAGCAGTAATTCTAATAGGCATTTTATGTTGAATTACAGCTATGGCCAGAACAAAAGAAGCCGGACTTCCTGGCCCATAGGCCCAGGGACCAGAACAAACGGATCCCAGGTCCTGAACACCCATAAGTCCCCAGCCACACAGCCCATCCTGGCTTCGAATTTAAGAAGCCCAGTTGGGCACCCCGATTATGTTTGTGAATGCCCCCGCTTCCTTAACATCCACGCTTCGCGGTCTGCAAGACTCCCGGGCCTCTCAAGCGTGGCCTTCCTCGGGCGCGGGGCTTCAGGGACCCAGGGGCACCGAAGCCCAAGGGTCGGACGCACGCCAATCCCCTCTTCCCTGCCTCCTCTGTTCGCGCTCTTCCTTTCTTCACTCCCTTTCTGCCTCTTTTTCCATCATTCACGTAGCGCACCTAGGAAAGCCACCTAGGAAGTGCGACATTTCCTCCCTCTCCCCGAGCCCCTAGCCTCCGGCTCCTCCAGGTGACCCGCCCGGAGGGTCCAGGCCCTGCGCGATGGGTTCGGAGCAACCTCGATAGTGTGGGATAGGGGATGAGGGAGCGGGGACGCAGTCCCGGCGACCCTGAAAGCAGGGGCACCCGGCTTTTTCGGGTACCCTCACTGGCTGGGTGCGAGTGGCCGCTTGCAGGGCGTGTGTCGGTGGCGGCGCCGGAGCACGCGGCTCGTTCGTGCGCGGTCGCTGGCGCGGGGTTTCTCGTCCCTGGCGCCTGCTCGGTGCCGTCCTAGAGAGTTTGATTGAAACGCGACTGCAAGGTGTGGAGCGGGGAACGAGGCGTGCAAGGTGGGAGGGGCGACAGAGGGGACCTGGAGAGAACGAGGACCCGCAGAGACCAGGGAGCCGAGGCCTGTCGCCGCTGCGTGGCGCTGCTCCGGGACTGCTATTTTGAAATGCGGCGGCTGCCCCTCGGGGCGCAGGATGCGAGGGTCAAGTGTCACTTCCTCTGGCAGTCAATCTCCAATATTCCTTGTAATGTTTTTAAATGGACGAATTCATTACGCGGGGTCAAGTGAATGGGAAGAGGCCGCGAGCGCGGCTCGATCAATAGCGTCCACTAATGGTTCATTTTGCGGAGCCGGCGCGGCCGTGGAGCCGGAGGAAGACCTCATCAATATGGTCTACCCGCCCCGCCACGGCTCGAAAAGGTCATTTAGGGAAGGTGGAAAAGTTCAGGCACCCCGACAAATCCTAATTGCGTCTCTCCTTTCCCTCCGACCCCCTCCACTCCCTGCACGTCTTTCAAACGCTCGGTTGGTCCGGTCGGCTGCGAGGAAGAAGCGCTGGTCCCGGGCGCACGCACCGCGGCTCCCCGCGCTCGCGACACGCCCGCGCCCGGAGGGATTCAAGCGCTGGCTGCACACGGAACTCCGCCCGCCCAAATCCACGTCCAGTTTCAAACGTACGAGGGGTGGTCAAGTCATTAAACACAAAAACGGAAAACCGCAGTGGCCCTGTGCGAAGGGGTCGGCGAGGGGATGGAAGCCCTAGGTTAGGTCGCTGCCAGCATCCCCCGCTGTTTCCTAACTGGGAGGGTCGAGCAAGATTAAAACCCAAAATACCTCCTAGTCCCTTCTTGCCAGGCCAGCAGCCCTCCTAGACTCAGTGGAGGCGAAGCGGGTTTCACACAGGGCTGGCTAGGTCTGGGTACAGCGGCCCTAAGCGAGAGAGATTCCGACCGACCCAGCAAAGCAGTGCCCAGAGAGGGCCGCCAGCTCCGCGTGCAGCACGCTTGCTCGCCCCGGCCTGGTTCTCCTAGGTTTAAAATGGTGTTGGCTACAGATAACCTGCTTGTAGGAATTACCTGGTAACCTGCCAAATCCCTGAGTTGTTGGAAGGAAATGGCCTTCCGGCGCAAAGCTCTCAATCTCTGCCCACCTCTGAAATTGGAAGCCTGCCTTGTTCCCTTTCTTCCCATGGTTTCCACAGGAAGAGAACAAGGCTTGTTATGAAATCAGCTGCCTGATGGGAGACGCCGGAAGGCTGTATTTGATCCACTAAAGCCTGTGTTGCTCTGGGTATTTAAGGCTGTTCTCCCTTCTGCTTGTTTCTCTTGGGGACCTCTCTTGGTAAAGAGTCCCATGTGAGCTGCTCACCCACTCTAGGAGGGGCAGTGGGCATTTCCCAAAAGGTGTTTACATGCGCATTAACACCAGGTTCAGGAAGAGAGGCTCCTTGCTGGGCATCCCACTAGACTGGAGAGTGGTTTCCCGAGACTCGTCCACTCTGGCTGCTGCTGCGTCTCCTGCATCTGAGCCCCCGTCACATCTTTGCTCCCTTTGAGTGTGAGAGAATAAAGTGGAGCGGAAATAACAACACACTAGTCAAGACACAATTATTTACTAGGTGGTTGTGGTTGTCACAGGTTTCTCATCCCCCCCCCCCCCAGTCCTGGAGGTACCCATTCCACAGAAGCCCCCTCTGTAAAAGCAAGATCTGAACATTGTTGGCACAGATCCTCTTTGATGGATCGCATCTTGGGTTGGGGTCGGAAGGGCTCATTGCCACCATTCTACCAGAGATTCAGTTTGTGCAGGGTGTTTGAAACTGTTTGCAATTTGATTACACCCAAACGCTCCCCTACAGAGAGAGCAGAACTTTCTCTGGTTCCATTGCCAGCATGTGCAGGTTATGTGCAAAGCCATTCGCATGGTATTCCCATCATTTAGTTGCAGCAGAGTAAAAAGCAATTTGCTTATTTTAGGTATGGATAAATAGGTAAATACGAAATAATGGGACAAAACTAAAATAGTTGGCAATTATAACTTGAAGTTCTTTACAAATTACCATTTTTTTTAAAAAAAGGAACAACTAATACAGGGACTTTGAGGTCAAAGTTTTCTGTAAAAATATTTTCTTTTACAATTTCCCACAAAATGCATTCTTTCCCCTGAATTTGTCTATGAAAAAGCCACTCAAGTGTGAATGGTGCATTCTTGTTTCCTGCTCCTGGGAACGTCTGTACCAAATCATTCAAAGGCCCAGGTACTTGCTTTTTTATTTCTACATAGTAAAATTTCTCCTAGGAGTGAAGTTGCCAAACACACTGTGTCAAGATAGAAAGGAAATGTTGTTTTCAGGACAGATTCTTGCAACAACCCCATTTTTGCAAGCACATTCAAGCAGAAAGAATCATTTCTGTTAGTTAACATTTTTGAGCCAGAAAATTAAAAACAAATATTTAACTTCCCAATTTGGGCACTGACTGCTAAACTTTTACAATGCATATTCAATGAATTAAACACAATCTTTACTTGCCAAATAAAACTGCCTTCCTGCAGTTCAAAAATAAGTTTGAATAAACTGGAGAATAAATAAAAAAATGTGTGGGATGCCCACAGAGGGAGCTGATATGTGTGAGCTTGGCCAAGAGATGGCTTCTGGCCTCTGTTCAATTCAGGGGTTTTGAGATATCTAATAAAGCTATATTTAGAGAAGACAAATATTAAGTAAATATGTGTAACTGCAAACATATTTACAGTTTTCACTTTGTTCTCTTCCAAACCTACTTTTACAGCAGATTATTAGAACTGAATCTCTCCTTCTCCACTTCTCATCCCACTGAGGGGTTTCCACTGCCCCCCTTTTTGCCTGGGGCTCCCGCCTGATTCAGGGTTTTGTGACTATGACTAGATTTTATCTCATTTCCTCTAAGCAGGCTGGGGGCTGACAGTGGGAATCAGAAGCTCATGACTCATTGGACCTCCAGGACTCCTGTGCATCCATCCATCCGTCCTTCGAAGTTGTAATGGAAGGAAGCTTCTAGTGTGGGGCCACCTCAAGGCAACAACCTGGCAGATCTAGCTCGAGGTTCCTTCTTGTCTTAGGACACCTTGGAAGGGCTTCCCCCAAATCGGGCATAGCTGGGTTCCTTGGTCCTGAGGTGCTGGGTTCCTTGGTCCTGAGGTGAATTCTTGCAAAGCGCCTCCAAATATTCCCCCTGCGTGTTTCCAGCTCAAATGCAGGTCTCTGAACATCCTCTCCCCGACAAAAATAAATCCACAAAAACCTCTAGGTCCAGGAGCTTGGGTTCAAGCCTGATCGAGGGCAGCCAGTGCCGGACAGCCCCTTCTGCAGAACCTCTGTGGACTGGGCCGCCTGTGAGGAGCCCCAGCCCCACACCAACCAGTGCACGCCCAGCATCCTGCCGCAGTGGCGGCTTTTCCCACCCCACTGCTCAAGCCGATGCCCAGCTCTCGTCCAGACCCCAGGGCCTCAGAGGGTCCTTCAAGCTTGGGTCAGCGGGCACTGCAGACTGCCGTCCTGTGGGCTGGATGTCCCCCAGCCTCAGATCAACAAGGGCAGAAATACAGTGGCTACAGGCCCAGCAGTCTCTGTCATGTGTAGCAGCAGTGGGGTGGGACGGGGAGGCAGTGGGGTGGGGTGGGGAGGCAGAGGCCTGAAGGAAAGCCAAGGTCCTGAGGGTTCCCCAGCTTAGGCCTGGATTTACTCAATGAAACACCGCCCTCCGTGCCTTCCCCTCCTCCAGGGCAGGTGGAGAAGGGAGCTGCCTCCCAGGCTCATTCTGGTTCTGCCACTTTCAGCATTTCTTCTTTGAACCTCTGAGGCTGACTCACCTTAGCCTTGGGTTTCTAGCTAAATAGGTGCTGCTAGTAACAAGGACAAAGGACAACAGGACCCTCCAGCAGTATGCCTACTAGTTCAAAAGGAGCCTGGGAAGACCAGCAGAGGAATGCCCCTCCCAGGGCCGAGGAAAGCATGCCTTGGGGTTCTCTACACATTTTGCCAGTTCACCCCTCCCCATGGCTGGTTCTTCCTTCTCTTTTACCAAGACATTTGTCCAGCCTTCTCCAGTTCAGGGACCCTTGCTCTCCAGATTAAGCTCAGGGTTCAGCAAAGTAAGTCAGAGAAGGTGCAGCAGAGATGGGAGGACCCAGGTAAGCTCCACCCCGCCCTCTCCTTCACAAGGCACCTGCAGTTGCATTCAGAGTGTCACTCCTGATGCTGGACAGCTGGGAAAGCCAGACCCTCCAGATAAACGGGAAAACTCCTGGAAGGTGCCATAGCTTAAAGACAGGGAGGGCAGAAAGGGCAGTCTCCCAGGCCTTAGGACTCCGAGACCAATGAAAACAAAGACTTTTAAAAGCATATTACTAAGTAAACAGAATAGAGGTGAGACCAAAGAAGCCATGAGCTTCTTATCCCACCTCTGAGCTCTGCAGCCTCACCAATGAACTAGATTATTGATTAGTTTTTAAGGAGGCACCCGTGCATGAATTCACAAACCATTCCATTAAAACATGGAATCAGCAAGGTTTGGCATTGCAAAAGTCCATTACTTCTTACATATGTGCATATCTACTTTAAATATGGAAAAGAAGAAATTTGAAAGATAAACAAATGCCAACTCTTGTTTTATCAGATTAATCAAAATGAAATTATAGGCTTCTTGAATTTAACTGAAGGCATCACCCAGAGAAAACTACAGAAATACCCGCTGAGGAATTCTCTAGTTTCTCTGCAAGAAGGACTGGAAGAGCAGTCAAACAAGGTGGCAGAGCCCACCTCAGATGAAACAAGCTTCTCCTGCTTCCGCACCCAAAATACTGGCAAGCTGACAAAAGCCCTCCTGGACCTGCAGCTGCTGCGGCCTCTGAAGCAGCCTGACCACAGATAGTCCTTCCGGGGATACCTATTTCCAATTATAAAAAATGACATTCCCAGTCCTGCTCTACTGTCCTGACACACGAAAAGTCTGAAAGGGAAGCTGAAATCCCATGGCCATCCTCTTCCTCAGCCATTCCCCAAAAGGCAAACTTCCATCAAACACAACTTTCTTTTCCTTTGGCCCTGAGCTTCTGCAAACCCATGTTTCGCTCGCAGCCAGAACTGCAAAAAAACATCTTGGATTAGATTCCATCCCCTCTGGCTTTCTGTCTACAGTTCAGCCTGGAAAGGACCTTCAGAAATGCCACAGACGCTAGACTCAATAACTTCCAAATGGCTGTGAACAGTCCTTGGCTACCCAGGGAGCTGCAGCCCTCTGCCCCAAAGTTAATTGCTAAACGATTTGCAAACTTAAACAATTATAAATTCTCTTCCCTTGCCCCAAAGAAATTGTATTAATTTATCACACACACACACACACATACACACACACACAACCTGATAGACAAATGTAGACTGAATTTCTATGTGGCAAAAAAGCAGCAGACATATTTTTAAAAATAATATGAACAGCGAATTTTTGCCCACTCTTTCCTCCGTGGTTTAATCAGCTATGATTCCTGTTCATAAGTGTTTAAACACCTGACTTTGGATATTTAAAAACGGAATCGATTTGTAGTCTTCTCCCCACTGTCGGTGGGAAGGAGCTGGAACTGTTGGCAGACACCTCAGCAGAGCGAGTGGGTGTCCTTCCATCAAAGCGACGCCAGGGGGCAAAAAGCGTTAACAAAGGCCGGCGCTCCCCGCTCTCCCTTTATCTACCCGTGCGTGTCACACTTTGCAGGGCGGGATGACATTTTGCAAGGTTATACGTTTGCAATTCCACACAGAGCCTTATCACTCATCATTTACCTCCTGGGCACAAACAAACAGCCTCTTTAAATAAAACCAGGGAAGAGAAGCATATACCTTTGTATAATTAAAAATTGCCAAAGAAAGCCAAAATGTATTAAACCTTGCTGTTAATCCAACTTACCTCGCTGATACTTTGGTCTAATCCTATTTTCTCCTCGCATTAGAATGATTCTGCAAGGCCACGTTTTGTTCTTCAGAAGGGCAGTTTACCTAGCCAGGGACAAGCAGCCCGGGCAGTCAAGTTGGGGCGAGGCCTGGGGGCTGCCCCCTCTGCCCAGGCTCGCTGGAGGTCTGAGAGCAGAGCTTGGACGAGACAGAAAGCAAACGAAATCACTCAAGGGAAACTTCACTGGAGACAAAACACATTCAATTTCCTGACTACTCCGCTTTCTCTCTCGAATTATTTGCTTTGTACGGGCACATTAAACAAATTAAACCCTAAAAATGGAACTTCCTTTGCGCCCTGCCTCAGAAAATAATTTGCTTTTTTTTAAAAAAAAGAATATGGTAATAATAAAAAATGAAAGAAAACAATAACATTCCAGGTCTTTAAAATAAACTCATTTTGGCACCTAAAGTCCTTCTGGCAAATTCTGATCTTGCAGGGCTTTCAGACAATGGGGACTTGTGCTAATGGCTGCTATTGCTGGCTAGCAGTCCAGACAGCTTCCACGAGGCTTATTTGGACATCTTTTCACACCTTCACCTCCCAAACCCCAGTCGCTGGTGATTGATCCTGGCTTTTCCAGCCTGACCCCCCTTCCGGATAGGTCTGGAGAAAGGGATTTGTTCCGAGCTGGGGAGGGCAGCACGGTGGGCAAAGAGTCAAAAATTGCTATCTTTGTATTTTAGGATTTTATTTCTCCCGCACGCCCCCTCCCCTCCCCACCCCCGCTCCCAGTATCATTTCTCTTTGAAATGTCATGAACTTGGCGCTTTCAGACCAAACCGCCGGGCTCAGGCCGAGACAATGGGATTGTCAGAGGGCCAGCGCTGAGCTTTTTCTGCGTGTTCACGGAGCGTTAAGCCTTTATCCCACAAAACGGCTCCGTCTGACCGGGTCAGACAAAAGCCAACTTCCATCTTCCGCTCCGGGGGGATCTGGGCAAAGCCGGTACAGTAGCGCGCGGCCCAGCGGGAGGGGCGGGAGGGAGCGCGGCGCGCCGGCGGGGCCGCGGGAGGACAGGGCCGCCCTCCGCCCTCCGCCCGCCCGCGCCCGGCTCCGCGCCGCCCGGCCCGCCGCCCGCCAGCTCCGGCTTCCGCCTGGCCCGGTCCCTCGGTCCCTTCCAGTCAGCGGCCTCTCTGCGGCCGGTTCGGAGGACCTGGCGCTCCCGCGCTGCTCTGGACCCGGGCCACCACCAGCGTCCACAGCCCGTCCGGCTCCAGGCCGGCCCGCGACACGCAGCACCGCGGGCTGGGCGCCCGGGGCCTGTGCGCGGGTGCGCAGGGGCGGCTGCGGCCCGAGGAAGCCAGAAGCCACCCTCTCGGCCCAGAGGCCTCGCCGCCACCGCGGTGAGTGTCTGGGGCCGGGGCGCTGCGACTCCACCATCTGGATGGGTCCTGTTCTCCGTGGCTCCCCCGCGCCTCCCCCGGGTGAGAGGGACCCGAGCTCGCTGCCGCTCTGGGTCCCTGTCGGGGAGAGGGCGGGCCCGGCGACTGTGCGGGGGCGCGGGCCCGGGAGGGAGGGCGCGGGGTGAGTAGCTAGGCGGGGACCCGCGACAGGCGAGGGGCTCGGGCAGGGTCTGGAGGACCAGGGACCCAGCCCACGCTGCAGGGCGCAGGGTCTGGACCACCTTCCTCCCCTCCCACTCCTCGGAGTTCAGGTCCCCCGTCCGGGGAGTGACGTTTGACCGGGAAAACTGCCCCTTTCCAGCTACTGCAGTGCCTCAGCCCCACGTGAAGTTCACGTCCACAGCGGGGTTCCAGGCAGAATCTGGGAAAGGCAGGCGGCGCTCAGGCAGCTGGACGGGGGCGCCTGCCTGGGGACTGGCCCTGTGGTTGGGGCCAGGGGCTCAGGAGGCGTTTTCCATCTTTGGTGTTTGCCTGGTACCTGGGAGGCCACCACAGGAGCCTGACATTTCTGTCCGCCTTGCCTGAGGCAGCCAGGTGTGGGTTTGGGGCTGGAGGCTGAGAAGCAGATTGGGAGGGAAGA
>JAJEJO010004035.1:260231-366215 GCA_020662805.1 Glaucomys volans
TTGGAAGGAGTAGGCTGGTTAGCCTGTGGTGCAATGGCTTCTACTAGACCGTCTTTCATTTTGTTCTTTTTCTTTGTGTGAGGTTTGACCTCTCAGCACAGAGTTACTGTGTTTCAACTCCATTGGCAGGACAGTGTTGCCTTACTGGGGAGAGCAACATAAAAATAGCCCTACATGGGAGGCTCCTCCTTCCTTCCTTCCTTCCTTCCTTCCTTCCTTCCTTCCTTCCTGCCTTCCTTGCCTTCCTTGCCTTCCCTTGCCTTCCCTTGCCTTCCCTCCCTTCCCTTCCTCTTTTCCTTCTCCTCTTCCTCCCTCCCTCCCTTCCCTTCCTCCCTCCCCCCTTTCTCTCTCCTTTCCTTTTCCTTCCTTCCTTCCTTCTTTCCTTTTTCATTCCTTCTTTTGGTACTGGTGTTTGAACCCAGGGGTATTCTACCACTGAGCTACATCTCCAGCCCTTTTTATTTTCTATTTTGAGACTAAATTTCTATTTTTACTAAATTGCTGAGGATGGCCTCAAATTTGTGATCCTCCTGCTTCAGCCTCCTGAGTTGCTGGCATTACATGTGTGCCACCATGCCTGGCTGCAACTTATATTTTTTAAAATGACTAAATGAAATGAAAACAAAAATATTTCTACAAGTGAAACAAAGCCAGGGACATTCAGGTTGAAGCAGGGAGGCAGGCTGGTAGGAAGCTGGAAGTCTGGCATTGACTCCCTGGCTGCCGTGGAGTGTTCCTGGCTGGGTCCTGTCGGAGGAAGCCCAGGTTGGGAGGAGAAGCTTTAGGTCTTGGTGAATATATAGATATACTCTTTCCTTTTTTAATTTTTTTTAATTTTTAATTTTTTAAGGTGCTGATAGACCTGTATTTTATTCATTTATTTATACGTGGTGCTGAGAATGGAACCCAGTGCCTCATGCATGCTGGGCAAGCTCTACCACTGAGCCACAACCCCAGCCCCTAGATATACTCTTTCTGGGGTTTCCTGTCCCATACCCACAGGGTCCAGGTTCTCCCTCCAAGTGACTGGGAAGCTGGTTTTGCTCTGGAAGGGAGCAGGGTACTGCTCCAGCTCTGCCCACCAAGGATTCAGGAGACCCACCAGGAGGCCATCTGCTGCCTGCCCTGGCTGGGCTGGGAAGGGGGCTCAGGGGGCTCATGCCTGGTTGGCCAGCGGGGCAGCGGACAGTCACTAGATTGTTTTGCAGTGTCCCAAGCACAGTAAGGGCTGAGGAGGCCAAATGACACGGGCTTAAGACCCCTGCTTCCCAGGACGAAGCCCAGGCATGGGCTCCTCCAGGCCCCTCCTGCCTCCCTCTCTGGGCTGCCTCCTGTCCCGCACAGGGTGAGTGTCGCTCCCCACCCTGCTATCTTCCTGTCTGGCCTTGAGAAGCTGTGTGCTCCCCAGCCTCCCTGGCCCTGCTCACCTGGTGCCACACTGTCCTTCCACTGGCACTTCACCTGTCTGCACGGGCTTCCCAGGACTGCCAGGACAGAGTGTCCCAGCAGTGGGCGGTGCAGAAGCTCGGGAAGGCCTCTCCCCATGGCTCTGGAGTCCCAAGTGGAGGTGTGGGCAGACCCTCTCTGCCCTTCCCAGCTTCTGGGGCTGCCACAGTCGCATTCCGTGGTCCCCTGCTGGAGATGCAGCATTCGAGGTTCCTTTCACCTCACCTCCCCTCAGGGTGTGTCTGTGGCTCTTGACAGCCAGGGACATCAGAAGCAAAGTGGCATCCTGAGGAAGGAACATGCTCAGGAGGGAGACTGGCTCCCTGCAGCTCCCTCCCCTGCAGGACTCAGCTGTCAAGGTGTTCTCAGGAGGCCTTGTCCTCCAGGTTCCATCCTGTCCCCTGCATCCAGCCAGCTCGTATTCTTTCAGTTCTAACAACAGATTCCTGAGAACAGCACCTGCTCCTGAGGAGACAGGGCTCTGTGGTCCCTTCAAAAATAGGGTCTCCGGGGAACCCTAAAATTGTGTACTGTGTTCTTGTTGTCTGTGATGTTTGGGAAGTCACTTGGCCTCCAGAAATCTGCTGCCTCCTCTACAAGTGGGAGAGCCACCGCCATCCTGAGTAGACACCAGGGCTAAGAGCACAGGAGACCCGCAGTCCACACGCCAGCTCTGGGCAGAGCTGAGTGCCTGTCAGCCGGCCGCATGGGTCACCTGGCAGCTCTGGAGACTCTGGCTCTAGGCAGCATCAAAGGTGAGACTTGCTGGCTTAGTTATGGGGCTGCCCCCACCTGGACCTGCCTGCCTGCTGGTCCCCACTGGGAAGACCTGAGCATCAGCTTCCCTCCGCGCCCAGGTGGGAGAGCCGGGTGATGCGGCCGCGGAGGGATACGTGGAAGAGAGCCTCCTGTGAGCGCTCCCCCACTTCCTGCACCACCTCTGTTGGTTTTTTAAGAAGTGCCCACTGGGCACAGATGCAAGGCCCATTTCTACACTGGACCTGGACCCTGGATCATGCTGGAAGCCCACCTCTTCCTGGAGGACCTCTCCTGGCACTGCCCCAAGCTCCTTTCCACTCCGGACTGGAATGGGCCCCCTGGGTCCCGGCAGCCAGTGTAGGGCTGGTCACACCACCAGTCACGCGCATGTGATACTGCGCAGCCCGGTTCGTGTTTGCATGGAAAACCCTCGAGGCTGCATCTCTTGTTTCTGGGTCCTCTGGTAGGCAGGGATACATGCACCGGCTGCTGAATGAACAGGAGGATGGGCAGGAAGGAGACTCAGAACTGGTTTGAGCCCCTTTCCCAGGGAAGTGTGCTCCTAGAAGACATGACTTCGAGCTTGCACCGAATTCAAAGCATCCACCCAAGCACCCTTTTCTGTCCTCCACTCCGTGGACGGTGAAGAGAAGCGTTCTGTTGTGATGTGGAAGCAAGAGATGTGGATGAAACTCCAGAAGGCAGCTCCACCCGGAGCATTCGGTCTTCCCTCCAGTACTGGGTCCAGCCCCTGCATGGTGGTGCTGGGAGTGGAAGAGTGGGCAGGTGGCTTCAGAGGTCCGGCTGAGCTCCTCTTCCAGCCCAGGCCCATGACTGGGTTTGAGAGTGCAAGGCGCTCCTGGGAGCCAGCCCTGAGAAGGGGCCGATGCCACAGGCCATGGGCAGTGACCTCCAGATGGGGCCCTTTGCCTCCCGGGGTCTCTGATGGCTCCCACACCATACTCTTCCCTCCCTTACCGGAACCTTGGCATTCACGGGTTCCGTGAGTTTGGCCTCGAGGGAATGGCAGGGACCACCGCCCACCTTGTGCAGCCATAGCTGCCGAGTGCACGCGCCCGGGCACAGGACGGCGTAGGAGCGGTGGGTGGGCAGGCGCGGTTGCACAGCCTGTGATACTCACTCTGTCCTCGGGCTGAAACCTGAGCGCTGTGCAGCCCGCGTTCATGTCTGCGTGAGCGTGGACTCTGCCCTCCCAAGCCAAGGCCAAGGCTCTGGTGCTTGGGCACCCTTCGACTCGCTGCGAGGGCAGGTGCAGTGGTCCCAGTGAGGAGGACGGCCAGCACACTGCGGGTGGTCCACACCAGGCCCACAGGGGCAGTGGGCGGAGCCGGGTGCCTGGCGGGGAGGGGCCAGGTGAGGTGGGGGCGGGGCCGGGGCCATCTCCCCGCAGGCAGGCCCCCGCTTTGCCCTCTCAGCTCTGGGCTCTTCCTCCTGGGCTGCGGGCCGGAGGCATTCTGGCCTGGTGAGCAGTGTGCGGCGGGGCTGCGTGTTGGCCGGGCCTCCTGGAGGGCGCGCTGCGGGTAAGATGTGAACAACCTGGGGTGGAGCTCCCGCCGGGAGGCAGAGCACAGCCTTTCATCAGAGGAAGGAGAGAACTAGACCCCGGCAGGCCGCCTGGGCCTGGTCCGCCCCACCAGGTTTTAAAGCGGTTATTTAAGGGCCCTCTTAGCTCAAAGCACTTGCATTTCGTATTGGAAGGCGAGGCTGTGCCTCCATCAGCGCAGCGTTGGGCTGGGCGCTGCCCAGGGGGCTCCGCTTCACTGATTCACCTGCTCCTCCTCGTCCAGTCCCCCGCATCTAAGCAGCAGCGCGTTCTTGGTGGGACACAGCTTTGGCCATACAGAAGCCTTTTCGTCTGAGGTTCCTGGGGCCTGGTGGCTGTTGGGTAAAGAAGTTCTAGGTAGAATTTATCTAAACTATTAAATAGAATATGATTTTTTTAAAAAAAGGATGGAAGAATCCCCTCAAAGGGAGAAATGAATTCAATCTAAAGGGAGCTGAGCAGCAGTCGGGGCCCACTCTGCAGCCCTGGGGATAAAGTCAGCACTGGGCCATCGGTGTTGGAGGTCCTCAGTGGCCCAGTGAGTCACCCAGCACCCACCGGCTCCCACACTCTTACTCTTACACTGATTCACAGTTTATGCTAATGAATCCTGCCGGAAATGTTTGCAGTCCAGTTAGGAAGACAAAGCCAACTGTAGGAAGGGTGGGTAAAGGCCAAGGGGCTGGCACAGGCCAGAGAGTGCCTGTGAGGTAGGAGGGCGGCTGGCCAGGGTCATGGCCTTCTCAGAGCCTGGAGAATGGGTTGAGAGGGGACAGTGCCCCCTTCCCCTGCACCCGCCAGCTGGCAGCTGTGCCTGGCAGCCTGCTGGGCCTGCCTGCAGGGGATCTGGTGGGTCTCACCGTGAGACTGTGGAAAGGGTGTCACCCCCTGCTCCCTAAGGCCCCCAGGTTCAGTTGGTGGCAGCAGCAGGATCTCCCCCAGCAGTACGCTTGGCCGCTGCTCTCCTCCTCAACTTGGGGAAACCAGGCCACTCTGCAGCAGGGGGGACTTTGGGGATGCCTGGTACTTGGCATTCCTCAGGTGCCTCCCCTGCACGCACTGCCTCGCCTTATGCCATGTGTTACCTCGCAGCGGCTCCTGCAAGCAGGGACAGCCACAGCTGAGAAAGTGAGCTGCCCAAGTGAAGGTCACGGGGCCTGTGGCAGGAGGTGGCCTGGGACCTGGGCCAGCGGCCCCTGTCTGGATGTGGGAGGCAGAGTGTCCGTCAGCCTTGACAGTGCACAGTGAGGCTGCTGCGTGCCGAGGGCACGGCCTGCTGAAGGCTCCAGGCTGGAAGGCGTGGAGAGGAGCTATCCAGCTTGTGGGACCAGAGCCTGTGGAGCCCACCTCCTAGGCTCAGTCAGCTCTGTCCCCATGCTGCTGCCAGTCAGGAGGGACCCACTTCTCAGTCACAGACGCAAGCCCCTCCCATGTAGGGGAAGCCCCTAGGGGATCTCCCAGACCCTGATTTCTAGGAGCGAAGTACAGATTCGAGTGTCAGAGCTGGGGGACCCTCGGAGCTTCACCAGACTGGGAGGATTCACCCAGAGGATGCGGGAAAGACATCGGAGCCAAGACTTGGCCACGGACGGAGCTCCAGGTGATCCAGTCAGGTCAGGATCGGATCCAGCCGCAGCGGAGGAGGAGGCTGAGGACAGCCAGGAGGAGGGGAGGACGCAAGGGAAGCACAGGCTGGTGAACAGGCACAGGCAGGGAAGGGTGTACGGGGCAGTGGAAGCCACAGCCCGAGGCTGAAGACCCAGCAGGCATCCTGCCGCCTCCTGACTGTGTGTGGGAAGCCCTTGCACCTTGCTGAGCCTTGGCTGCCATGTCAGCGACGGTGGTCTGGAGGTCCCTGCCTGCTACAAGGACCACGACTCTGCAAGGACAGCCCTTTGTGACCGCTCTGAGGGAGAAGGATTCAGGAACACAGGCCAGAGGAGGGGCCTGTGTCCCTCGTGGCTTCCTCTCGTGTTTTCCATTCTGCCCGGTCATTGCTGGCTTTCCTCCACGGCCTCTCACGCCAGGTGGACAGGCAGGATGCTCCTGGACAAGTCCTAACCAGGTGCAGCCCTGTGGGAGACGGTCACCCAGTGTGCCCAGTACATGCCACCAATCCTGGAAAGAATTCAGAGATGCTGGCTTCTTTGCCCTTCAGGAGAGAGGGTGTGGCGTGAAGGAGAAGGTGGCAGTGACGAGTGTGTGTCACAGGTGACGATGCTTCACCAGCGTCGAAAGGACAGACTCTTTGAACTGAGCAAGGGGTGCCCAGGCCCTGCCTTCACAGAGATCCTCTGGTCACTGCTGGGAAGTGAGGAGGCACCTCGGCAGCTGCAGCGGGGCCTGGAGCCTAGGAATGCGGGGGTGCTCGCAGGAACGGGAACGCGGCTCCACGCGGACAGAGGGAGGGGCACTGACAGACGCCAGCACAGTGCTCCCTGTGGCTGACCTGCTTCCTGCCCGTGTACCAAGGGTGTGACACTGACTGTGAGCTCCTAAGGACATTTAAATTGAAATGGACTCGACATTATTTCTTGAGACCAGTGTGTGTTCATAAATTGTGTATGTTTGAATGGAAAATCATTAACCACAAAACTCAGTCTGGTCTCTCTTGGGAAATACCACAAAATGCAAAGTAGAAAGCACAGATCTTCCAATTTCCTTAAAATATGAGTGTGACACCCCTGTGCGAGCGGGTGGCATGCTCATCCGCTGCCTGTGGGCCCAGCTCACCCTGAAGGTCCGGAGCTCAGAACCCTGCCGTTTGTGTTTCCAGTGTGGAGAGCTGGCCTCGCCTGGGCAGCCTGGGACAGAGACGCGGGATTTGTGATGCTCCCTCCCCCACACCATGGGTCCTTAAGCCGAGACACCGAGAGGTAACACAGGCAGCGCCCATGAACCCCCAGAGTCAAACGTTATCCAGCTCAGGGGAGGGTTGATCCAGAACCTTGCAAGTCATCCAGAAACCCGTGTCTTTGCTTGTCTGTTTGCAGATTAGAGCTGGTGGTGAAAGATGGAGTTAAGGAAGCCTGACCAGCTTTCGTCCCTGTGTGGGGACAGGAGCCCACCCGAAGCACTTCCCCAGCAGTGTCCGAAAGGCACCACTGCAAGTTCATGCCTTCTTCCTTGGGGACAAGGACACCTTCCCTTTGAAGTTCTGCCTCCAAAGCCTCTCAGTGGGTCCAGGAAGGCAAAGCTCGGTGTAGGGGAGGGGCAGCTGGAGGTCTGGGGCTCAGGCGCAGAGAGGACCCCAGGGTGAACACAGCTGCGGAGACCCGGCACGTCTGGCCTCCTGTGCCCAGCTGGCCCTGCAGGGACCACGGCCAGGCTCCCCTCCCCGACGCTGCCGCGGGTTCCACCATGGTTCCGACCTAGACAGAGCCCCTGTGGATGGCGGCTTCCGGAAGCCTGGCCTCTCTCAAAAGGGGTCTCCAGTGGGACATAGGAGTACTGTGTAATTCTGCGAGGTTCTTGGGATTTCCATCCTGACACTGCAAAGAAGTGTAAAAAATATGGAAAGTGAAAAGAGAAAAGGAAAAGGCAACCATCGGGGCCGCTGCTCAGAAGAAGGAGTTAAATGTGTGCATCTGTTTTCGGTTGAAAGCAGGAAAGAAACCAGTTACACGTCGCTTTAGGAATTGGGCTGGACTTTGAGAGCTGGAGAAAGTCATTTAAAATTCAATCTTAAATCACGATGCTGTCCCCAGAGTCTCCATTCTGTGGCCGGAGCCTCACAGCACAAGCTCACATTTTCCTGAGCTATCAAATACACCGCTTTGCTCAGCTCTCCGTGTCAGCATGGAGGGAGGGGCTTCCTCCTCGTGTCGCCAGGACCTGGGAGTCGCTGCTCTGTCCTGGCATCTGGCAGCCCCGGCCACAGTCGGGGAAAGACCTGCACAGACTGGGTCTGGAAGGCCTCGTCCAGGCTCACTTTGGAAAAGCCATCATCTTGTATTCAGATTCTCTCCAGGAGATCTGCAGATTGTTCTAGAAGGAATCCCTGAGGACCTCCTTTCCTGGTCAACCTGCCAGCAGACAGAAGTCCTGGGGGCCATTGGGTGAGCACCTGCTTATTTCCTGTTTCCCTCTGAATTCAGAAGGAATGTGCCCACTGATCAACCCTGGCATGGCTGTGCCACCCTGCTGACTGCGGGCTGCGTGGAGGAGGCGCACACCAACACCGAGAATGTCCATCTTAGAAGGCACAGGGATGAAGAGGAATAATGAGAATAGTGGAGAAGCTGAGAACCAGTTAAGGGACACCTGGTTCCCCAGGCCCAGACTCCCTTCCTGCCTGCAGAGCGCCAGCGCCAGCCCCAGCACCGTGGGCAACTTGGATCTCAGGGCTGTGGAGCGCCGTTCGTGCCTGGTGGTGCTGGACAATGCAGGTTGCTTTCCTGAAGTCATCCTTGGAAACACCAGCGTGAGGCTTCCTCCTCCCATGGTGGGTTTGGCACTGCCTGGAAGAGGCAGGATGGGGCAGGTTCCAGGGGCAGGCATTACCCTCAGCAAATGCCATTTTCTGCTGCAAACACTTTGGCTCCAGTGAATTGGGTGTGTGCACGCTTGACGTTCCCGACCAGAACGCCGGCATCCAGAGGCATTCATCCGCAGGGCAGACAAAGACGCCATCTCATCCGCTCTGCCCACGGATGGCACCACGGTGACTTACCCCATCCCTGTCTCTTCCCAATGCTGCACAGCCGGCTTCTCTGAGTCTCATTGTTCCTTTGACTATAGTTCTGAATTTACAATATTTGATTTCAGCTTGAAGAAGAGGATGATCCCTGCTTAAGAATGTTTGACAATGGTGTGCCATGGTGCTGGCTGGTCATTAAACAGCCCGGGGGGGCCCTGCACCCCAGAGCCCAGCAGGACTGGTGAACACCCTCCTGGTAGGGATCTGCGCCCCATCATGCTCTGCATCTGTAGTCCAACACATAGGTCACTGCCCGGCCAGCCTCTCTGCCTCTATTCACGGCTGCAGAGTGCTATCTTAGCAGCAATCCCTCGGTGTCAAGCACAAAACCAGAGAAAGCACACCTCTTCCTAACCCTTCTGCCACCTCACTCTATCCCTGCTCTTTCTCCTCCCATTAAAACCAAAAAAATTTGGTTTTAATTTTAAATTTGGTCCAAATTTATGTTGGGACAGGCGATGTTGACTCTCCTGAGAGCCCTCGATGACTGCATCTTTAGACTTTCTCAGGAGCGGGGCACTGCTGGGCCGAGCACACGTGCCTGCAGCCCCAGCGACCTGGGTGGCTGAGGCTGGAGGATCGAAAGTTTGAAGCAATTTAGTGAGGCCCTAAGCAATTTAGCAAGACCTTGTTCTCAAAATGAAAAACTAAAAGGGCTAGGGGTATAACTCAGTGGGAGAAAGCCCCTGGCTCAATCCCCAGCACCAGGAAAAAAGAAGAAAGACAGGAAAGGAGGGAGGGAGGGAGCAAGGGAGGGAGGAGGGAGGGAGGGAAAGCAACAAGAAACCTGCCCACAAAGGGTACCAGCAATTCCGAGAGTCGAGGGCCAGAGGTGTCCACCCAGGACAGCGGATGTGCATGGGCTCTGGGGCTGCCAGCTTGGAGTTGGAACCTGCCACTTCACATCGAGCAGCTAACTTGATTTTTCTGTGTCCACTTCCTTATTTATAAAGTATGGTTACAGACAAAGGGGTATCGTGTTTAGCAGGGTAATCTGTCCACAGCCTGGGAATGTCCTGGGATGCCTGTGGGTCACACAGATGGAAAGACCAGTTGGTGGCTAGATTGGTGGGTGGGTGCTGCCCCTGGGCATGACCTGCTTTGCTGCTTGAGGACCCACTTCTCAGCTGGGCACCTTGGTGAGTTGGATCTTGGGGAAGTAGGTATGGTGAGGAGGGTGGATGAGGTCAGAAAGAATGTCCAGCCCAGAGGCACAGGCTGTGGGAGGCATGGTGGGTTCACAGAGCTGCCCGAGGTCCCAGCATGGTAAGTGCAGCTCTGGGCTGGATTCTGCACAGTCCGTCGTGGTCTGGGGTCCATTCTATGGGCAAGGGAGGCCAGCTGGGTCTTCTGATCAGGGAAGAGAGATTATTAGCTATTTTTTCTGGGATGAGTATCCTGGCAGTGATGTTTGGATGGACAGTGGGCACAGCCCACAGGATAGCAAGCAGTCAGGCCACTCCCGAGGTGGTCAGGGAGGGGCCATGAGGAGCTAGATGGGGTGTGGGGAGGCTGCAGATCCAAGGGTCACCTTAGAGGCAGGACATACAGATGTGGGTGAGAGAGGACAGCAGGTGAGCATGACTGACCCCGGGAGCTGGAGTTCAGGAGACTGACCCTCTTGACCAGGCAACATGGGCTTTAGGTTTAATAGTCATCAGAGTATTTTTGCCATTCTCTGTGGGATTGGCTGACTGCTTGGTTGGTTTTATTCCTGTCTTACAGCTGCAGCCACGGAGGCCTAGAAAATTCAGTCATTTTCCCATGACCACTTAGCTAGCAAGAACTTAAATCAGAGCTGGTCTCCCACCCTGAGTCCAGAGCTGTGTGACTATTGATGCTTATCCTGCAGCGCCCAGAAGATGTCAGGACAGCCCATGCAGGAAACATGTCCCCACCTGTCCCGTGGGGCTACCTCACTCTTCTCCTGGATGCCCAGGGGACCAGACAGGCCTCAGGAGGGTGGGCTCCTGCCTTATGCACACATGGCTCCTCCTCCAGCACCTGACCCCAGAGGTCCCGGCACCATGGACAGGGGTCCAGAGGCCTCAGAAGTGACCTCAACTTGGCTCTGGCAGGTTCTTGACTTCAGCACAGAAAGGAATTTCAGGATTCATGAAAAGCACAAAGATTGATTCCGAAAGCAAGGTTTATTTATTCAGGAAAGCCACTGAGAGAGCAGGACACACGCCAAGCCAGGAGGAGGGCAGGTGCTGGAGAGCCAGGGGCGTGTCTTCTTCTAAAGGAAACTGTCGCGGCCCCAGGCAGGAGTGTGGGGCCGGCCTGGGCTGCTGGGCTGTTCCTTGTCATGGGCAGGGGTCTGGTTCTTTGAGGAGCCAGGTTGACTCCGTCCAGCCAATGGCTGGCGTTAGGGCTCCAGCCCTGTCTTGAGTCTCTGATGACATTTTCCCTTTGCTTTAGTCTAAAGCTCGCTGTGTGCACTCGCGTGTTTGCAGGGGTCAGTGCTTCAGGCCCACAGCCCTCTGAGGTTCACGGACTTTGGAAGACTTTTTATCTGGAGGAACGGACGTTCCGGTTCTTCCCCTCCCTGCTTGTCCCCCTTCGTCCCCCTTCACCGTCCTCACTTCCTCCTGCCTTACTGTCGCACATGCCACGTGGCCAGCAACAGCAGGTGCCCTGCACTTGGCTAAAACCACGTCCACTCAGTGGGCAACAAGGTTGTCTCAGGCTGCCCAGAAGCTCTGGTCAGTGCTGACTGGAAATCTGGGAGAACTCACCTCCATGTTAGAGGGACCCTTTCAGAATGGACTGCCGACCTGGGATTTCCGCAGTGGCCGCTCCTCACCCCAGGGAACGTGTGCGGGGCCAAGGGCTTGGGTGCACCAAGCCGTGTGCGGGCAGGGTGTTCCCCGTTGGGTTGTGACTGGCGTTTCCACACTTCAGGCTCGGCTGCCTGTCCCGGGTCAGGGCCCGGTCTGAGCAGGAGTCTGGTTTCCTACTGGGGAATACACTTCTAGAAGGCAGGGGACCTTTTTAGCTTAGTTGTCGTTCCTGAAATTCCTTGCACGGAGCTGGAGACGGTAAAACTGATTCAGCAAATACATGGGTGGGACTCATCTGTGGAGGGAGGAACGGAAGGCTGGTGACCTGGGTGGCCTCTTTAAGACTCTTTAGGAGCCAGGCGTGGTGGTGCACGCCTGTAACCCAAGTGACTTGGGAGGCTGAGTCAGGAGGATCGCAAGTTCAAAGCCAGCCTCAGCAACTTAGCGAGGCCCTAACTCAGTGAGACCCTGTCTCTAAATAAAATCCAAAATAGGGCTGGGGATGTGGCTCAGTGGTGGAGTGTCCCTGAGTTCAATCCCTGGTTCCAAAAAAAAAAAAAAAAAAGACTCTTTAGGCTTTGTGGTCCACGGGTACGAACTCCAAAGCCCCCCCACCCTGGGTCTTGACTGCAGGAAGCAGTGGATAGATAGCAGACTAGTGACAGCCGCCTGTATTGGTACCAGACCTGAGGGACACAGGTGGCATGCAGCAGGAAGCCCTTTTGCTAAGAAGCTGAGGCTCAGGGAGGTTGGGGCTGCCAAGCATCAGGTGGTGGGGGAACCAGTGCCAGGTGGGGACCCCGCCTCTGGTCCTGCTCTCTGCTGCCGCTCCCCACTCACCCTGTCCTGCCACCAGGCTGCCGGCCTCTGGGTTCCCCTCACTGTCATGCTGCGGCCGCAGAGGCCAACCTCGCCTCCACCCCATCTCTCCCGTTGAATCCCACCTCCGCTCCCACTCCCAGCTGCCGGAGACCCCAGGGTGCCTCCTGAGCTGCCCAGCTCCTCTAAGGTGCATCTGAGTGTTCTCGAATTTTTCAAGAAGAGACACATGATTTTCCCACATGCTACAGAACTCCCAAGTTTGCACTTTGCCTGACACCTGACAACTCTCCTTTGAGTAGTGGTGACTATTACTTGTTAAGAAATACTTCAGGTGTCAGTGAAGGCTGAGGGGGCGGAGGCAGCAGAAGGAGAGACCACAGACCCTCCCTGGGGTCCCCCTCCAAAGCTCTGCTGCACCCATCCTGCCGCCTGGGGAGCCGGTTCCTCTTCCCGGCTGAATGGGGAGTGCGGGACTCATCTGGCACTCCCAGACTCATGCAGGGCCTGACTGGGGGCTCCAGGGAGATGTTTGCCAGGGCCACACTCTGGGGCCGCTGCTCCTGCCCCTGGTCTGCCCTGCTCCTCACGAGCTCTGTCCTTGGACAGCTGGCCAGCCTCCCTGTGCCTCAGCTGCCTCATTTGCCAGGAGTGATAACTATACAACCTCAGATGGTCAAGACGAGTGGAGGGCACTGACCTCAGGAAGCTTCCCTCCCCACACGCCTGCTTGAGCTTCCTTTGTGGGCACCGTCCACTGGACTGTCCAACTTGCAATCAGCCAACTTGCAAGTCTGTCCAACTTGCAATCAGCCATCACACCAGGTGTCTCCACACCAGCTTCCTGAAGCCCAGGAATGGCCAGTTCTCCAGATGAGTCCCACGGCAGGGCGGTGGCTTGCTGACAGTGCCCCCCAAGTGCCATGGAACCAGACTGAGCCAGGCGTCAGCCCAGTCTCCACTCTGCAGCCTCCCCTGAGTCCACTCTGCAGTTCTGACTTTCCCTGGGCGGGTTCCTCCATGCCTGGCATGGCACAGATTCCGAGAGGTACGGGTCATGCTGACCCCTGGCTGACGGCCCTGCTGTGAGAATGGCCGGCTTTTCTGATGCCCACACTCTCACTAGTGGCCCCGTGTTTCTCCATTTAACTGGAGGTTCCTCTGCTCTACGGGAAGAGAAAAATTTCAATTATAGTTGGTCCTAAAAATGAGGACCAACTATACTTAACTGTAGTCATTTCTTGAAGTCTGCCTTTTAAAAGGCTTTGTGTGGGCTGCTGATGGCCCTAAGGAGAGGCTGGCCGCCAATGAAAGGGTCGGGGCCTCAGACGGACCCGCTGCAGCCCCAGCCCAGCTAGGCGGCCCTGCCCGCTGGAGCTGTGGCTGTCGGGGTGGAAGGTGTCCGGCACCCGCATTCCTGGAACGTCACACAGTGCCATTAGCCTCTCCGTCACGTGAGAGCTGATCCGACATGGCTCCCACACCAGCCCTTTCAGCGATGCAAGTCACACGGCAGGCCTGCAGAACCTGAAGGCTCCGCTGTGTGAGCTGCAAAAAAATCAAAGTTCTCACTTCACCAGCCCAGAAACACTGCCAGGTGCCAGCTTGTGGCGTTTCTGTCAGACACCCAGCTGCCATGAAAGTGGGTTTTAATCCAGCCTGCAGTGGCCTCCCGCATTCAGAAATGCTTTGCGAGGCCGCAGAAGTCTAAATCGGGCCTCGCTCTCCCTGGAGCTAGAGAGGAGCGATGCGATGCGAGGCCTTGGAAGAGCCGCCCCACTCTGGGAGCCAGATTAGCACACCCTGGAAGGACGAGCTGGCTGCGGCCCACTCCCTCCCCCACTGCCCAGCCAGAGGCCCGGCCTCCCTGGCTGAAAGAGGACAGCTTTGCGGAGGGAGGGCCGCGACTCCTGGTCTAAGCACAGCGTTGGAACAGAGGAAATGTGTAGGCAGAGGTGGAGTGGGACTGGATTCAAGGGAACAAGCAACCATGGCCTGGCTTCTTGGTCCCCTTTCCTCCCCTCCACTCACCTGATAGCCTCTGGGGCCCAAGCAGGCTGATCCCCGTCATTTCGCCATAGCACCTCCCACTGAAACCCTCAGCCGGTCCCTGTCACTGTGGAATGAAGTCCAACTGCCTTTGTTTGATTCTTCCTTCTTTTCCTCCTCAAAACAAACAAATAAATCATTTTACAGCTAACAATGGTGGTTATCTTGATGTAGAGGGTGGGGGCATCTGGAGGACAGGAATAGAGGTTGCATAGTGTGTTAATCAGCTACTGCTATGATGAGGCTGCGTAACAAGTAGCCCCAAGAAGTAAATGGGTCCCCATAAAAACATACTTGTCTGGCTTTGGGGTCTATGGGCAGCAGGGGTGGCTCCACTTCAGGTCACTGGTCAGGTACAAGTCGGTTCATGTGTCTTTCCTCCTGGGATCAGTGGGACCTGGGGCTACATTCCTCACAATGGACGACAAAGATGCCACAGAATGAGCAAAACCTTGCAAGTACAGTGTCTCTGGTCAGCTGTGGTGCAGCGTCACGTCCGTTCAGATGCATCAGCACCTGGAGGTTGCCTGGCCAACAAGTCACAGGCAGGGGAGGGTACTCTGCCCACACCAGGGGAAGTCCCCAGCAAAGGGCAGACATGCAGGCATGGGGACAGCAAGGGGCCCCGTTTATCACACACACTGTGTCCACCTCCTGGGTGGTGTTGACAACAGAAACTTACTTTCTCGCAGCTCTGGAAGCTACAAGACCCAGATCAAGGTGTTGCAAGGCTGCGCACCCTTGGGGTTCTAGGGGAGGCCCTTCCCCCTCTCCCCAGCCCCCGTACTGTCCTGGCTACTGGCTGCCTCATGCTGGTCTCTACCTCTGTCTCCACACGCCCATCTCCCTGCGTCTCTGGGAGTCCTCACCTCTTCTTGTTATGACCACGTAGGTTCCACTCCAGATCCAGGTGATTTCAACTCAAGATCTTTAAACTATTCTGTCAGGACCTATTTCCAAATAAGGCACACTCTGCGGTTCTGGATGGATATGAGTTTGGGAGGGACTGCATTCAACCTCTGGTGATGGTGAATTTGACCGGGCCACAGGGTGCCCAGATATCTGATTAAGCATTATTTCTGGGTGACCAGCTTAACACATGGGGAAGGATGGAGCTGATCTGCAGCCTGAGTTTGTGTGACACAGGGGAGGCCTCAGCAGCGCTCGCAGGCCTGACAGCTGTTGAAGCCCAGCACCCTCTGTCACCCTTGGCCCAGTGTGAACGTCCCACGGTGCATTGTGTGGGGTCCAGCCCACTTATTCCTCATACCACCAGCCCCAGACTCAGCCCATCCACGGCTGCCGACCACACCAAGGCCGAAGCTCAGGGCAGAGTGTGAACGTGTCCCCGCTGGGCACACTGTCTTCATGCCCCAGCCGAGGCCTGTGGGATGAAGCCTGTGAACACAGGAGAACCAGAGTCGGGTCAGGTGCAGGGCACACACCTGTCATGCCAGCGACTCGGGAGGGAGGCAGAAGGATCACAAGTTCGAGGCTAACCTCAGCAACTGAGACCCTGTCTCAAAATTTGAAAGGACAATAAAAAATGAAAAAGAAGAGCCTGGGGTTGGCAGTGTGGCTCAGGCATAGAGTGCCTCCCTGGCATCAAGGCCGGAGGTTTGATCCCCGGACTACACACACACACACACACACACACACACACACAGCACAGGGGTCTTTCCCCTGGCCCCGCCCGCTGGCCAGGCTCTGCACCACCTGCGACTTCTGCCAGCTTCCCACTGGCACCCCGGCCTCTGGGGCCTGTGAGTGGGAACAGGTCTCCTCGTCCTGCATTTTGGGTTATGCCCATTGTGTCTCCCCTCACAGGCGCCCAGGAATCCAGCTCCCTGGGCAGGGCTCTCCTAGAGCCTGGTGATCTTGGCTTACAGCCCCTCTCAAGAAATAAACCTTAGCCGGGCGCGGTGGCGCACGCCTGTAATCCCAGCACTTGGGAGGCTGAGACAGGAGGATCGCGAGTTCAAAGCCAGCCTCAGCAACTTAGCGAGGCCCTAAGCAACTCAGTGAGACCCTGTCTCTAAATAAAATACAAAATAGGGCTGGGGATGTGGCTCAGTGGCCGAGTGCCCCTGGGTTCAATCCCCAGTACCAAATAAATAAATAAACCTTAAGGCCAAATCAGAGAGAACCACGGAGTGGAAGTCCCAGCGCTGGGCCTCTGAGCTGTGGGGGACCTGCTGGAGCCGAAGCAGGAGGAGGCCCCACTGGGGACCCGCCTGCGAGGGGCAGGGATCTCCAGCCCCAGGGCCTGGTCCTCCAGCCGCTGGGACCTGCGTCCTTGGCACTGCAGATCTCAGGCCTTTGAACCACCACCACCTTCCTGGGCCCCAGCTTTCAGGCAGCACATCTCGGGGCCTCCACATGAGCAGCACCCACTGTGGGGAGTCAGGTGAGAGTGCTGCTCAGGTGTGGCCATGAGTGGGTAGAAGGTGTAGCCTTGCGTGGCCTCGGGCCTGGCCCTCTGCCCAGATGCAGCTGTGTGGCAGTGGGAAGCACAGTGCCTTTGGGGTCCAGACACAAGTTCTGACCTCATCTGCCTTCCAGTTACGTGACCTCGGGCACATCAATCACCTCCTCTGCACCTCCTAGCATCCCGTTTGCCTGACCCAGCTGCCTGACTGGAGCCCGGGCATCGCCAACCTCTGGGCTCCACAGACTCCATGTGCTGCTTCCGATGAGGACTCACCGGGGCCAAGTGCCATGGCCCTCCTACTGTGCCCACAGCCAGGTGGGGTGGGCCTGCCACTTGCCCCAGACACCTCCAATGCCTGCACCATCCCTGCCACCCTCTCAGGCCCTGCAGACCCGAGGAGCGGGCAGGATGGGGCTCAGCCCCATGGTCGTCCTTCTTCTCGCCAGCTTTCTCCGCTCTTCCCCGACACGGGGACAGAGCCTTCCCGGGGACTTGCAGTGCCACGCTGATCCCAGAGCAGCTTTCTCTAGCAGTTTATGCCTAGAAGCTTCTGGAAGGGAGGCCATGCCATCAGCTGCTTTGTGAGTTTTGTGCTCCCACAGAGCATCCCATTGAGTGGGGAGACAGCAGCATGCCGGAGCCAGGAGCCGTTCCCACCCCATCGCAGAGGGCAAGGCCCCCGGTGGCTGCACAACCCGGGCGGCGGCTGGATTCACTTCTCAATCACAACAGCTTCCACAGTGATGGATCTTACTGAGGGTTGGGGACTGAGCCTGGGAGCAGCTCAGGCTCACACAGACTGGCCCAGCCTCCCGCCCCACAGCCCGGCCTGCCTGGCCACTGCACTGCCATCCCCTCTCCCCCCGTCCTCTCCCTCCCCTGGATCCGGCTCAGCACACACACCTCCTGGCGCTCCCTGGGACCCTGCCCGTGACACCTGCTCTGTGAACAGGGCCCTGGCCCCCTGGATGACCAAGGAAGCAGAGCAGCTGAGGGCCCCTGAGGGTCTACACCACAGGCTGCCCCTGCCCAGCCAGTGCTCATGGTCCTCAGCCCCCAGACCCTGTGGAGGGGCTTCCGGGATCCCCGAGGGAGCTGCCGTGGGCACAGTCTGCTCACTCTGGAGCCTTGGACACTGACGCCTCTGAAGGACATGCAGGGGCCCAGGGGAAGGGGAACAGGCCCGCGGAGCAGCCCTGGGAGGCTGGCCGCCCTGGCCCCAGTCGGCTGGAGGAGCCCCACAGGACGGGTGGCCATGCAGACCGGCTGCGCTGCATGTGCGTCGCTGTCCTGCCACGCCCTGCAGGAGACCCGCCACCGCTGACTGGGAGCAGGGAGCCTGCGAGCCGCTCTGTTCTGAAGATGTCAGCCACAGGCGGATCACAAGTGTAGCCAGAGGCGGCTGTCACCACCCAAGCACACGACTTCATACGGCTGCCGAGGCCCGCGGCACCAGGCGGAGAGGCTGCGCGAGGTCTGCAGGTGGGCAGAGTGCTGCCCAGCCCAGGACCTGCGGTCAGGGCTGGCACCCACTCCCTGGGACCAGGGTCTCCACGGCCTGAGTGGGCATGGCCTCTGTGCCTTGGGCCCCAGGGCTGGCCATCCTCCCAGGAGACCCCCTCTCAGTGTCTTTGAAGGACATGTCCCTGCCCCCGGCGCACTGACCCTTCTTTTATTCTGTCCCCAGAATGCGGCCAGCAGGGCACTGTTTCTCCCCTGGGCAATTGAGGAAGCGTGCCCAGGTTGCCCAGGGTGGGCTGGGTCCAGGTGCAGAGGCTCTGCCCTGGCCACCCCTGCCCTGTCCCTGTGCAGGCTGGGAGGGAGCTCAGGGTCATTCACAGGGCAAGGGGGTGCCATCCTCCCTCCCCTTGCCCAGCTTCATTCACCAGTCACATGTGCTGCAGGCCCTGGGCAGGAGGGACTTCTGCCACCCAGGAGCCTCAGGCCAGACGGCCAGGTCTCTGCTCCAGACCGACCACCACACACTGGCCCCCAGAGCAAATTGTGACAGTCATTTCCCTGCCTCTCTCAGGAAATGGCTGTTCAAATTGTTTTTAAGGGAAAATATGAAGAATCAATTTAAAGAGAATACCAGGCAAAATGTTCTTCAATAATGCACCACCAGGCACATAGGCGCACACCTGAGATCTCAGCCACTCCGGAGGCTGAGGCAGGAGGATGCAGTTCACAGCCAGCCTCAGCAACTTAGCGAGGCCCTAAGCAACTCAGTGAGACCCTGTTTCAAAATTTAAAATATAAAGGGCTGGGGATTTAGCTTAGTGGTTAATACCCCTGGGTTCAATCTGCAGTCCCCACCCCCGCACCCCAAAATGCACTACAGCCCGCCACATGTAGAATTTGGTCCAAGAGAACCAAGATGGGCTGTTCCACTCTTCTCTCAAGCCTCGCAGAGGCTGCTGTCTGAAATCTTCTCTTACGGGGTCCTGATGCTGGCATTTGCCAGACACCCAAGAAGTGGGTGCGGTCCAGAGGGAGTCTCAGCCATTCCCCGTGAGGACAGTGCTGTCCCATGTGGGAGGCAAACAGCCCCTGAAGTCCCCCATCAAACACGTTGAGGGTTTGGTTCTGTCCCCAGCTGGTCCCAGGATCCCAACCTCACTCTGCCTCTTATCAGAACTGCCTAAGAGGCCTTCGGTACCCCCTGCTGGTGGCCAGGGCCTCCCTGCAGGACTCATGTTGCCAGGACTCCACCATCACCCCTCCTTGGACACCCAGTACTGGACCCAAGCTGGGGACCCGGCTGCACTGTCTCGGGGTCCACACCCCAGCCCAGCTGGCCCACACGGGTCTTCCTGCCCTGGGTGTCCCAGTTGTGAGAGGCCTTCAAGGCCCCACAGTGCAGAGCAGACAGTGGATGGGACGGCCCACCCCTCAATGTGATCTGTGTGTCCAGCCTGACGCCCCTGGGTGCACATCCCCACCCGCTGTGGTCCCCGTCCTGCTGTCTTTCAGCGCGGGCTCTGGCAGCCCTGCCCTGAGTGCATTCGCGTCTCACCTAATTCCGGTCCCAGCACTCCTGCTCCCGCGCCCGCACCCTCCTGTCCCCGCGGGGAGCAGCCCATGCTCAGTCTCAGCCTTGTCTTGACAGCCCCAGCGAGCTTCAGAAGCACCAGACACACCGCTTCCGAAATGGCCGGCCACACTGGTGGGAATTGCAAGGCCTGCGGGGTAGAAGCTCCCAGCTGTGTGCAGAGGAAGCAAGGTCGGAGGGAAGGCATCGAAACCCTCTTGCCGAGAGTCGCGTTGACTTCAGGTGACAACAGGTGGCAGGCACTCTGCCAAGTGATTGCAGACACTGACTCATTTCATTCAACCATCAGAACAAGCAAGAGGCACTGTGGTCCCCACTGAAAGATGTGTGTCAGGGTTTGGATGTGAGGTGTCCCTGCAGAATCTCATGCTGGGCCATGCGGAGAGTTCAGAGGTGGGATGACTGGGTTGGGGGGCTGTGACATATGCAGCGGATTGATCCATTGAATGGGTTGATAATTTGAATGGGTTCCTGGGTGGTATCTGTAGGCAGGTGGGACTTGGCTGGAGGAGGGTCACTGGGTGTGCCTTTGGGGGGATACCTTGTCCCTGGCTCCTCTCTCTGTCCTCTGCTTCCCAGCTGCTGTGAGCTGAGCGGTTTTCTTCTCTCGTGCCCTTCCGCCATGATGATCTTCCTCGCCTTGGGCCCAGAGCCATGGAATAGCTGACTGTAGACTGAGACCTCCGAAACCATGATAACCGAAACCAAAATAAACGGTTCTTCCACCAAGTTGTTCTTGTCAGGTATTTTGGTCACAGTGACAAAAAGTTCACTAACACAATGCGGAAACCAAGGTTCAGAGAGGTTAAAACCCTCCCTCAAGGCCACTCAGCTAACACCTGGCAGAGCTGGGATTCAAATCCACACTGCACCCGGAAGGGTTCTCTGCTGACGGACCCCATGTTAGAGGCCTGCCCAGGGGATCTTGTGTCCCCCACAGGTCCATGTGGTGAAGGCTCTGTCCAGCCTGGTGCTGTTGGGAGAGGCAGAACTTAAGAGAGGGCCAGTGGGAGGGCTTCAGTAAAGGGCAGGCCCTTGAAGGGGGTCATGGGACCCCAGCCCCTTCCCTTCCTCTCCTTTGCTTCCTGGCCACAAGGTGAGTGGCCTTGCCCACCCCACACTTCCCACCATGCTGTGCCGCCTTGCCAAGGAGCCAAGGCCCCGGGGCTGGCCAGCCAAACCAAGAGCTCTGAGCTGTGATCCAGACCCAGCTTCTCTGGGGCCCTGAAAGTGTCTGGGACTGTAAAGGACAGCTGACGCACAGGGCCTGTCCAGGGGGCCCCTCCCACCTCCAGGCGCCTCACCGCCTCTGCAGAGTCCCTGCACCCCCTGAGGTTGCATGCCTGCAGGTTCTGGGGTGGGTCTGCATCTGGGGCCTGAGGGGACCTCTCTGGCCAGGCGTCCCCTTTGGCTCACTGCTTCCTTCACAGTCACCATGACTGACCAGGGGCCACCATGAACAGCTCCTCGCCATAGTCCTCTGGAGCCCCCAGGCCCCCATGCTCCCGACTTCTCCCGGGGCAGGGGGCTCCCTGCTCTCCACAGCCCCTCTTAGGAAGGCAGACGGTCCTCCCTGGGAGGGGTGATAAAGACTTCCAGAGAGCCTTTGCAAAGTGCAACCCCAGCATGACGCCCCCAACCCATGCACCCCCAGACCCCTCATGCCCGCCCACTGCAGGTGCACACCCCAGATGGCGGGGTGCTCCAGTCTTCCCCCTTGTTCAACAGTCTAACATGTGCCCTACACCCCAAACCTCAGCCCCAAGTTCACCACCCCACCATGTTGCGGGGCCCACTGAGCCAGGAAGGCAGGCCCTGCCTCAAGCCACTGTGACCAAGGCAGCTGCCATCTCATTGAGCCTCGATTTTCTCACCTGTGAAATGGGGGTGACAATAGGTTCAGCTGTGTAAAGTGACCCTGAGGGTCCAGTGAGGCCCTATGGATGCAGCGCTCAGTAGGTGAGTGGGACATCGTCACCACTGTCCTTATCATCACAAGGTGCAGACAAGCACTTGGGGCAGTGAGTGTGGCCCAGGTCTCCAGGGACCCCGCTGGAGCACCACTGTGCTGTCAAAGCAGGACCTTCCTCCCAAAGCCGTTCCATCTCCAGCAAGTTTCCAGAAGGATCTGGTGGCGTCGGGCAGCCCTCTACCGGGGTTAGGGTCCTTTTGAGGTCAGGGATCATGGCTTTTGTTATGACGTTCATTCTTTTGGCAGATCCTTGGAGAGCTCCCACCAAGTGCCAAGTGGTATGCGGAGTGGGAGAGTCAGGGAGCAAGGCTGGCCGGGTCCCTGCTGCCCAGCGCTGACTCAGCGACCACCAGTGAGTGCAAGGGTGCTGTGGAGGCCCTGCAGCGCTGGGTCCTGCCAGAGTCACCGCACCCTTTCACTCAGCAGGCCTTTCCTGGGACTCCGCTATCCTGGGCACCTGCTGAACAGTCTGCCTGGAGCCCAGGTGCCCGGATTGAGGTGGGTCTGCACCCAGTGCTCTCTGGCACGTCCATCTGTGTCTGGCTAATGGAGACCAAATGAGCTGGCTGATCAGTTCTGGAGAACAACCAACGGTCAAGGGCGACTGTCTACACTAGACACGAACCCTTAGAAACACTGCAAACTATATTCTCCTCTCCCACGTTTCATCCCCCAAAAATGTGCTTTTAAAGAAAAGGAAACATTTTTGAACTCTAAAATTTGCATGTTAGCATTCAACTTCTGGGGATTTGTGGAGTCTGGGAATCCTTATTCTCATACTCATCATGGAGTCGGAGGCTTTGTGGTGGCCCATCTCAGCGTCCTGTTAAAGTGTGTGAATAAGGAGGCCGAGGGTGCAGAGAAGTCAAAGGGCCGGTGTGTGTCTGCCTCGAGCCCTGCCCCCTGCCATGGCCCCTGGGAAGGGGGACAGTGCTTACTGCTAAGGGCACTCATTCCTGGACTGGAGGCTGCCCCTCCGGGCCCAGGGCCACTCCTGGCCGAGCTCTGCTCCAGAGGCCAGTGGGTGCCCACGCTGCCCTCTTGCCAGGCCAGAGCCAGGAGGGAAGCATGGAGAGTGCTGCTTGGGTAGAGGCTTCAAAGCCAGGACTGAGACTCTGTGCACAGCTTTGAGGTCACAACTGGACTCTACTAGAGTCTGTGACCTTCAGTTTCCCCACAGAATCACAGGAACAAGTGGTCCATGATTTTATGAGCAAACCATCTACAAATAACTAGCAGACAGGCTCACTCTATGCCTGAGAGAAACATGAGCAAAAGAATGGAAACATTTGTCCATTTCTACAAATATCCCCCTCTTATACCCAAGTAGAGATTTTTAAAAATTCTGTATAAAACTACGAATTTCCCAGAACATTTCCAAAATTTGAAATCTTGGTTTAATTCAGGTCCTGAAACATGATCTGGAGGGTTTTTTTTTTTTTCTTTTCATTTCTTTTTGCAATAGCTCTGCTTTCTTTTTGGTTCTCAGACAATCGCCATGCACATTTCCTGGTGTGACGCCACAAATGAGAGCTGAAGACAGACAGGCCCTGCTCGGCCCCGCCCCCAGCAGTCACCATCCCAACCCAGGACTCTGGGCCAGACACTCTGACTGTGGACTGCGACCCCAGGCACGCTTGCAGAGGGGACCGAGGCCGCCATGAGGAAACCCCGCAGCCTGGGCCACTCGCTCAGCACACATGGCCTCCCCTGCTCCCTGCTGGAGGCCAGAGGTTGAGGTTGAGGAGTCCCAGGCCTGCTTCTACCTGAGGCCTCTCCTTGGTTTTGAGATTGTGCCCACTCCCTCAGTATGTGTCTGTCTGTGTCTGAATTTCCCCTTTTTCTAAGAACACCAGTCATGTTGGATCAGGGCCCACCCTGAGCACCTCATTTTATCCTGACTCCCTCTGCAAAGACCTTTCTCCTATACAGCCACATCCTGAGGTTCTGGGGCTTGGGGCTTGAAAGTGTGGATCAGGGGACACAATCCAGCCCACAACAGGGTATTCCCAGCACCCTTGTCATCCAGCTGGACCCCCCACACACCTGCCTCAGGCCACAACCCTGCTCCTTGCCGTAGCGCCTGCGGGAGCGCCTCCCGGCTACACTGACGAGAGTGTTCAGGGCTCTCCCACGAGGTGGAGGGTGCCTTCCAGATGTGGCCTCTGCCCAGTTTCCTCCTATGTGGAATTACCTGGTGCATCTGCCCTTGGCTATTTTGTTATTTTCCCATAATATTAGATAGATATGATGAGTAATAGATGAGTGATAGATAGATAGATGATAGATAGAAGATAGGTGATAGATGATAGGTGGTAGATAGGTGTGTAGATAGTTGGTAGGTGATAGATGGTCAATAGATGGTCGATAGGTGGTCAATAGGTGATGGGTGGACATCTGAGACAGGGAAGCTTTCACGCCATGTGGAGGAGAAGGCCGCTGGCGACTTCTTCCTCCAGCCCTGCTCCAGCCTCTCCCTCTCTGCTTTGAAGAGTCCAGCTTCTTCCACAGGACACACTAGGCCTCTGTAGATGGCGCCCACTTGTTCAGTGTGGTGGGCAGCAAAGCACGTTGTCCCCATGGACAGCACATTCCACTACCCGAGGGCCGCGTCTGTCCAAGTCAGGGAGCGGCTTGCTAACGTCGAGGGAAGGGTGAGAGCAGCCTTCTCTGCCTGCTCCTGCTGGTCCTGGCCCATCCAGAGCACCCGCCTGCTCCCTCTGTTCCCCCCACACAGCCCAGCCCTAATGCACTGCCTGTCCTTTGGGGTGGCCTGGTCCGTGAGGCCTGCCTCCCTCTGGCCTGTCGGGGCTCTCTGCTGCCCGCACCTCTCCCACCTCTTCTCTAAGGGTGCTGCTGGCATCTTGTCCCCTGGGCTGCAGATGCTGAGGTGGAGTTGGCAGGAGTCCTCACCCGGGGAGGCTGGGAGCAGCATGGGTCTGGGGAGGCAGCGAGGTGCAGCTCACCCAGCCTCATGCCCCACAGGAACCCCGGGCGGTAGGACCTGCTAGAGTTGCCACATGCCACAGCAAGCTGCTGCCACGGACCTCCGTGGGTGAGGCGGCCGTCTGTGCTGAGGCGTCCCCTGAGGGGTGGACAGCAGGAGGCATCTGGGCTGCCTCCCAGCGGCTGGGCAGCAGGGGCTGCGGGCTGTGCTCTTCAGCGTGGGGCTTTGTGGAGACTCCACAACTGGAAAGTCCCTTGGGGCAGCCCGTGGCCCCCCGCCACCATCTGGGGGCCTGCCTGTTGTGACAGGCCACTTGTGCACTCTGCGTCCCTCTGTCCTCCTCCAGCTGGTGCCTTCTTCAGGCAGTGAGTCTGAGGCCTGGAATGTCTGCCTGGGCCTGGGCATCGGGCAGCGTGGCCTGGCGCCCCTCAGCGGCCCCGCTGCCTTTCACCCTCCTCCCACCCGACGCAGGTGTGGCTCAGACTGCTCCCACGTTTAACCTGTTAGCACACTAATTACTGGTGACTTGCGCATTTGTCCTCCAAACTGCCAGGAGTCCTGAGAGGAGGGCAAGTCCCTTGCTTTGTCTTATTCCTTTTCCAAGAACCGAGAAGCCCTGGGGCTCATCGGTGCAGAAGGGGGTGCTTCCCCTCCAGGGATTGAACCTGTGGTGCAATTGTGGCTGACTGCCTTGCACCTGGAGGGCAAAGGGTGTGGGAGGCCTGTGGAGGGTCCTCTCGGAGGCCCCGGAACCATCTGACCCAGGGCTGCCTCCACCTGCATCCAAGGCTGCTCCAGGCCCAGCAGGCTGAGCTCAGCCTGGGGCAGGCGCTCGCTCGCCGGATATGAAATCTATCCTCAAACAGTGCCAACTGGCCTGTCCCCATCTCCGTGGAAGGCTGGGCCACCCGCGCTGCGTGCAGGGCAGCGGGGGCGGAAGGGTGTCTATTCCCATATGGACACGCCGAGCTGTGCCTCCTGATCCCATTATCACCAATCAGATCTGCATGAGAGAATCGCCCTCCACCCAGGGAGGGGACACACGAGGGTGGCCATGCTCCTGTGCCACACAGATGCAAGGCCAAAACCCATGCACACACATACCAATGTACCCACGTGTGTGCACACCACAGGACGCACACACGTAGACCCACATGTGCTCACACAAACAGGAATGCTTACACACACATGTGCACATACAGCCAGGAATGTGTGTGCACATTGTGTGTGCGTAATACATGCACGAAGTGTGCACACATGTGTACCTGTATATGTGCTCACATGGATGTCCATGTGTGCATGCACACTGCACACAGCGCCTCTATGCACTCACATGGACACATGAATGAGCATACGTGCGTGCACACATGCACACACACACACGCACCAAAGTGTTCTAAGCTCCAAAAAGCAAAGCACCTGAACAGAAAGCACACAGGGCATTTCAGAGGCCAGCGCTCTCAGCCCCAGCTGGTTCCTGGGGCCGGAGGACAGCTCTGAGTCGGGGTGGGGCTGAACACAGCAAACCCGCTCGGGGGCTGTTTTTAAAGGAATTCTATTGCATTTTTTGAAAGACACCTTTCTCCTGCAAGGCCTCCAGCTTAACAGATATCCAGGGCTCACCCTGAAATTCACAGGGCTCCGTGCTAAGGACTTTGTGACAGATTTGCCACTCGTCTGAGAAGTGGCCTGAATCCGGTTGTTAGAGCTGATGGATTTATCAAAGCTCGCTGGGCTTCTGAGCAGGCAGCCCCGAGGAGCCGGAGAGAGACGGGCATGGGAGAATGAGCGGCCGAGACGCAGCCACCTGGCAGGAAAATGGGCGAGGGAAGGTTTAAAACATAAATCTTCAAGGATGGAAGGCGCCTCCGGTTACTGGGCGAAGACACACAGACTCCTCCGTTCTCACTGAGGCGGTCTCCGTGGGCTTCGGCAAGGCCTGCGCAGCTCAGATTCAGGCTTCTGAGACCAGCAGCTGTGCAGACCAGCTCCCGCAGGGTCTCTGCTGAGGGCCCCCCAAGGCTGCCTCCTGCCCGCCGCTCAATTCTACCACCCAAACCCCAAACCCCAGGGGCCCCGGGCCGACTTCACAACCAACCCTTCGGGTGGAGAGGCCTCTCTGGCCCGTGGTCTTCTGCACACTCCTGGCTTCAGCCATGGGGACATCCACCCTCCCACTACTCCTGCCGGGTCCTCTGGCCAACAGCACGCACATGTGCAGGTACACAGCACAGGGCGCCTCTGTGCACGAATGCTCTGCGAGGTCCCAGGGGGACACCAAGGCCTTCACACGCCCACCAGTGATGGGGCAGCTGAGCTGACACCTCCGCCTGGACCCAGCCCTCCTGCACCTCCTGCCCCTGCAGGCTCCCAGGGTGGCCCTGCCTTCTCTGCCCACCTTTGCCAATGGCCCTGTCCTCCAGAGCTGCCCTCCACAGCGATCCCCGTCACCTCCCCAGGGCAGACTGCTTCCCCGAGTCACTCAGCTGGGCCTTCTCCATCTGTTCTGCAGCCACGCCTTGCAGACCCTCAGGGCCCCTGCTATAGGACAGTGGCTGTCATGCAATGTGGACCCCTGCTCTGCTATGGGACAGTGGCTGTCATGCAATGTGGACGCTGGAGGATGCAGACAGTGCAGTTAGACCTGTCCTTCTCGTGTGTTCAGTAACAACCACGACAAGCCTGAAGCCAGCACCTGCCCGTGCCGGTTGCTTGTTCTCTGTCCCCAGCTGGCCTTGCTCTTTCGTGTGAGGAGCCTCCTCTGAATTCTGGCTTCAGGCAGCTTCGCAGTCAACAGAGGCAGGGACAGAAGACACACACGGCCACTAGGATTTTCAACTCTGGATCCAAAGGATCTGGATTAGGCTCCTGCTCACCAACTGTGAGAACGTAGTCAGGTAGTTAAACCTTCAGAACCACCAACTTCCTTATTATTGAGAATAATAATAGAGAGCTTGTGAGGCTGAGCAGTCATGTGAATGTTCCTGCTGTCCAGTGCGCAGCAAGCACTCAGCGGACACAGCCACCACGCCCACTACCATCATGGCGTCCACGAAGGACTGGAGCCACTAATAAGGCTAAATCAGGTCCGTCCCCACTCTGCCTGCTCACACCATTACACTGTGCTTGCTTTTGTCTGATTGGAAGGTTGGACCTGATACTGGGGGTCCCCTGAGGGTTGCGGTGGGAGCTCCTGGGTGGAGCAGCAGGAGCATTCCTGGATCAGCAGCATGGGCTCCTAGGATGGAAGAGGCCATCTGAGCTGGGCAGCACCTCCACAGTGTGGAGACAAACGCTGAGGTCCAGGAGGGACAGCTAGCACGAGCACTATGTTTCCTTTGAGCTCCACAATTGGCATGGCCCAGCAGTGCTGGCCAATACACTCTGAGGCCTGGCATCCAAGGTGCCCAACAGCTGTTGGCAGCAGCCACCTCTCCAGCCCCTGGGGGAGCACTGGCCAGCTGCAGGCCATGCACAGGAGCAGGCGCCTGTGCCCCGTACACCTGCAGCCACTGTCAACGTCACCCCTCTAGCTTGTCCAGGACGTGCCAAAGCTACTGCAGGAAACACTGCACCCAGCAAGCTCCAACCCCTTCTCCAGACACAAAACCCTTCCTTCTGAGGAACAGGGTGGGGGATTCTGGGTCGAGCCAAACTCCAGGGCTCCTCCTGGGAGAGGGAAGGCAAGGCCGCAAGCCAGGAAGCCTGTGGAGGAGACAGGGCAGCCTGGGTTCCGCTCCTGACGACTGAGTCTGGGAGTGTGGCCCTGGCAGCTACCACAGTGCTCCTCAGCGGGCCACTCGAGCCTTCCTGTGCTGGGCACCAGACACTCATGGGGACACGTGGAAAACTGAGTGTCTACGCCAGTGGCTCTACTCCCAGTTTCAGGCTGGTTCCCTATATTTTGAGTCTTAGGGCATTTTCTGGTCTATTTTGGTTGGATTCAACAAATGCAGTCTGGGTGCTAAGAGCTGGGGTGTTCTGTGCCTCCTGGCAGGAGGCCTCCTGAATCACAGCCTCCACCGAGATGCACGCTTGACATTTGGAAATTGAGATGTCAAACTGGGAGCACGTCAACATCCATGATCATCTCGGGGCTGCCCGGTGGGAAGAGGCTGAGGCTGAGGCTGGATTGCGTCACCAGGGCCTCTGTGAGCCACGGAAAGCATCCGGCCAAACCCCCTGCCAGCAAGCCCTGCTCCCCACTCCTGGGCAGTCCCAGTCCCCGAATGCTTCCTGAACTGTGCCTGCTGCTGCAACATCTCACTGCTGCCATCCCTGTGTCCTGCAGAACCCTGGGGAGTGTGACCACTTGGCTGGAAAAGCCTGGCTGGGGTTCTTTAGGAAGGCAGTCGAATAGGGGCCCCCACTCCAACCACACTCTGCAGCCAGGAGGTGGGGGTGGGGAATTGGGGTGCAGCTTCGAGTTCAAATCCTGGCCTAGCTTCCTGTAAACTAAGTGACCTTACGCAGCTCACTTCACTTCACCATCCTGAACCTGTTTCCTCATCTGTAAAATGGGGTGGCAGATGCTGAGGTAAGGAGTGATATGCAAGTGATAGAGTCAGAAAATGACCACCAAACACTGGTCAGAGCAGGGCACAGAGAAGGGAAGGACAGGGAGTGGCAAGGGGCCTGCAGAGGGGCCCTCTGCCCAGCCCTAGAGAGCTCTGGAGTAAGTAATGCCCAGGGCTGTCCTAGGCAGAACAGGAGAGGTGGACACTCACAGCCGGCAGCACCTGCCATCACGGTCAAGGGCTCTTGCTGGGTGGAGGAAAAGAGGCGGTCAGGGGTTCCCAGCCATGGCCAGAGTGGCCCAGAGGCTCCAGTACCTGAGAACAGTTCTCCAGAGAACTGTCCCAGGTGCTGATCTCCAGAGATCAGCTCAGAGGGCGAGCCAGGGGACAAGGCATCAGGATGTCATCTGGCAGGTGGCACTGCATGACATCGGCCAGGAGTGTGACAAAGGCCAAGGAGGTGGCATGGCCTCTAGCTGAGAGCTGGCAAGCAGATGCCACCCCTTGCCTTTGGGAACTCCCTTCCCCTTCAGGGACACCTAGTTTATTCCAGACTGGCCTCACCCATATTAGCAGGTAAGGCTGTAGGAGTAGTTTAATTCCCCCGCAGTCTGGCTGCCCCTTGTTTCCCCCTGCCCATGGTGGGTGTGACTGATGGTGAGACTCAAGCCCACCTGCCCTAGATGAGCACCTCAGCCACAGTTTGGGCCATTGTCTGCACAAGGACGGATCTGTCCCACTCTCTTGGGAATCACAGCTGCTCCAAGAGCCTACATTCCAGGAGAGGGAAGCTCAAATCAGCACAGACCCAGACTCTTCTCCTAGCCCAGCTCTGCCCCCAAATCCTGAAAGACCTCATAACCATGGCTTGCCCCACAGAGGGACTAGCCACCAGTGAGCTCCCACTGGGAGGCTTTCTAACCTCAGGTCAGTGTGGGCTCTGGGGCACATGGTGTCTGAGACCTCTGGGGTCTGCATGAAAGCTCCCTGGGCTTAGGGTCAGGGTTTCTGGGTCCCAGGTTGGTGGTGCATTGGGTGGGATCATGTGGTGGGAAATGATGGCAAGGCCAGGGGACAGAGGCACTTCTGACCCGCAGACTGCTTTCTCTTTTCAAGAATGACAGGTAAAGGTGAGCATGCTGCTGTTCTGGGTTTAATGTCTCTGGTATGAGAGAAAGAGAGATAGAGAGATGAGATAGAGAGATAGATAGAGAGAGAGAGAGAGAGAGAGAGAGAGAGAGAGAGAGAGAGAGAAAGGCTGGCAGGTGAAAGCAGATGACCTGCTCCTACCTTCACAGTCCTGCTGCTTGGGGACTTGAGTCTGGCCAACCTCCGACTGGTTCAGACCCCTGTCTGGGATGGTGAGATCCCATCAATCATGTTCTGTTGACTAAAAACTACACACTGTGAGGATGCTGACTCGTGGCCTTGCTACCCATCAGCAGACCTTGCTGAAGGCCTCCCGGGACCTGTCGGGCCACCACTGAGGGGACTCGAGCACTCCCAAGGCAAGAGCTGTCCCTGGCCCCAGCCACACACTCCTTGGTGAGAGGAGGGGAGCACAGTGCAGGTGTGCGAGACCTTTGATGAATGAAAGAACGCCCAAGCCCTCCTGCAGTACTGCTTCCCTCAGAAATGGGCTGTGAGTCAGCTCTTTGTCACTGTGACCAAAGGACACACAGAAACAGGAGGCAATGCTTATTTTGGGCTCACAGTTTCTGAGGCTCAGTCTATAGTCAACCAACTCCATTGCTCTGGGCCCAAAGTGGTGGCAGACCACCCTGGAGGAAGGGCTAAGCGGAGGAGAGCGGCTGGCCACACAGCCCCCAGGCAGCAGAAGGAGACACAGGAGCGTGGGACGGCCAGGGACAAGATATAATCCCAAGGGCACTTCCCCAGGGACCTGCTTCCTCCAGCCACAGCCCACCTGCCTACCACTAACACCCAGTACTCCATTCAAATCATAATCCAGCAAACGATTAATCCACCAATCAGGCTGCAGCTCTCATGACCTTGTCATTTCACATCTGATTATTCCTGCATTGCCTACCACGGGAGCTTCTGGGTGACTCCTAATTCCAAACCATAACATGACCTGACCTGAACACTAAAGCCAAAAACTGCCACCCATCAGCCAGCACCTGTTAACTAATGGAGCACCTGCCACCTACTGCTCAAGGTCTGGTCATGGTGGAACACAGGATGGCATTGAGGCTGTGTAGCCTGGTGGCCTGGAATTAGGAGGGTTCACCTACTCCACAATGACCCTGTCTTAACTAATTACATCTGGAACAACCCCACCACCCAGTAATTCCTGTGGGTTTAAGCTGCCAAGTTTGTGAGTCTAGAAAACTAATATCGAGTTTCGCAGAACCCTGTGGGGAACACGTTTAAAATAGTGTCCAAGTCCAGCGAGGGATCCCGCCCTGACAACTGCGGCTGGGACTGGGGTCCTGCCTGCCTGTCGCGTGGCTCATCTGCAGTCTGAGGCCTCGGGCAGGGTGCGTGATGAGCATGGGCCCTCTGCTGGGGCAATCATCCAGCTGCCTGAGTCTCGGTTTCCTGGCGGGAGCCAGCGCCCCTGCCCGTCTACTGTCCACCAGCTCTCTCTTGGTTCTCAGCACCACCCAGGCCCCCACGGCAGCCCAGAGCCACACACTCTAGATGTCTCTGAGATGGTCTGAACTGGCTGATCTGTCCACTCCCCCCTCTGTGCATTCAGGAACCATATCACACCTAACCAGTAGGTGCCTCTGTGCCCAAAACGGAAAATTAATTAAGTTTAAAGGCTTCAGGTTATGTAAAACAAATTAAGTCTCTGCTTCATCAATTTAAGTCCCCAAACCTTGACACTAAGTTTACATAGGAGGTAATATCTTTGAGTAAAATAACACAGAGCTTAAAAAATGGAAACCATGTGTATATAGAGATTACGTGAACCGATTCAACTTTAGGAACTAGGTCAAAAATCAGGTTTTCACCCCATGTGTGGGAGAACTCCGTGGCCGCTGAATTATTCATGCTAATGTGTGCGCCACTGTTTCAAACAGACAATGGAACATTGGTTTGGAAGGTCATTAACACCCAGGAAAAATGCAAATGATTTTTCCTTCTTTTTAATTGTCACAGCCTGAGAATTGCCCCCACATGGAAATGAAATGAAAGCAGGTTCCCTCCCTGGTGGGGAGACCGGCTCCTCTATGGATAGCTCTTCTTGGATGAAGCCGGGAATGTGTTCCCGTGGGCAGCGGCTTCCCCATGGAGACCCCGGCTTGGTGGGTGAGCAGGTACTATTTAAAGCGTGTTCTAATAAGTGACTAATAAGGAGTCTTCTTCTCAGAAAGGGTGGAATTGGGAGCAAAGCTCAATTAGCCTAGAAACTGTCCCTCACCTGACCACTGTGTGCTCCAGGGGGATTGCTGCAGGGGAAGCACCCAGCCCTTCACTCTGGAAGCCCCAAGAGGGGGTGGGACTTGCCTGGGGACACCAGCTACTTAACAACAGGGTGGGGACTAGAGTCCCTCCTGGTCCCCAGCCCAGTGCTCTTCTCTCCCACTTTCTATCCCCCGGGAAGCTCAGGCCTGAAGGTTGGCCCTATTAACCCCTAACGTCAGCAGGCGCAGCGGAGGGGTGCAGCTTCCTGCCTGCGCCCCAGTCAGCAGGAGGGATTCGGAGTAGGAATCAGGCTTGCTCCCCGGGCAGTGGTGAAGGGTGTGCCATGCCCTGGGCTGGCCACACAGCTCAACCTCGTTGGGGTCCCGAGCTGTGACCTCCTTTTCCTCAGCTGCCATTGCCAGCCCTGCAGCCAGGAAGGCGGTGTCCACGAAGCACCTCAGGCAGCGGGTGAGTCCGCCGGTGGCAGAGCGGAGAAGCCCTTTCTCTCCTGGAACTCACAGCCTGACCTCAAGAGACAAGCAGACCCTGGACAGTGGATGCCTGGGGTTGGGGGGCCCAGGATGGTAGATCCAGCTCTGCTGGTCAGAGGCTCCTCTGTCCAGAACAGCAGTGGTCAGACCTTAATGTGCTTGAAAACTGCCCGAGAGGCCATTGACAATGCAGATCCCCGAGTGTACCAGGCTCCTCAAAAGGGAGCCTGCGGAGCACTGGGTCCTTGGAGAGACCAAGATCCTGCTTTCTAAACCACTCCCTGGACCTCTCCTCCAGGCCCAGCAAGACAGTCTAAGGGTCAGAGCTGTTGATAAGAGCTCCTCACTCCGGGCACACTCATGGCACTAGGACAGAGTAGGAGGGGAAATGCCCAGAATGCCCCATGGGTCCCTGCAGACCCACCAGGTGGACAGAATCATAGCCTCCAAATGTCCATGCACCTATCCCCCACACCTGTGACTCTGTGGCCTCACACAGTAGAAGGGACTCTGCAGTTATGACAAGATGGGAAGATCATCCTGTGCCTCCTCACTGACGTGGCTTGCTACCCAACAGGCCCCCAAAGGAGCTGGCCCAGGAGGAGAAAGCAAAGCCAGCCCAGCTGACAGGAGGTCAGGGACCACTGGACAGTGTGCTCCCGGGACGGGAGGGGGCCGAGGCTGGGGCTAGACAGGGTTGGCGGATTCTATTGAGCACCCACAACAAGGACCCAATCACTTTACACGCACTACATGTGCCACTTTAAGCTCTCGAGGACAGTGGGTGAGAGCATGTCCCCTGTAGGGAAAAAGCTGATGGGTGAAGGACTTGGGTCACCTGTCCCCCATCATGGTCTATATTAGGTGTCCCCCCCAAAGCTCGTGTGAGAGACAAGCAAGAAAGTTCAGAGGTGAAGTGATTGGGTTATGAGACCTTCACCCATCACCACATCAGTCCCCTGAGAGGGGTCAACTGGGTGGTGACTGGGCAGGTGTGGGCCTCTGGGTACGCATTCGGGGTATATGTTTTGTCCGTGGTGAGGAAGCCCCCCATCTCTCTCTCTCTCTCTGCTTCGTGGTGCCATGTCTGAGCAGCCTTCTTCCACCACACTCTCCTCACCTCAAACCTCAAGGAATGGAGCTGGTCCCCTATGGACTGAAACCTCTGAAACCCCGAGCCCCAAATAAGCTGTAAGATTGTTCTTGTCAGGTCTTACAGTCACAGCAGCAAAAAAGAGGCCTAAATGTCCCCACAGTAGGCAGCAGGGACTCTGATGACAGTGTTCTCCAAGGCCAGCCTGGACACAGCCACAAACCCCAGAAGGCAGGTGGCCTAACCTGGGGTCCTGCCAGGCAGTGCTTCAGGGGGAGCCTCCCTGGCCTCAGGGCAAGTTTCCCCTGTGTCCACACCTGCTGCCCTCTGCACTCCGCCCTGCCCCGACCTTGAGGGTCTGCTAAGCTATTCTGAAGACACACTTTGAATGACATTCAGGATACTTGTGACCTTCAAGCTGGTGCCTGGACTGTCTAACGGGGAGTGGGGCCCGGGGGGTGGTGCCTGCTGCTCTGGCCACCGCTGCCCTCAAAAAGGCCCTCCAGCTTCCAGACTGGAGCACTGCTGGGGCCCGCTGTGCCCCCAGTGGGCCCGGGAGGGGAAGGGGACCGAGGGCAGCAAGGCCACCTTCCTGGTGTGTTCACAGGCCTGGGTTCCAGTGGGTCCCTGTGGACCCAGGGACCTGGGCCTGCAAGAGCCCCCCGTGCCTCCCTTGCTCTCCCTCCCTCCTTTGGGTGGACATTGACTCTGTCCCACCAGCACTGTCCCCGGTGACCACGATTGATTTTGTTATTAACGGGGTTCGGTGTGACATTTCTCACATGCGTGACTGTGCTGATCAAACCCACGCCCCACCTTCCTGACCTTTAGTACCACCAGTCTGTACTTGAGTCTCCTTTTTAGCTGGCACGTATTAGAGGGACCAAGGGCACGTGATCTTCTGATGAGCCGTCTCACTGCACACGGTGGCCTGCAGCTTCGTGGTTTGGCTGCAGATGGGGGACTGTCCTTTGCAGCTGATTAATATCCCTTTATGCCCCTGAGCCACTTCTTCCTCATCCATCTCCCCGCTGAGGGGCGCCGAGGTGGACTCCATTCCTGGCTGGCATGGTACCATGAGTGTCTGGTCTGCTGCTTGCTGTCCTCAGGGAGATTCTCAGAAGTGGGCAGCAGGTCGGACGGTCCTTCTATTTTCAGTCTTTGCGGGCCCGCACTCTTCTCCCTGCTAGCTCTGCTAATTTACATTCATTGCTTTTTAAAAAGCGGGAGCAGGGGCCTGGGCCTCCCTCAGGCAGTGCTCTGGGACATCCTCCCTGGACCCATGTGCTCTGGGACATCCTCCAGCCTGCAAGACCTTCAGGTCCCAGAGTAGGTGCAGGAAGGGCAGCAGAGGACAGGGTCACAGAGACACAGCCTCACTGCAGGGGGACAGCCCCTTCCTCTTGATTTGAGAAGCTGTGCCCCTCCTTCACCCCCATGTCTCCCCAGCAGGGGGCTGGGGGACTCGGGCAAGAGTCACCAACTAACAGAGAACTGCTGGCGGCAGTGGGCGGAGGGTTGAAAGCAGCCAGGTTGGGGCAAGACAGGCAAGGGCAAGGGCCACCCATATAGGTCAGACAGCCCCGGGGATGTGACCTGGCTCCAGGTGGCCATGGTGACACAGGGGGACACTAGCTGGGCATTCTCAAGGCAGTGGCAGGCCTGTGGAGGCACAGCCCAGCACTGGCTGCAGCTTCTGGGAGACAGCGCTCCCCATAGCCTCAGGACACAGCCCTCCCAAGCCTCAGGCTGGGTTCCGGAAAGGTGAGAGGCCTCCCTGAGCCTGAAGTCCGTGTCTCTGGTTGTCCTGCACCGACCACTTGCCCGTCCACCAAGGCTGGAAACGCAGCGCCTCCAAGGGCTCTGAGGGCCTCAGGGAGGAGGGGATCAGGGACTCCAGCCTCGAGTGAGGCTCCACAGGGAGGTCAGAGGCAGAGAAACCCTAGAGGACAGGGCTGGCAGCTCTGACCTCACTCCTCCAGAGTGCCCTGCTCTCCCCAGCTCCCGGCCCAGCCTCGAGGCCTGCCCTCCCTGTTTGCCTCCTCGGGACACCCTCCTGGTCCCGCTCAGACCACAGCCGCCTCCTGCTCAGATCTGGTCTGATGGGTCCGCCTGGAAAGCTCCCTCTCTTGGTCGGAACACCGATTTCCATCATCTCCTTGGCTCTTCCTGAACTCCATCTCCCTGCCCATCTGGGCTTCCCCAGAGTCCCTTCCTCTGCCCTCCCAGGGCCTGCTCAGAGTCCAACCAGCCCGAGCCCTCCCACCGCCCTGTGTCTCTTCAGGGCAGGCTGAACTCCCCTGCGGCAGGGACCTGGAGGACGGCAGCCTAGGACCTGCGTGGCATTCGCCAGGGACAGGATGGAAATGCAACTGGAATACGAGAGAAGTGATGGAGCCCTGGCCCTGGCCCCAGGACCTCCTGCTCTGCAGCTCTGCCCCTGGGCGCGCGCCGACCGGCTCCCCTCCGCACCTCCACTCCAGTCTCGCCCTCAGCTCGGCACTGCTCCAGCCCCCACCCACCCAAGCCTGAGCTCCCTGGAGAGCCATAGGGCAGCTGCTGCCCCCACACCCCTGGCGTGGACCCCACCCATCAGGCTCCCTCCTCTGCAGGCATCTCTACCTTCCTAGTTTCCCTTGCCTCAGAAGCTTTCCTCCCACCAACTCCAATAAGCTTCTCCCCTGGGAGCAAACATCAGGTCACAGGACCTGCTCCTAGTCTGGCTTCGCATCCTGGCCAGGTCCCTGACCTCTGCCCAGCACTCCACCCAAGCTGCTCCCACGTGTGGAAGCCATGCAGGCCTTTGCCACGCCCTCCGAACTTGAGGTCAATGACTGCACTTCCATCTGCCTCTGGACAACAGAGGCACATCCTCCCCTTCCTTCTCCTGACTCAGTGGCCCAGCCTCTCTGCTCCTGCCCAACCATCTGTCCATTGTGAGTGGGGCCCACCCTGCCTCCTGCCCACAGCCTCTGCCCCTCCAGCACCTCTTCCCCTCCAGGGGATGAGGGAAAATGGCTATAGGGCACTGTGTCCAAACTTCCTGGACTGTGGCTCTGAAGGGCTCCTCACAGTGTGACCTGGTCTCATCGGGCACAGAAAACAACCAGGAGCTGACCACGGCAGGGCTCACTGGAGCTTGGTTCCCTGGGAATCCTGGGGCCTCGTGGATCCATGCACAGTGACCCAGAGCTGTCCTGCACAGGACCTAGATCACTGGGCTGTCGCCAATTCATGTGTCTCAGGGTGGAACTTCTGGAAGAATGGTGAAAATACCTGGACTGCCTGCCAGTCAAGAGGCCAGAGGAAGCCTCTGGTGGAACAGCCACGGGGTGGCGCACAGCAGGCCTCCCCAGGGTCCACTGCGCTGGTTATTTTAAGTGATGGTCACGGTCTACCTGATGGTTTCACGACCCACGAGTCAGTTCCACCCCCAGGTGGTGTGTCCTGCCCGTTTTAAGGCTCCCTCGGCTGACTCCACATGCTGCCTCAGCCTCTCCCCACTGGACCATCAGGAAGGACAGAGCTTCCCCTTGAAGCCAGACTCTTCGACTCTGCTTCTTTACCTTCTGTTCTCACAGAAATGGCCTCCCACTCTCTCAGAGACCTTGCGTGCTAAACCCAGAGGTCACGATGCTGTCCTTGTCCTCACACCTACAATTACTGTTCTCCCTTGAGCACCATCTGCCTCCTTGGCGTCCCTTCCCTGCACCCTCTGCCTGCAGCCCCAGGCTTGGCATGCTCTGTCCTCTCTCCCTCTCCGAGACTCCCCTGGACCCCAGTGGTCAGCAGCCCCTGCAGTGAGGTCTCCAGGCTTGGCCTCCCTTCCCAGGCCCAGACTTACCCTCTTGCTGTCTTGGCATTTCTCTCAAGCCTAACACAACAGGCTTCTCTAGCAGAAATGCCCTCGGGCACACTTGTTTCTGTCCCCAGCCTTGCTCCTGCCGTCTCCTGCCCGTCACAGTGAATGGCAATCACAGCTTCTCTACCAACCCCGCCTCTAGTCCTCAGGAAGTTCTCCTGATCTTCCAGAGCCACAGATTCTGATTGTGTGCGTGGCCCAGCTGGCCCCAGCCACATCATCGCAGGGACCTGCCCTGACCCCACCCTTCCTCTCCTGTTCCATTCTTGGTGCGGCAGCCAGATAGGTCTTCTTCCTATAAGAAGATCCGCCCATGCCACTCCCTTGACCAAACCTTCCTGTCACTTCCCACTACCCTGGGCACAAGCTCTCTCCCGTGGCCTGCTAGGCTCTGCATGACCTGGCCCCATGCTTCCCACCCTGGCTCTGCCACTCTGGGCTCTTTCCGGGCCTTCCCGTGTCCCACGCCAGGCTTAGCTGGCTCTCTTTCCCCTTCCGAGTCTTTGGGACCTGCTGCCCTCCTGCCTAGAGTGAGTCTAGGCCCTCCAATGCCCCCTCTTCAGGAGGCTCCTCCTCACCGCCCACCTGGAGCAGCCGGCTCAGGCCCTGGACGGCCACTCTGCTGTTTCCTTCTTCCTAAGCTCTTCACTGCACAAAGCTGCCTTGTAGTTCGTGGTGTCCTTGCTTGCTATCTGTCCCAGGGAGGAGGAAAACTGAGGAGGGACAGGTCTCTGGTGTGTCCCCAGGAGCTTAGAAAGCATTCAGCGTGTGGCAGCAGCTCAGAAAGGTCAGAGGATGAGTGAGTGATGAAGAGATGGCTCTCCTGGCCTCTCACCTGGGGACTTCCAGGTGCAGCTGGGACCTGCACCTGTGCTGCCCAGCTCAGACAGTCTAGCCATCACCCCAAATTCTCCCATGAGCAGCCATCCAGGAGGCCCCACACGATAGACACAAACTTCACGGCGGGGAAGGGTGGGGCCCTTCTCCATGGGCACAGGTTAGTGAGCAAGGTCAAGCTGACCCAGACAAGGGAGCGTGGCCTGGAGGGAAGCCCTGGCCTGGCCAGACCCCTGGGCACAAGCAGGGAGGGTGGAGGTGGGGCCGGGTCCACACTGGGTCATCGAGGTAGGCTGGGGACTGAGTGTCCTACGTGGCCTGTTAAATGTTTATGGCTACACATCCATAAGCACCACCTCAGGATGGGGGACTCCCGATGCAGAGGGCCATGCAGACTCCTCTTGCCTCCCGGCCTTGAAGGGCAGGGCCCCATATTTTCAGGGGCTGGCCACCTTCTCAGGTACCATTTGCAGCCTGGACCTCGAAGCCCTGGGAGCCAGGTGTGCAATTTTCCTTCCTGACACCTCTTTGCTTAATTGTGGTCTTGACTGGGATGGTGAAGGGCCCATGGGACGGCAGGGGATGGGACTGGCCCATCCTCTTTGTCTTCTGCGTCCCCCTCTCTTCCTGTTTGAACTTGTGTGTAACCAATGGAGTCCAGAGGACTGGAAAGAACCGGATCCTTGGTGCTCTCCTGCAGCTCCTGATGAGGGGGCGCAGCTTCCTGAGGAAGCCACCAGGGAGCCTCTGTTGCCAGCAGGTGCACACAGGTCCTGGTGACAGGTTGCAGAACGCCCACTTCTTTGCAGGGCCAGAGACTTCCTCACTCCTCAAGGATGGAAGCCCTTCGGCAGGGACAAGGGAAGTTCCAGGCTCTGTGGGAACAGGGCCAAAAAGGACTTCGGGGCTCATAAGCTGTCCCCGAGCACGTGGACACAGTGAGCCTTCAACAGAAAACAAACTAGAGGGCCGTTCCCCTGGCCCCTGCTGTGTGTCTGAGCAAGTCAGAGGCTGTGGCAGGCAGAGCCCAGCCTGTTCCCCTCCAGGGCCGCCATGGTGCCCTGAGGCCCCCGAGGAGAGGGATAAGGGGGCTGGGGAGGGGGGGGGGGGGGGGGAGGGGCCAAGTGGCCCGCTAGGATTCCTGCAGCCAGTGTACCAGGAAGTCACTTCTCCTGGGGACAGAGCTTATCTGCTTCTTGGCACACTGCTAAGCCGAGAGCCACCGTCATGGCCTGAAACCAGAGATCACAGTGAAAGGTCTGGGCCGCAGGCTTGGGGTTGGCGCCATTGCTGGGGCCCTTGCTCCCTTCCAGCCTCGCACCCTCCCTCAGAGAACGCTCCCCTCCCACCATCAAATCAGCTCTGTCCCCTGCACACAAGCAGGCAGGCGCGTGCACACACACACACACACACACACACGCACGCTGGCCCTTCCTGCCCAGGGGCTGACTAGGCCCCATGAAGGAGTCTCTTTCCTTAAGGTGAACGCTGCCTCCATCCCCGGCCCTGGCACCGAGCTTGGTCTCCTCCAGGTCTCCAGTGTCTGCCTCCCACACAGCAGAAGCAGCCAGGAACAGGGACCCTCCCGGCTGAAGGCCTCTCTGTCCACCAAGGAAAGAGTGTCAGGCAGGGGAGCAGGGACAGAGCTGGCAGGCCTTCCCAGCCTCCCTGAGTCCACAGCCCGTGGTGGCTCTTCTTGGCTGCTCGTCACAGCCAAGCCTTGGGCCGGGCGGCTGACCTTACTTTGAGAAGCTGGCTGAGGGTTGGAGCAAATGGCCTGACCTCAGCTCATACTCAGTCCTTGCACCAGGTGAAAGCCACTCAGGTGGCCACAGGACAGGCGGGCCAGGTGAGGAAAGCGCGGAGGTCAGGTCCGGGCTCGGCAGGGGCAAAGTGTGCTGGCCCTGAGTGTACAAGCTGACACATTTGTCACCGGCCACGGTCACCTGACCAGCACACCAATGGGCAGAGAAGGAGTCCTCCCGTCCCCAACCTTCCAGGTCAAAGTGGAGGGCTTTAAAAAAAAAAAATCCACATCCACAATATCAGTTAGGAGAATAACCAGTGATTTACGTTAAAACAGAAAAGGAAGGCCACCTGGCTCTATGGTGCAGTCGGGGGAAAGGCAGCTCTGACCCATGCCTGGGCAGGTCCCTCGCTGACCCCACGGGCAGCCCCCCCAGGCTCTGGCTCTGCAAGCTGAGAATTCCATTTTCCCCTCACCGTCATTCTCAGGTTTTTAAAATAAACATGATACCTTCACAAATAATCCAGAACAGTTTGCTGCGGGTATAAACCTCGCAGGAACCAAACCCCCCTCAGGGGACAAAGCACACAGCCCCACTCCAGCCACAGCTCAGACCCAAGTGCTCAAATCAGACACAAATTCGGAGTGCGTGCAGCTGGGGTGGGCGTGGACGCCCTGTGCCTTCCCTTGGTCCACAGCAGGCTACCTGCCCGAGCAGTGGCCTCCGTCTCAGGGGGGCCTTCCACCACCACTCAGAATCCAGCGCTGCACTAAGGAGAGGCACTGCCTCCCCTGCCGTGGCCAAAGGCCATTGACTCAGAGGAGACCTGGGTTCCCAGGGACTGCGCCCTCCTCCCCTGTGGCAGAGCCAGGGCACACAGAGTCCCTGGAAGGAGTGGATTGAACAAGTCTCGGCAGGAAACAGCTGCCTGGGGCCTCTGCTGGCCTCTGCCCCTCCCTCTTTTCCCAAAGTTACATAAGGACGTAGCCTGCATGCGTGGGGACACTCAAGGGGTGACACCAGCTGGTCCTAGGGAGGGCGGCAGAGGAAGGGAGCCACGCTGCCAGGTGACCTGCTCCTTGATATACACTGGGCACAGGGAGAGACTGAGGTCCACTCCAGGTCTTCTGATCCCATGGGAGCCTGGGCCACCCTCCTGCCCACCCCTGCTGTGCTCTGAGGAAGAGGGTGCTCTGGGCTCCACTGCCATCAGCCCGAGGACCCTTTCTAGCAGCCTTTCCCTTGAGACAGTGACCAGGCACACTTGAAGGAAGTGGCCCCTGTGTGGAGGAGGTCCAGCACGTGCTGGTGACTCAGACCCCCACAGGAGAGGGAAAACGAAGGTCTGGTCTCACCCCAGATGGGGAGCTCAGAGGCCTGGCTTCTTCCTGGCCTCCTCTCCTCCATCCAGACCACCAGTGCTCTCACCTGTCCTCACCCCAACTTCTGCTGCGCCTGGGGAGGGGTCCAGGCAGGCCCTGAGCAGAAGATTCAGCCCCATGAGGCCAGTGTGCTGCCCACACACAACCTGGGAGACCTTTACCATCCTTCCACGGATGGCACAAATAACGCCGGCACCTATATGCAAGGTTCTTTTAAAAACCCACACCCGGGGGCTGGAGGCGTGGTTCAGGGCAGAGCTCTGACTCACTGTGGAGGCTTTGGGTTTGGATACCCAGGCCCTGTGAAAAGAAATCATGTTACAATTTGCAACAAACTATCAAAAAATGCCCTGTCCCTTAACATGCATGAGAAATACTTGGTTACATAGCTTTTAATTCTATAGATGTGCCTGGTCCTTTTAAAACCCTAACAATATCAGATTTAGAAGAATGCAACCACTTTTGCTCTATAAAAAAAAAAATTAACATTTTTATCCAGGAAACCAAAGATTGCATTAGCCCTAATATAAAGGACAAATTAAAGGAGCTGGTGATAAAATAACAGGTCAAATAAATTGCAACAAATGAAACTTCATCCGCACCGGACACACATTTCCACATGTAAACACAGACGCGTTCACATCAGGTGATCTACCTGCCAGAGAAAGAGACAGCATAAGTGCGGAAGGACCCAGGCTGTGCGGCCCCTCAGGCCCCTGCAGGTCCTGCTGGTGGAGGAGCGCCTGTGCAGAATGACTGGCAGTCCTGTGTGGTCCTAAGAGAGCCAGCACCATGATTGCAGGTCCTGGCCAGAGGGCCAAGCACAGCACTCTGTGACCATGTGACACCAGTAGCCACGTTCCCCCCTCCAGTGTCCATGGGTCACCCATCTGGAGGCAAGGCAGGCCTCCCTGTGAGGGACTCCATGAATTGCTTGGAAGAGGCCCACCTGCTAAATGCCACCAGCACCCCCAGCTGGACAAGTCTCCCTAGGGCTCATGTCTGGACCTTGCCTTACAAGGCACCTAATTCACCGTTCCTCGTTCCCCTTGGCTAAGACATGGATTCAAAAATAGAGCCCTCTTCAGGTGGCAAGGAGTACATGAGCAGCCGACATCGCAGAAAGGCTTGGACTGAGTCTGGCCCGCATGCCTGCTGCCCTCAGTGAATGTTAGGGCTACAACAGCAACCACCCCGGGGCTGCCGAGGGTCATGGGAATCCCTCCCCCCAACTGCTGCTCAGCAGCACAGCCTGTCCACCTGCTCTTCAGATGCCTCCCCTGGGGTGTCCCACAGGCACAGCAAGTTCCAGATGCCAAAAGTTCACGGTTGCATGTGCCCCTGCCCCAGGGCCTAAGTCCCTGTTATCTCCTGTCCCAGTGCAGGCCCTGAGCTCTCCTTTCTGCTGACCAGCATGCTCTCTGTCGGCACTGACCAGTACTGCAGCCACCAGCACATGTGGCTACCGAGCACTGGATGGTGGCTTTGAGACTGAGGGTCTGACTATAATTTTACTGTTTAATTAAAAGGCAATCCGGGGCTGGGGATATAGCTCAGTTGGTAGACTGCCTGTCTCACATGCACAAGGCCCTGGGTTCTAATCCCCAGCACCACAAAAAAAAAAAAAAAAAAGGCAATCGGGGGCTGGGGATGTAGCTCACTTGGTAGAGTGTTTGCCTCGCAAGCATGAGGCCCTGGGTTCAATCCCCAGCACTGCAAAAAAAAAATAAAAATAAAAGGTAATTGGCAGCTGGGCACAGTGGCGCACGCCTGTAATCCCAGAAGCTTGGGAGGCTGAGGCAGGAGGATCGCAAGTTCAAAGCAACTTATTGAGGCCCTAAGCAACTCAGTGAGACCCTGTCTCTAAACAAAATACAAAATAGGGCCAGGGATGTGGTTCAGTGGCTGAGTGCCCCTCAGTTCAATCTCTATTACCACCCCTCCAAAAAAGGTAATCAGCAGCAGGTAGCTAGTGGATCATGGCGTGGGACAGTGCCCCTGAGAAACTGACCTCTCCTCTGTGCTGCTTCCCTCTCGCTACTGGGAGGTTTCCCCTCCTTAGCAGAAGCAGGGGCACAAGTCACTTCCTGCGACACACGCCGTAGCTGTGCCTGTGCTACAGGTGGACGCTGCTGAACTCCCTGGCAACCCAAAAGTAGGGGCAAGTGCCAATGAGGAAACCCAGGGACACAGAGGCTAAGAAATGTGCCACTGGGGATGATGACAGACGCAGGACTCCACACGCTGTTCACCTCCCTGTTATGGGTCAAATTGTCTCCCAAAGTGTTGTTTTGGAGTCCTGACTCCAGGGCCTGAGTGTCAATTCATGTGGAAACAGGTCTTTGCAGTGTAATCCAGGTAAGATGCAGGCACTAGATTGGGCCCCAATCCCATGCAACTGGTGACACCCAGGAGACAGCACCCAGGACAGAAGTTGGCATTGGAGTGCTGCCACCAGCCCAGGAAGGCAGAGGACCTGGGACAGGACCAACAGCATCCTCCAGAGGTCAGAAGAGCAGGAAGCAGCCTCCCCAGGGCCTTTGGAAGGAGCAAAGTCTGCCAGCAATGACCCTTGGACTCCTGGCCTCCAGACTTGTGAGAATAGCATGCTGGGAGTTCTAAGCCACGCCGCCTGTAGAACTTGGTTATGGCAGCCCCAGAAAATGAATGTGCTCCCAGAAGCCACACGCCCTAGCCCACCCACCTCAGGAAGCCCCACTCTGTCTGAGCCCCTCCCACAGGCCAGAGCCTTCCTTCTGGTGTTTCTCCCTTATGGTCCTAAGGGGCCAGGACCACTTGTTCCTCTGCATGGAGCTGTCCAGTAGAGATGAAGCGTGAGCCACAAGGTCCTTCCAGGAGAAAACCAGGAAGAAGCTGGCAAAGTTAATTGTAGCGACATACTTCATTAACTCGATGTACCCCCACATGCTAAGCCAGCAAGCAGTGGATATGAGAGAGAATGAGATCATTGACATCCTTTTTCATTCTAATTTTGGATTTCCAGCATGCCTTTCATACTTTTAGCATTTCTCAACTCAGTGCTGAGTTTTCACTGGAAATATTAGATGTGCGCTTAAGGTTGATAAAGTTTACAGTTTGAAAGTGAATTCACATCCCCAAGTTGTTTCAAACATACTTGGGAGTTTCCCAGGACCTGAGCTGAAAATCAGTTTTCAAATCTGCACTTCAGTTAATGAGAATTAAACTTGAATTCTTCAGTCCCACCTGTGACATTCCAGGAGCTCTCTGCCACCTGTGGCTGGTGGATGTGCTGTTCTAGACACACCACAAGTGTGACCATCCTTAACAGTGGCCCCACAGGACCTCCCACCCCTCCCGGTGCAGCAGATGGAGTCTGCTCTGCCCGCCTGGAGCTCTGCTCTGGCCAGCAGAACAGCCAGGCTTGGATCTCTGCATCCCCAGCTGGGATGCCCCCCAAGGACAGGGCTGGACAAAGAGTTTTGGAAGCATGGAAGTACAAACTCTCCTGAGGAGGGAGGAGTGGGGCAGGCATTGGTGCAGGGAGCTGGAGCTGGGCTGGGACCAGGGTGCTCCCCAGTCATGGGTGTGGGGTATCATATAGAAGGAGCATTGTCTGCTAAAGTCTGGAAGCTGATGCCATCTCACCCCTAGTAGGATGGCCACCAGCTAAAAAGGAAGGGAAGGGAAGGGAAGGGAAGGGAAGGGAAGGGAAGGGAAGGGAAGGGAAGGGAAGGGAAGGAGGGAGGAAGGGAGGGAGGAAAGGCGAGAGCCCGGGGGTGCAGTTAGGCGGTAGAGGTACAATGTGTGTCCGGCATTCATAGGTCGGATCCCTGCATGGGTGTGCACACACAGGAACCCCTTCAAAGGTGGAGAGAAATCCTGGTAGCCATCAGCACTCAGGTGGTAAGGCCAATGCCTTCTCTGCTATGGAAAGTGGGCGGAGGAGCAGATAGCCCAGTGGGCAAGGAGGGTCAAGTGCAGGAGGAAACATCAGATTCCCATTTTCCTTTCCTCTTGGCTGCCTTAGCATCTGAGCCCCTCTTGTGGCTGAGAAAGTGAGTGGGGGCAGTTCAGTCTCCTGAAATTGTCTGTGGGGAGCCTGGGGAGGGTAGAAGCACAGTGGAGGAGGCGCTTACCAGACTGCCCCAAGAGGAGAAGGCAGGAGCACGGACCACTTGCAGGTCCCTGGACAGAACCGTGAGTTCCCGGGGGGGCAGGGCTGAGGCTGAGTTGTTCGGAGAGGTGAATGGGAGAGAAGTCAGTCTTTAGCCTTCTTCGCCCTGCTGGGGAGATGCCTCCTGGGGGTGACCTAATGTCTTCTGGGGGTGCCCAGTGAATTTGCCAATCCTGAGGGCCTCTGCTCCCCTTCCCTCTGTGGCCTCCCATTTAGTCATTTAGACTTATCATGTGTATCCACTGGGCCTTCCCAAAACACTCCTTTTTAACAAGATGTGGGATCCCTTGCTACAGTGATTTCCTCCCTGGGCCACTGAGGATGAGAGGGGTCACTGAGCAGCAATCCTTCCTAACCTCTGACCTCTCCCTCCTCCCCTCCCCCTCTCCAAAGTTCTCTAGAAAAGCAGCGCACGAATTCGAAATGTGGGCAGGGAACGCTAGGAAGGCAGTGAAGGAGAAACCCTCGCAGTGCCAGCCTCGGAGATGCCACCGAGTCCCACGCAGCCTGAACAGAGGCCAGGCACCTGCGCGCGCACTCGCTTGGGTCGATATTGCTGATCGATTCCTCTCTGAAGAGCGGGCTCAGTGCGTCTGGCGCGGGTGAGGTGGAGAGGCGGCGCCCCGCCTCCGGGCACACTGGGTGTCGGCTCCTCCCGTCCCCTCCCCCAGCGCCGGGAACATCAGGGAGGCCGCAAAGACTAATTTTAAAAGATGGGAGCTTACGATGGGCGACCTTCCAACGACTGGGCTACTTAGGAAAACGAATCCAGCCCCACCCGCTGGCCTTGGAGACCCGCGCTGCGCCGGGAAGCAACCGAATCACGTCTCAGGCCGTGATCTCCCCCAGGGTGCCGGGGGTGGAGGTGGGGGGCGCGGAGCGTGGGCGAGCCAGGAACCCGCAGGAGAGAGCTCAGGGACAGCCAGGAGTCCAGAGTCACCAGTACCCGGTTAGGAATGCCTTTGGCTTTTCCGGTGGGGTGGGGGAGTGCAAACCTTGCCCACCCTCTCACCGAGCTCGCACTATTGGCTTTGAAGTCGCTGCCTGTGCTCGGCCCCCTCCGCGGTCCCGCCCTGCAGGAGCAGCACGCCGAGTCCGAGCGGTGCCCCCTGCTTTGTCGCTAAGCACTTATTGCAGCCGCTCATTGGACCACGTCGGTGGGGAGATCGCAGCCCTCTGATCTGTGAGCTGCAAAGAGCTCAGAGGTTCATTCACAAATCTGCGCCCGGGCGATCCCTGGATGCTCAGGGCGCTGGGGAGGGCCCGCTCCTGTCACGCCCTGCGTCTCCCGGGAGAGCCAGGGCCGCAAGGCGCGGGATTTGGGGGATGGGGAAGCAGGATTTTGCCTCGGAGAAAAAGTTCTCCAACCAAGTAGCTTTAGATCCTAACTCTGACTCCAGGGCCTTTCCCGTCAGTCTAGTCCCGATTGGGTCCCGGGCCCCTCCTCGATAGAAGACAGGGGCCCGGCCCGGGCACATCCCCAGGGTCCTTCCCCAAGCCAAGAGGAGCAAGTCCAGACACCCCCCTATACTTCCGCCCAGCCCCAGAGCCCCCTCCCTCCTCAGGGCATCTCCGGACACACAAGTCACTAGGAGTTACCCTTGAAACTGTGCTCATCCTGGGGTCTCACATGGCTCGGGGTGGAGGCGAGGATCCGATTTCCTCCCCACTTAGAGGAAACCTGGGGACCTCCTGGGAGTCTATACTAGACGTTTCAGTGAGGGGGTCCCCTCATCAACCCGAAGCAGGGCCGAGGAGGGAAGGAGAGTTTGGAAGAAGAGGGACCGCGTCACCCAGAAGCTGGGTCCTAAGGCTGTGAGCGAAGGCCGGCGCCTCTCCACGCACCCTCCACCCACACAGCCTTCTCGCCCCCAGCCGGACTCCGCCACCTTCCCCGCCTGTGCACGTTCAGCCAGGCAAAAGCACTGCGCGAAAATGCAGCGCCGAGCTCCGGCACCTCGGCCTGGAACACTGAATCAACGGCCCGGCGGTCTAGTTCCCCGCTGGCGGAGAAGCTCTGTGTCCTGCCCAAACATCGCTGGGTCGTTCCCGGGCGGTGCCGGAGCACCCAGCCCCTCCCCCTCGGCTCCGCGGAGCAGACGGTACTGCCCTGGGTGCCCGGGAATGCACCTCCCCTCCCTAAGCCCCAGGGACGACTCGGCTTGACAGCACAGCCTCTCCCCACGCCCCGACGCCTCCCGCGAGCCTGCATGAGCGCGGAGCCTGGTTCCCCGAAGAGGGAGCTCTCCATCGAGCGGACCCGCGCCGCCGCTTTCTCTTCATCTGGTTTTGTTTTAGAGGAGTTATTTGCACTGCGGAAAGGAGATTCTGCCCTTCCCGGGCAGAAGGAGTACAAGCCTGCATTGGCCCAGCCTCGGACCTGGCAGATGCTCCTGACTTTGGGGCTCCTGATCCGAAATCCATTCCTGCCGCCCACTGTGGAGAATGTCCCCGGATCGAGGTTTCCAACCCAAGGAGACGCGTTTCCAAGTTCCGTTTTCAAGCCTGGGATCTCGGGTCTGCTTTGCAGGAAGGCAGAGCTGAACTTGTATCTATGAAGACAGAAAACCCCAAATGTCATCCAGTGCCTGTCAAAGGGTACTGCGTTTTGTCCTGAGAACGTGCTGCCGCGTCTTGGGACCAAATTCTCAGGTCCAGGCCCTTGACGCCCAGAGTCCGCCTCCCACGCCTCCCCCGCGGCGCGCCCCCCAACCCCCACCCAACATCTGTAACCCAGAGGCTGCGCTTGCTGAAGTCAGCGTGGCAGTGCGGACTGAGGACTGAAAGCGGGCAGTTAATTAGAACAGCTCGAATTTCTCGCCCCCGGTAGATGGAAAAGTGTAAATCCAGAGGAATTTAAGGGCATTAGCTACATACGTGGGGAATCCTCGCGCAGACCCCGTTTCTTTCTCCCAGCCTGTGTTAATGCTCCAAGTGGGGTCGAGTTGCTGAGCTTCGCCGGCGTCACAGCGACTGTTGTGTCTTAGGGGATTAACTGATGTGATACACTCACAAAACCCCCGAAACTCCACAACATAAAGCACAGCACAAAGAGCTTCCTGGAGAGAACTGGAATATGTTTTAGCGGGACGAGGGAGAGGGGAGGAGGTTTGGGGAAGAGAAAGCACTTCCAATACTGGGCTTTGCCTTCGTTGGAGCCAGAAGTGCTGAGTTGGAGGCGGAAGGACGGAGGCAGTGCTGTGGGAAGGAGAGAGGTTCCCGTCCTAATGGCTGTGAGATGGCTGTGGGATGGCTGGCCAGGGAAGGATAATCTGGGCCTCGGTAAACACTAAGGACAGGTTCCCCTGATGCGGGTGTGACATCCACGTGTAGGTCCATGAAGGTCATTACCGAAGCTTCGTGCTTATGAAAGGTCTCTGTGCCTCACTCCAGTGCACTTCTGTACTTAACGAATGAGTTGACGGGGTGCACGGGTCCCCCACGTTCTACACATTCAGGAATGTATGCCAATCAAAGATACTCATGCTAAAGAAATGATCAGCCTTGTTAAATTCAGAGGAATTGATCAATATTTTAATGAAGTGTAGGAAATGTCTGAATTTAATTCACAATTTAGTCACCTTTTACATAAAGGTGACTATTTCTATTTGATAATGGGAAAAGAAATCCATTATATTGTTTTGTTTTGTGGGGTTTCTTTTTCTTTTTTGGTACCAGGGATTGAACCCAGGGCCACTTAACCAGGAGCCACATCCCCAGCTCTTTTTATGTTTTATTTTGAGACAGGGTCTCTATGAGTTGCTTAGGGCCTCACTACATTGCTGAGGTTGTCTTTGAACTCATGATCCTCCTGCCTCAGCCTCCTGAGCTGCTAGGATTACAGGCGTGTACCTGGCTCATTATATTGTTTTAACTTATGCATTTAAAAGACCTATCTCCCTCCAGGTTACCCAGGATATAGCTTTACACAGAAGTTCCCCTTGCTGAGCACCCTTCAGTTGGTGCTGATGTTGGGAGTGGGGACGTTGCTTAGATCCGGACTTCCTTTACGTGAAACCTATCCTAACTGGTTATCCACTAACTGTAGTAGTTTAGCTGATCCAAACGTTGGTCTGATCCAAATGTTCTGATGTAAATCTGTACTTGCCTAAAATCCTGGATCTGTCCAGCCACTCAGATCATATTTCAGGAAATGTGGAAAGTCAGCCTGTGTGAGTTCCTGGTACCCTTGCCTCTGTGCCACCCGTGGTCTTCAGAGACAGAAATCGAAGGAAAGAAACCTCATATTTTATTAGGCAAAACAGTGTTTCAGGAGTGCCTTTTCAACATCTTGTATTTTTCCAAAGGTCAAAAGGAAGACGGGGGTGGACAGTAGAATTGCCCCTGCTATGAGCAGCTGTAGGGTTAGAGAAGGTGCTGATTTGTTCAGACTCCTCCGCCCTGTGGAGGTCCTCCTTTGAGTTTTGGTAGGCTCAGCCAGCTCAAGCCCTAAAGGCCACCCTTCATTCCCCTTGCAAACTAAGTTGACTTCATTCAACTGTAGATTATTTGAGAGCCACTTTCTTCTGGGGGGCTGCACTGGGGGTGGGGCATTTTCCTTAAAGTTGAGGCAGTAAGATCAAGGAATTATCTGTGCACTCCTGACCATGACCCCTCCTGGAAGATGCAGCCAGACTCCCACACCAGATGCCAGAATGTAGGTGCGTTTGAAGACAGTGCCCACTGTCAGGGAAGTGGGCCCAGCTTCTGCAGGGCTCCAGATTTTATCGGGATGAAAACCAGCAGTTAAATAGGGTGATGTGAAGGGAAAGGGGACAGGGAAGTCAGATCCTCCCAAGTATGCCCAGGGGTCCTGGGTGGTGGCCCGGGGAGGGTTAGTTCAGGTGTGGAACTTACTGGCCCAATGAAAGCAGGCTGTTTTCACGTTCTCCTCAGAAGCATCCTTGGTGAAGAAGAAGAAGAAGAAGAAGAAAAAAAAAAAAAGGTTTCTGCTCCTTTCTCTCCAGCTCTGGACATATGCCCATTTGTGGGCATCCCCTGGCTCTCCCTGGCCAGCACTCGGCTAAGTGTCAAGAGTAGGTCCTTTCCCTGTGGTTAGAACAGGAGGGCTTCCCTAGTGGGTGCCTCACCTCCCTTCCCCACACCCAGAGAGGTTTGACTGAGCATAGGCAGCCCAGCGATGCTCAGGGCCAGCTGGGAGATAGGCTGCACGCTTCCCTCCCCAGCACGACTGACCTAACATTTCTGCTAGAGCAGCTTGGTGCCCCTGGCAGGCCTGGGTGAGAGAGGCAAGGGTCTGGCATGGGAGTGTGTGTATCCCCAGGCCCCTTTCCAGGCCGAGCCACTGCTGCTTTTAACCCCCTTCTTCTGGGGTTATCTGGGTGGGGTTCCTGACCCAGTCCCTGAGTCCGCCTGTGTTCTGTGGACCTGTCTGTGTCTCACAGGTGAGCAAACAGGAGACCTCAGTACCCACTGCCCACACCAGACCCGTGCCCCTGCCCCTCTGTGGCACTTCGTTTTGGCCATTGTCTGCAGGCTGGGTGACTGTCCAGGGCAGCCTCATTTCTCCTGTTCGACCCCAAATGCCTGCCTGGCGGCCAGGACTCAGCGGTTCGGGGCACTTGGGGGGGGGGGGTCCGGGTGCAGAGCTTGCCTGGTCTGGATTTTCTGGAATCCAGATTTCCCTCTCTGCAACTGTTGGGCGTCTCTACGGAGGAACGCAGTGACCCAAGGCAGGGCTTTCGAACCGAAGGCAGGTTACTTCCTACTGACCCCATATCAACCTAGAGAATCCAGGGAAGCACGGGGACAGTGGAGTCGGGGAAGTCACTCTTCTCTGGCGTCCTTTCCAGAGAAATCGGTACGCTGGACCCGGAGACAGGCACCCAGCGCCTCCAGGAGCACCTCGGCCACGGAAGCCGGCGCGGGTTTCGTCCACAGCACCAGCGTCAGTGCCGCTGAGTCCTGGGGGTGTGGGCGCCTGCTTCCCTTTTGTGCCCTCCCAGCCCCTCTTTGTGCAGCTGGTTCACAAATGTGGAGGACAGTTCTATGCATGCGGGTGGTTTGCGGGCACGCTCCTGGCTCCGCCAAGGTGGAAGGGAAACGGGTTTGGCGGCCAGAGCGTCACCCTTCCGTTGGAGGAGAAACAGATGTCCGGAGCTGGCTGGTTTCACGGAGCAGCGAGGGCAGCCATTCGCTGCAGAAGGCTGAGCAGCGGCTGGCGGTGCAGGGCTGCGGGCCAGAGGCAGCTGGAGTGGCACCCCAGCTCCGCTGACTGTGTCTGGAACTGCTGCCTCCCCAGAAAGCAGGCCCTGTCGCAGAGGAGCAGGAGACCCGGGCTGGCCCTCAAGCACATGTCAGAGGCTTCCTGAAACAACAACTTCCTGTTGGGAGACTTAGGAACCCCAGCCCTTGGGTGGCAAGCTTCATCCTAGACCCCCCCTCCTGCTTTTGGATGGTGCCCACCCTCCAGGGTCACCCCTCCCCAGTTATTTTCATTTGGGGGTCTGCTCTGGGCTCCATACCCTCCTCTAATCCTCTCCTTGCTCCTTTGGTTCCCCCCCCCCCAACAAACACAACCTTCCACGTCTCTTTTACCTGAGGTAACCTAGGAGCTCCACTTCCTCCTGACTCCCACAGTACAGCCTGGCGCCCCTGGATCCCAGCCCACACCAGGCCAGCTCTGCCTGCAGATAGCCCTGCTTTGGGGGAATTCAGGAACTGGGGTGTGGGGCTCCCAGGAGAGTACCATTCAAGTTCAGCTCCTTGGGCTCATCTCATGCGAAGGCAGTCAGAGGCAAAGTTCCCCAAGAAATTAGAGAATTCTTGTTAGGAGATGGCCTCATGGGTTTACATGGGATGCGTGAAGAAATTAACTTGGGACAGCTGTGCAGGGAACTCACAGACCTGAAGAATTTGAACTCTCCATTCCCTGATGGTGATGATTACAGTCCCCAAGAGTTGGCAGAAAATTTCTCCCAAAGTCTAAGCTTGTGTTACTGCACACCCTTACAAGCTCCATTTTTCTAGAGGCAAGTGAACTATGGGAGTTTATATGAGACCCAGGGAGGATACCTTCAGGTGTGTGCCTAGCCACCATCTTTGGTGAGGACCATTCCAAAGAGGAAGGTAGAGGAGGAAGGGAAGTGGGGTCTCCCAAGCAAGGAGTGAGGCACCTATCTGCCTCCAGAACCCACTCACAACAGGCTACCTTCAAAGTCGGTGACCCAACTCAGGACTTCCTTCCACTCACCAGCCCATAGGGGAGCAGCACTTTGGGAACTGCTGCTTCCTGTCCCACCCCTGCCAATACCCTCAAGCCTTCCTTGTGGCAGAGCGGGTATAGAGTGAGGACAGTTGCTGGGTGTGGGCTTGAGAACAGCTGGGTAGGACACAACCGTCCAGCCTGAAGAGAGCTCTGCAGGTCTCACTGCCTGGCAGGTGGGCTACTTGCCCCAGGTCCTTGCCCTTCACTTAGGGCCTGTCAGCTTCCTACTGGCTGCCCCAGCCTGGAACTCAGTTAAGGTGGGCACCCAGGGCCAGTCGACCCAGAGAAGCTGGCCTGGGTCTCCCTCTGCTCCCCTCCCCTTGCTGGCCCGCGAGAGTGCTTTCATTGTACCCGCGCACTCCCAGAGCGGCCGTTTTGGATGTTTCTCAAAGTTCACAAATTTCCATAAAAATACATTTTAAATGATGGACAGGCGAGCCTGAGCTAACAAGAGTGTTTGGTGGGAAGAGCAGAGCAAACAGGAAGGTGCCTGAGGGAGGAGGGGAAGAGAAGAGGAAAAAGCAGTTTGAGTTGGCCGTTCTGACAGCAGCTGGAGGGAGTTTAGCAGGGGATAAAGGAGAAAGCAGGGAGACAACCCCGGCCCCCACCCTGCCCTCAGCTTCCTATTCTCCTTTCAAATTGACCCTGCTTTCCTACGAAACTAGTTTAAAGGATTTAAGACAAAGAAAAAGAGGTGAACAGCCTGGTGCGTGTGGGGTGGGGGTGCTGGGATGACTGGACCGACCAGAATTACGGGGCAGCTGCCCTCCGGAGTATTTTCCCTCCCGATGGTTTTGAGGGTTTGGATGAAGAATCGGCTCTCCTTTCCAAAACAGATTTTGTAATGATCGTCTATGCTCATTTATTTCTCCTTCGATGAACGGCGCCCCAAACTGTATGCCCGCACTGTTGCGGATCTACGTGCACGTATCCAGAGGACCGGCGTCGCCGGGTACAATTCCACCGTATGCACGCGCCCCCTGCACACGCACACGCATACGCACGCACATTTAGAGTGTCTGCAGGAGGAGTGTCCTGCGCACCCGCTCTGCGTTTAAGAAGGGATGCTGCCGGGTTACCAAAGTCAAACGTAAGTGATAATTTTCCTCTCCACCAACAAGGAAAGCGGATTACAAAAGTCCCTTTGTATCACAGCAGCTCATTTAATATTATTTATGCATTTTGTGCAAGGAATTGTGGGATTTCTCCCCACGGTAAACAATATGGAAATGTTAAAAATTGCAGTCTTCCAGCGTGTGTCCACATATACACACCAGGGTGACCTGGCCAGGCTGTCGTAGGGTTCCTGGGATTCCTGAACCAAGAAGAGACCGGGGGAACGGGAACCAGAGCAGAGGACTTGGTCGGGGGTCTTTCTGGGTCGGGGGTTTCTGCACCGGGAGACAGAGAACGCGGCCACTTTAAGGGGGGGAAGGGAGGTGGCGGCGGGGGAGGGGCAGCAGGCGGCTCCTGTCACCCAGCGGCCGCCGGCGCGTCACGTGGGTGTGCAGCGCGGCGGCCATTGGCCCGAGGCACGTGTCCAGGAGACCGGCCCGCGACGTCACTCGAGGGGGCTCTGTTAAAAATAAGAACAAAAATCCAGAGTGAAAGTGTCTCAGGTTGCGCTAAGTGGCCTGGAAATTTCCTAAGCCCGTGCGGAGGCCGAGGCGGCGAGGGCGCGCAGACGGCGAGGGAGCGCGGGAGGCCCAGCCCGGCCCGGCCCGCGCCTCCCGCCCCTCACCCATGCGACTCGGGCCGCGGAGCTCCGCGGGGCTCGGCGGGGGCGCAGCCGCACGCCGGTGGGGCGCCCCGGCCCGCAGCGGGGCGGCGGCCGTGCGGAGGGGGCCCCGAGACCGGCCGAGCGCAGCGCGGGCCCGCGGGCCTCCATGTGCGTGCTGGCTGCTGCGGGAGCGCTAAGCGCTCGCGCCGCGCACCCTCGAGGGCCGGCCGGGGCGCGCGGGTGGAGAGGGCCCGGCGGCGGTTTCAGCCGGAGGTGGCCCAGGCGGGCGTGAGTGCCGGGGAGCGCGCTGCCTGCATGCGCGCAGCTCTAGCCCGGGGCGGCCGAGGCGGCGGCGCCGGAGCCCGAGGCAGCTGGACGTGTAGAGGAGCGCGGAGCCCGGGAGGCGACCCGGCTCCCCACAGGACTATTGTGACTATCTAGAACCGGTGCCCTGCAAATACGAGGACCTGCTTCTTTTGAATCTCCCGGCATCCTGGCGAGAGGAACGACTCTTGGTGTTTTCTAACCCACTGGTGAATTCGAACGTGGCTCTGCTCCGAGCGCAGCCGCCAGTTCGTAAGACCCCAGCCCTGGCGGTGGCCGCCGCGCACACCCTCAGAAGACTTGGGGCAGGAGCACTAGGGTCTCCCCGTGCGCCGCGGGCGGGCCGAAGGTTTCTTTGGAGCAGGGTCCCAGGAGAGCCAATTTGGGATTTACTGTGAAGCATGGAGGAGAATGATCCCAAGCCCAGCGAGGCGGCGGCGGCGGCGGCGGCGGCGGAGGGGCAGCGGCAGCCGGAATCCAGCCCTAGCGGCGGCTCGGGCGGCGGCGGCAGCAGCCCCAGCGACTCCGATACTGGCCGCAGGCGGGCTCTGATGTTGCCCGCCGTCTTGCAGGCGCCAGGCAATCACCAGCACCCGCACCGCATCACCAACTTCTTCATCGACAATATCCTACGGCCAGAGTTCGGCCGGCGAAAGGATGCCGGGACGTGCTGCGTGGGCGTGGGCGGAGGCAGAGTCGGCGGATCCGGCAACGAAGGCGGCGCGAGCGGCGCGGAGGCGGTCGGCGGCGCAGGCGGCGCAGAGCAGCTCCTGGGGTCCGGCACCAGGGAGTCCCGGCAAAACCCTCCGTGCGCGCCTGGCGCGGGAGGGTCGCTAACCACCGGTGGCGGCGACTCCCCGGGAGATGGAGAAGGCGGCTCCAAGACGCTCTCACTGCACGGTGGCGCCAAGAAAGGCGGCGACCCTGGAGGCCCCCTGGACGGGGCGCTAAAGTCCCGAGGCTTGGGTGGCGGCGACCTGTCAGTGAGCTCGGACTCGGACAGCTCGCAGGCCAGCGCCAACCTTGGCGCGCAGCCCATGCTCTGGCCGGCCTGGGTCTACTGCACGCGCTACTCGGACCGGCCTTCTTCAGGTGAGCCCGCGAGACCCGGTGCCCCAGCCCGCTCTGGGGAGACCAACGGGACTGCAGGGGCGGCCCTGGCGAGGAGACTTACCCGGAGGAAAAAGACCTCGTGTGTCCTCCCCATACACACGCCCGGAGACGCTGTGTGCGATTCAAGCTGGCCTGGGTAGTGGCCCGGCGGCGGGAATAGGGTTGATTCCAAACAGACTCCCTTAGGATGGCAGAAGCTAAAGAGGCCTTCCCTTTTTCTTTATCCCCCTCTCCAGAGCCCCACTCCGTGTATCTGAGCGGCCCTGGGTTCCCCCTGTTTAGTGGAAACGGGTTGCTGGAAGACAGGGCCCAGAAGGGTCGCTCTCAACCCCTTCCATCTTCCAACTGGGTCCAAATTAGAACGTCCCAGCCACCCCCAGACCCCGAGTCTTACGACCCAGTTACCCCAGGTGTAGTCGTTGGAAGAAAGAGCTGCTCTTCTTTCGGCATCCTCGGCCTAGGCTGACCAGGGAGAGGAAGGACATGCAGAGAGAGGGACGAAAACAGAGGTGCTTTCCCCTTTGCTGGACCTTATTTGCCATCAACCTTCCTGCACAAAGCTTGGAGCAGGGTCACTGCGCAGGGACGCAACTCTCCCGGTACCTGTTATCTCCCAAAAGGGGGGCCCTGCCGGAAGGGTTTCCTGGGTAAGATGCAGTTACAGGGTGCAGCTTTCCATGGAACTGTTGGTTTCCGGAGGCTGAGTCCTCGTCCTTGAAATCATTAGCTGCATTGGATGCGGGCTGTGACTGGGAAGTGCCATCAGGAGAGGGCTCCATTTGTCCCGAGCTGGCAGCAAACACGCTCTGCCCCCAGCCCTCAACTATTTTGCGGGAGTCCTTTATCCAGATCACAGCAAGACGCAGTCACCCTCAGCTCCTTCCCAACGAAATGTGTGTGTGTGTGGCTCTCTGAAGTCACATTTCTCCAGCTAGACCTGAAATTTGCTCCATTGTTCTCGCCTCCCTCCTTTGTTAATATTTAATTAACATATAGGCTCACAATGTCGGTCGGCTTGGAGCCGCCGCGGGGCTTTGTGCGGTGCCCGCGCAGGATCCCTGCCGGCCGGGCCTGCACCGCGGCGGAGGACGGGGCAACCGAGTCGCTGGCTTTGCTGGGCTTCAACCCGTCCGCCTCCCCCACCCTTCCGGGAACATTTCTGTTCCTGGGCGCTTAGAAAAGAAGGGACGAGAGAGGGCTCCTGGAGGTTTGGTTCCGTTTCCAGGAATCCCATGTTTGCCTTTTGAAAGAAAATCAAGACAGAAAAGGGAACTCAAAATGGTGATTTTATAGAGATTTTCTTTCCATAAAATAATGTCTTTTTTGAGGCTGTTTCGTGTAGTGGAGAACCGGAGTGCGGCAGGGGAGTTTGGGGGGCAGGAAGTGTGCTTTGTGGGGTGAGGGAAGGAATGGAGATCCAGAATTGGATCAGGAAGGCGAGGCTGGGGTCGGCTGGAGGCAGTGCGGGGGCGTAGGCTCTCCCAAGTCCCACAGTCCCATCTTGCCCCCTCAGCGTCCCTGCTGGGTGGAGCTTCCTCCCCTGAATCCACCCCCACATCAAAGCCAGAGCAGAGCAGCTCCCTCCACCAACTCCACAGCGACCAGGCGGGTGGGTGTGAGTGTAGGTGCTTTGCATCTAATAGGGAGTTTGTGAACCGCCCTCTGCTCCCCCCTTAGGCCCATAGCCCCTCTTTCCGGTTTTGTCTCCTGGTGTGATCTCATGGCCCCGGTGGCAGTGAGGGGGTTCTCCTGCCCATCATGAGCTTCCAGTTGGTCCTGGCGTCTGGCTGGGCACAGCCCTGCGGCCCGGTACATCCTCCAGCCCCGGTAGGATGCAGCCCTGGCTGCCTCCCAGAGAGGTTTCTCCTCTGCCTCTGCTGCATGACCTGGCCCTGGGGGGAGGAGGGTCCTGCCTTCTCCAGCCTCTTCTGCTAGAAGCAGAAGGGGCCTCTATGAAGCTGAGTGTCCCCAAAGTTGAATCATACCCCTCAAAGATGGAGAAACACAGACCCAAGGCCACCACTACCCCACTGGCCTAGGCGACCTTGCGGGCACAGGAACCTCCTGGGCTTGAGCTTCGCACGAAGGGAGAGAAACCACTTAGGCTGCTTCCCTTTGCTCTTGTCACCCCTTGCCCCCAATAGCCAAGTCAGAGCCTTGCCGACACCCACCACCCCTACCTCAAAACGTCAACTCCCTGGGGAGGAAGGAGTGGAGTCTGGTCAGAAGCTGGGATCTGCTCAAGGTCAGCTGGGCCATCTGTGGCCTCCTGTGAGGTATCCCCAGGTCAGGGGGATGAGGATGACAGGTCAGTGTGGTTAGCACCCTGCAGAGGCCAGGCCCCCTCTCCTGGACAGGCGACTGGGGAGACTTGTGGACAAAGAAGGAGCTACCAGGGGCTCAGAATGTGCTGGTCCCCACTGGTCCTACGAGGAGCTTAGGCCCACAGGGCCACAGGGCAGTCAGGAAGGCTCCGGGATGGTGGCAGAGGGCTTCTCCAGTCCTCTGGAGTCTCCTTCCCCTGGAACCTTGTGAGGTCTTCCCTGGGGATTCCCCTCCTTTCCTCTGCCTGCCTCACCCCCTTTCTCAATGTTCATCCCTCGCTCTCAGTACCTGGCCCACGCCTTATTCCTGGTCTGTTTCAGAAAGGACTAGGGGGCCAGGCTTTCCTTGGGAGGCCTCAGTGTGCTGATGGCTGTTCCACCAGCTCTTCCCTCCAGCTCATTCCCACCCCGGGCCCACGCAGGCCTCCTTTGCGGCGGAGGTCGGTGGCAGCCATGGCCAGCCTGACTCCAGGCTGCTCAGCGGCGAGGCCTTGGGCCAGTCACTTCCCTCTGGGAGTCTTGGTGCCCTCGCTTGTAAAGGAGGTAGGCTGCGACGGACCCTGACCTCTGTTCTCTGTCTTCCACACTTGCCCAGGTCCCAGGTCTCGCAAACCAAAGAAGAAGAACCCCAACAAAGAGGACAAACGGCCGCGGACGGCCTTCACGGCTGAGCAGCTGCAGAGGCTCAAGGCGGAGTTTCAGACCAACAGGTACCTGACTGAGCAGCGGCGCCAGAGCCTGGCGCAGGAACTCAGCCTCAACGAGTCGCAGATCAAGATCTGGTTCCAGAACAAGCGCGCCAAGATCAAGAAGGCCACAGGCAACAAGAACACGCTGGCCGTGCACCTCATGGCCCAGGGCCTGTACAACCACTCCACTGCCGCCAAGGAGGGCAAGTCGGACAGCGAGTAGGGGGGCGGCCGGCCAGCGCGCAGCCGCGAAAACAATGCAATAATCTAAAACCACACGTAAAGGGCCAGTGTATAAAGATATACCAGCATTAATAGTGAAAATGTCGTGTATTAGGATGGTTCTGCAATATTCTCTGTATATATAATTTACAGGTGGTGTAAAATCCAAAATATCTGACTATAAAATATTTTTTGAGTTTTTTTTGTGTTTACGAGATTATGCTAATTTTATGATTTTTTTTTTTTTTTGCAAAGGGGGCCGCTTAGGGCTTCATCTTTTTTAATCCCCTAAGCTCCATTATGGGACATCGGACACTTTTATTATTATTATTATTTCATAAGAAGAAAAAATTAAAACAACTTGCTGAAGTCCAAAGATTTTTATTGCTGCATTTCACACGACTGTGAACCGAATAAATAGCTCCTATTTGGTCTATGAGTTCCGCCACTTTGTTTGTGTTGGCTTGATGAGGACAGCAAGAGGCCCCTAGCTCCAAGCCTGGGCCCCGCACCCCACAGCCCTCTCCTCCCCCGCTGGGAGAGGAGGCGCCCAGGGTCTTTGGACAGTTCCAGGTCTGAGTCAAGAGAATCTGCTGCTCCAGAGAGTGGGGCCTGCTCCCAGCCCAGGCCAGCAGCCTCCGGGAACCTCTCCTCACCTGCCTTCTGAGGTCTCTCTCCCCTGCCTCCTCTGAGGCCTGGCCCTCGGCCCCCCACCCCCGCCTCCTGTGTACTTGTACTTCTGTCTGTGTCTGTGTCGCTGTCCATCCCTTCTCCCCCTTCCCCTGCAACCCGGAGGCAAGTCTCCAGTGCCAACCCTCCAGCCCCAGGCAGGGCCACGAGGCCTCCTGCTGCAGTGACCCACAGCCCTGGCCCAGAAACTAGCCAGGTCCGTGCGGATGGTCGGCCAGGGAGTCGGCATCGTCTTCCTTTCCTTTTTCTTTCCTCTTTTTTTTCTTTTCATTTTTTCCTTTGAGTGCCCACTTTGCTGTAGCGAACATCTTTCCAAGATAGATGTGTGTATGTGTGTGTGCACATTTGTGTGTGCATGTGTGTGCGCACACACCAGACTCGGACGAGCCCAGGCTTGGAACCTGTGGCTATGCTAACTTTCAAAGGAACTAAGAACATTCCAGGATCTGGAGGAAGGAAGAAAATCTGTAAATAATCATTCCTTATCACTTTTTGTCTTTTCTTATTTTTTTTAAAGAAAATATACATTTTATTTTTTGAAGGTATGGTACACTGTAAATTAAATATATTCAATATATTCCCCATCAGTTACATATATATATAAGCAAACACATTATCTCTCTATATAAGTCCACACGGTCTTCTCTTTGTTTTGAGAAAAGGTGTCCAAATGTCTGTCGGGGCCAGGAGGGACAGCCCAGGGGGTGTGCCCATGGCCAAGCTGGGGTCAGGCTGCCACCCTGAGGACTGGGGGTGGACTTCTCTCTTTGCCTTAAGCCTCTTTATTTCACTGCGACAATAGTTTCATTTTGTACATAATAGTGTAAACCTTTTTGAAAAGGAAACTATAAAAACAAGAGTTGTAATTTAAAATTCTGTGAATAACCATCTGCTGCTTAGGAAACTCAATGAAATGACATGCCTTTTTAGCAGGAAGCAAATTTTTTTTTTAGTTTATAAAATGTGCATTTTACAGTTTCAGTATCAAATATTTATAATCTTATGAGAAATGAATGTTTCTATTTACAACTGTGGTTATCAAAATTGTGAACATTACCCCCCCCCGCATTTTGTGTGTTTAAATTCTTGAAATAAAAAGAAACACCTCTTTATTATAAAGTAATGGTGGTCCAAGCCGGCATGATGCTTTTTCTAAGCTGTTTCTGAGCCACGGGATTCCGCTCTGGGCTGCCCCCCAAAGCTCAGGTGCTCCTGACCTTGGCTCCAGCTGAGTGGGTTCAGGGCCTATGCTTGAATAGCATTATTATTTTAATGACATTTTAAATATCTCCCATGTGAGTGCAGAACCAGAACTATGTCCACATTTCATCACAAGGAAAAGTGTTTCGAAAATATAACTGCCACTCCATCGACTGAATTTTTTCCATTCTGCAAAGTTCAACAGGTTCCAAGTCCTTCCTCAGGCTGCTCCCTGGCTGGACTGAGGCAAGGGCAGGCCTTGTGTGGGGGAAGAACTCACACTCGAGGGGAGACAAAGAGGCTCCTCAAGGGCCGCTTTGTTTACTATTTTAACTCCCCAAAGCTGGAGGTTATGTACACCCCAAGCAGATTCGGGTGTTGGGCCAGCGGTTCAAGGCCCTCGCCCCCACCTGCTGTATTTCCAAACTTTCTTGACCTGAGGGAAAAAAAGTTTCCTTCTCCCAGTAAAAGAAACTCGGAGGCCCTGGAGGATCAGCTGTTGCCAAGGGCGACCTTTTAGGCGTTTTCCATTTGGCGCCGGCCTCCAGGCCACTGAGCTCCCCAGGCCGACCTGGGGCTGCGGTCGGGTCGGCGCCGGCGGAAGGGGCCTGCGGGCGGTAGCGGGCGGCCCCTGGGACAGGCCAGGCTGCGTGGAGGGAGAGCGCTGGGTCCCGCCTTCCCCCAGCCCAGGAGCACGCCAGCATCACGGGAGCGGCCGGCAGCAGGGAGGGCTCCGGCCCACTTCTGCATCCCTCTGAGGGTTCGCAGGTTAAAGACAGAAGTAGCAGCAGGCTCCCGCCCTCTTGGACTCCCTCTTATTTTAATAAAAAGACAGCATAGTCACACAAATAAATTTAATTAATAAATTAAATTTTTATTTTAATTTGTTTTTAAATCATAACACTGGTGAGTTGCGATGTACAGCTTTGTGGGGGTAATGAGTTCCCCAGTCCCCAAAGGTCTTGGAGCAAACAGGCTCACGGTGACATGGAAAGTTTTTCGTAGCTCTGGAAGGGGACCCAAACTGGAGGAGTCCTCAGATCCTTAAAACTCTGATTCTCTGCTCCTACAGGTTAGTTTTAAAATCCAACAGTACCGAACCTAAGTCCTCCTGGAGAAGCCCTGCCGGGCCACCACCAGCTCCCCAGGGGAATGGGACCTGCATCTAGCCTGCAGGGCAAGTGGTGAGGCTCCTTCTTGAGGTCCTGCGGACCTCTGGGTTCTGCCCAGGCCTCCCCATGTGGAATGCGTGGGTCTGGATCCAGAACGCACACTTTGACATCGGAGGAGTTTCAGGTGGTCGACTGGAGGAGGCGGGTTTCCCAAGTGTGCTGAGAGGAAAGCCCTTGCTCCTTTGAAGTTACGACCGCCTGCCCCTTGGGCTGGAACTGAGAGACCAGGCAAGAGCCTGGGAACCTAGCGCAGGAAGACTGCCTGTGGCTGCCCAGGCCTGTTGGAGCAGGGCCCTTACAAGGGTGCCACCCAGACGGTCCAGCAAGGCTTCTCCGCACTCAGAAGCCCTTTCTTCTCCTGTGCTGCTGCTGGCCTTGCAAGCAGGAATCAGACCAGTAGATCTGACTCCCAAGCTGAAGTCAGGATCTGGGTCAATTTGGCCAAAGTCGCCCAGTGAAGACTAGCCCAGCACTTTCTCCAAAGCTGAGGAGGGAAGGAGCCACCCGGTGATCTCCGCTTGCTGGGTAAGAGGGCTCTAGCTCTTGCCTCCCCTACCTAGCGTGAAGACGAGCAATCGATGGGGGTTCAGACCACATGGCGCAGGTGTGCCAGGGCTCACAAAGGTGTGCCAGGCTGGCAGCAAAGACCCAGACACTAGTCACACAGAGGGCGGACTGGGAGGCAGCAATTTTTTTCTGTCTCGCTGGCTTAGGATCCTACTTCCTAGGCAGTTCTCCAAGTGCCCCTGGGAGGGTCCCGGCTCCGCCGAAAACTGCAGCCTACCAGGCAAGCCACCGCGGCCGGAAAGTTAAAAGCAACTGACCACAAAGCAACTCCGCGAAGTTCCGTGGCACCCGCCAAAAAGGGACAGAAACAGCCTGGGGAGGCTGATTTTCCCTTCCCGACGCCCCTCCACACACTATAGCCATCCTCGCCCCCGCGGGGCCTCGGAGCGGGCAGTCCCTCTCTGCGAATCTCGGTGCCCTCCCAGAGGAGGGCCGGGCTCTGCCTTGGCCTTGAAGTGGGGAAGGGAATAGGGAGATGAGAGCGTGAAGTCGCAAGCAGAACACCGTGCGTGTGCGCAGTTTCACGAGCGGTGCAGGTGCGCCTGGCTGCTGAGCAAGGTGCACCCGAGTAGGCCGTGTTATTAATAATCTCAGATACGTCATTACACTTCTGTTGCCTGCCCGTGGAAAAGTCCATTCTTGAAATCGCTCGAAATGGAATAATATTCATTAAAGTAGCTCCTAATTATGTGATTTAATCAAGCGTGGTGGGCACACGCTCTTGGCTCTCCTCGGTAAGGAAAATGATGATGGTGTTATTATTGTTGTTGGTAATGGCCTCGTGCAAGCCGCGGGGATGACAGCTTGGGCCCAGGCCCCTCAGAGGGATTTGGGGAGCGCTCCACTCCCACTGTACTTCTCCGAAAGGATTCTGCAGTCCGAGGAACAGGTGAGCCCAGGTCTGCGGTCCTTCTCCGGCCCAGGCCTACGCCCGTGCAAGGCCCAAGCAACTCCTGGCGGAGGGTGGGGCTTCCACAGAGTTTTCGGACCCTCTGTGTTCCCCGGGGACGCCTGCGAGGCTTTCTGGGAAGGCGGAACTCTGGGTCCAGAGCCCAGGACCCGCCCCATCGGCTGTCCCGCCCCCTCCTGCGCTGAGCTCTGCGCACGGCCGGGAGCAGAAACAAAGAGTCTCCGAGATCTGTCTCCCGGCTGCCTTTTCACCCTCTCAGCCTGGAAGGCGTCCCAGAGAGGCCCCTAGCCCCAGCCTCCCTGAAGACCCCGGAGGGGAGAGGGACCGCAGGCCCAGTGGGCCTGCGCGGCCGCCGGGACGGCGGCACTTTCTCCTCCGTAGAGGGGGTTGGGTGGGAACGCAGGCGGGAGGGACGCTGTTCTTGCAGAGGGTCCTCCGTGGGCCGAGGAACGGTGAGGATCACTGTTTGCACCGACTGTCTGGAAGGAATCGGGGCGGGCCCCGGACTGACCCATCTGTCGAGCCGCGAAACTTGGCCGCTCCGTCCGGCGCGCGCTGCCTGCGGAAGGGGCCGCCTCGCTCCTTTCAGCGAGCGCATTCGGGGTTCTAGCCTCCCGCCAAGTCCTTTGTCTAGAAGGGACTGTCAGGCTGTCACCGTGGTTTTCCCTCCTCCTTTCCTCAACCTCTACCCCCTCCACCAACTTCCCTTTCTTCCTTTCTCTTTTCTTTCCTCTTTGGATGGGTAATCACAGGCTGCAGCTGCCAAGCGCCTGCGAGGAGTTGCTGCCCCGTCGCCGTGCCGCCCCCCCCAGCAGCAGCCTGGCCCTTCTCTCCAACTTCTGCAGCACTTCCCTGGCCCTGCCCTCGGCCTCACTCAGGGAGCCTCTGAGTTCTCTCTGTAGACCAGAACTTTGTCTCGTGGGTTTGTTGTTTGTCGATGGCTTTGCTTTCCCACTCTCCACACGTGCGTTCTGAGAGCTGGCCGTCCTTTAGATCCAAGCAATAAGGGAAATGGAAGAGCCAACTGCCCTTTGCGGAATCTACTCCCGACAGGGCTGGTACTATTACTACCCCCACCCCCGCATTTTTTAATCGTGATTAAATACACTTAAAATGTGCCATCTTAACCGCTGCGGCTGTGCACCGCAAATAAACAAAATGCCACGGCAACCACTGCCGGATCACCGCCATTATTCTTTTCATCTTGTAAAACTGGAACTCTGTCCCTTCTAAACACTGGTTTCCCCCTTTCCCTTCCCACCCTCAGCTCCTGGCAGCCACCCTCCTATGTCCTGTCTCTATGATTCTGACATCTCCAGGTACCTCCTATAGTAGGTACACTTCAGCATGACTGCCAGAAGTTCCCCAATGAAGCACTTCCAATACCACAACAACCCACGAACCCTGGGGAACTCCAGTCCCCCCCATGAGTGCTGAACGGGCGCACTTTCTGACATACATCTGTTCAGGGAAACATTAGGTTGAGTTCATTTCCAACATTCACAGGCTCTCTGCCTCTCACGTTGGCTTAATAGCGATTCGGGTTCCATTTTGTGTGTGTGTATGTATGCGCCTGCACACACACACACACACACACACACACACTTCCATAGCATCCTTGGCATTGAAAGAACTATGGTTCAGTGGAAAATACAGAGTTTTGACAACAGACAGCCCTGTGTTCAAATCACAGCTCCAATGCTCGCTAACCGGGCAAGCGTGTTATTGACTCCCTGGGAGCCCAGCCATTCTTCTCTCAAACAGAAAGAACATCTACCTAATGGGTTTCCTGCAAGGGCTTTTTGTGAGGTAATGAAGACAAAGGCCTGGCTCTGAATGGGGCCCGGCAAGTGGGAAGCTTAACACTGCTCTGCCTGAGCCTGTGGACTTGCTCAGCACCCGTGCCTCCAAGCACTGGTGCCCTTGTGCGTAGGGCACCCACGCCTTGTTTGCTTCTGCCAACCAGTGAGTTTTCTTTGCAATTGTTTGGGCGAAGGCAGAGAGAGGATAGGATGCCAATGAGAGGTAATATCTGCATGGCAATAGAGAGCAGGACGGTGATGGGGCCTGAGGGAGAGTGGAAAACACACTGCCAGTAGAAATTCAGGACTTTCTAGCACTTTTGGGAATCACTGCCCGCCTCCAGCCAGTGACCTGCGTGCTGTGGGAATGCAGGTGAAACCCTGCACCCTTCTTCCTGTTGGGATGCTTTGGGAGTGCTGGGAATTGAACCCTGGTCTTTCTTGTGATAAGCGCACCTCAAACCATTGAGTTACAGGCCCAGTCCTATTTCAGGTTTTCCCCCTACAGTTTTTCTTGACTTCAGAATATGCAAGACATTCTGCCCTAGGTTTCTGTAGAAGCCCAATAACTTCATGCACACCCTATTTTCTGTTCCAAATGGCAAGTGCCACCTTGAGCAGGGAGTGCCATTGAGATAAAGTGGACCTGACTCAGCACAGCAAAGGGGGCTTCTTCCCCATTCCCAAGTCCCAGAGAGGCAGCGAGAGCTGAAGGTCGCTGTGAGCCCTTCCCACGTGTGGCAGTATGTGCACACCCCTCACATCCGCCACCCTGCCTCGTGGCCCTTCCTCTAAGAACGGGTGGGCGTTCTCAGGGTATGATGAGCTATTTTGTCTAAATAGCAAAGGGTCTAAGTAACCCTTTTAAATTAATTGCTATTCCTATAGCTAAAAGCATAACAGGCTTTGATTACATGCTAACTAGAATGAAACATAATCCTGAGTTAATTATGTGGAGATAATTTTATAATTATATCATTCAATTTAAGAAGCAATGTGTTGTTAACCTCCAATTTTAACAGGAATGACGGTTCAAAACAAAAGCAGTCTCAAGTCTACACCTTTTAAAGGCGTTTTTAGGGCCGCCTGTTCCTTGTCCTCAAGTGGCTGACAGGGCGCCCTGGTTACCTGTGTGTGCTCCCCAAAGAACATGGAAAAAGCTGGAAAATCTCAGACAAAGGGGCTGTCTGAGGAGAGCATTTCCCAGCGCTGACCTGCTCTCAAATGCTAAAGAAGCCAATCTGCATTTCTATTCTGCCCAGCTTGTATGTGGAAGGAACGCCCAACGTCCAACTCCTGAGCGCAGGGAGACTCTCCAGCGGGTGTGCACAGTCTAAGGCTGGGAACTTAGGTGAAGGTCAAAGCCCAGCCACCCAGCAGGTGGCCTGTTCCCTGTCCCAGACACTGGTGCCCTTGGGGAGGGTAGCCACATGGCCCACAGGACCGGACCTGCCCAGCTCTGCCTCTGGCATGCCATGGATGGTCCTCCCTCCTCCTCTTCCTCCCCATCACCCTATCCCTAAGTCATACAGGAAGAAGCTCCCCGTGCTGTTGGAGGCCAGGCGATGTAGCAGGTGCCACACTGGGGCAGACTCAAGGCCCACTCTGATGGCCTTTCCAAGAAGTTTTGGGAGAGATATGATGAGCTGGAGGGCGGAATATCAGGTTGAGTGACTCATGGATACATAGGGAAAAGATCTCTTTCATGGAGAGACAGGAGTGCCCTGTGGATTGAAGCCCCAAGGAAACACTTTGGAGGGTGAATGCGGTGCAGACCCACTGGAGGCACAGCGGGCATAGGAGGGGCAGGATGCTGGCCTTCCTGAATGGCACCAAATGGAGGAGCCCGGCGGCTGGCGGGGCCTGCCATTTCCACACAGGTAAGAACATCTATGGGGCAAACCAGTGTTGGGCTCCTTAATTTTGCTCCATGAAGATTTGCAGCCCCCAGCCCACCCCAGCCCTGCCCCCACAGGGGTATTTCATTTGCACTTTTTTAAAAAATGCTTCCTAGTCAAACTTGAATATGCAATGAGGCGCTAGAGCTTTGTGGCGGAAATATAATTAAACTGGTGAAAGATGTAAAAGATGAAGAATGGGGATGACATCAGGCTGATTTCACACTTGGCAGTCGGATAGCTGGGCCCAAGCCGCGCTCTTGCCACGCAAGGCAGATCAAAGTGCCCTGCCACTGCTAAAAAGGCAAAAGGAGACTTAAGTATGCTAATCCCCAGGACAAATATATTTTAATCTTGTTAGAATACAAGTTAATGCTGCAGCGCCCTGGCTGAACTTGGTCAGAGGTAGAGACCCATTTTTATTTTAGCTATGAATGAGATGGACCCTTTGGTTCATTCATCAGTAATAAAAGTAAATTCACAGAAGGAACCCCTCTTTGGGCTGTGTCACCCCCACCTTGAGCTTTCCTGGCTCGGGGGCGGGGATCCCGAAGCCTCGGGATGGGACGGTCCTGACACCATCCATTCCTCCCCTGTCTTTCTGCAGAGGGTCCTGATGGCCGAGAAAGAGCTCAGCTCATTTGGCAGAGGAAAACGGGGAATCTCTGAAATTAATTAAAAGATTCTCCAAAGCAATCTGTTTCCCTGTAGGCCTGAGGTTTGACAAGCAGACCAATTCCTTTCTATCAGTCCTCTCACTTTAATTTTTACGATGTCGATTTTCATTACCATTAAGTATCTGCCGAGCTCCGCGGTCCGTTCGCGTTGCCGGCTCACCGCGCGCTCAGGTCCTCCCTCGTGCGGTTCCGTTCCCGGTAGACGCGCCAGTGTGTGCGCGTGGGTGGGAGGAAAACCGTGGACAGGGAGGGGGAAACCAACCGCCTGTGTGCGCCCCAAAACAAAACCACCGGGCCAGAGTTGTGGGGAGCCCCGGGGCTGCGCGAGCAGCTGAGCGGCGGCGGGAGCGCCGCCCGCGATTGCCGACGGCACCGGCTCCGGCGCTCCCCGTCTCCGCCGGGGCGCTCGGGTCCCCTCCGCCCGCGGCCGAAAGCCCGGCTTCCTCCAGCGAGTGCGCAGCCCGCACTCCCGGCGCCTCGCCCCAGCAGGGGTGCGCCCGACGGAAGCGAGCGTTGTCCCCGGGGCCAGGCGCTGTCAGGCCGCAGGGGAGGGGCGGCGGTGCCCGCGCCGCGGGGCCCGGTTTCCCGAACCCTGGAAAGTCCATAGCTGCCGGAGTCTCCGTCTGAAGCACGCATGCTCCGTAACACTGTAAACACGCTGTCGGAGCCTGGCAGTCTTCAGATTCCTGCGAAGTCAACCAAATGCAGCGGTGGCCAGCAGCCAGGGACCCCGGAAGCGAAGGGACTGTCTGGACTCCCTTCCGCTGGCCCTCCCCCTTAATCCCCTCAGGGCTTGGTTGCCTTCAAGACACTCTTTTGTGCTTCTCTTGCCCAGTCGGGTCCCCAGACGTTGGTTGTTATACCTTTGTCACAACAGCGATGATACCGAGCCTTTACCGAGTCCTACTGGGCGCCGGCGTGTTGGTTTGCGAGAGCCCAGAGCCACTGTGACAGGCAAGGGCAGGGAGCGTGAGAAACAGCGCTTCCCTCTCGCCCTCCACGGGCTGCCCACCGCTCTTCCGGCCTCCTGTCCGCAGGTGTGGCCGGCAGCTCCCTGGCTCTCAGACCATCATTCCAGTCTCTGCCTTTGTGGCCACGCGGCCTTCTCCTCTGGAGTCTGGGGGGACAGTTCCCAGTCCTATTGGACTTCTGGTCTGCCCAGCGCGGTATGACCTCCTCTTAATTCATTTACATCTTCAGGGCCCTGTTTTCAATGCAGTCATATTCACAAGTTCCAAGGGACTAGGATTTGAGGGGACGCCATTTAACCCAGGATGGTCAGCACCGAGCATCTAACGTAGACTTCTTACCTGCTCTCATAGTACACCCAGACACTGTCCATACCACCTGTGGCCCACCGGTGGGGGCACTGAGGCTCAGAGAAATGAAGTTGTGCTGGCACCCAGCGAGCAGCAGTCCACGTGGGCTCTCAGGCGCTGTGCCACATCACACTCAGCATCCTTGGGGTTACTCCTTCTCTCTGTGCCTCGGTCTCCTCATCCAGAGCCTGAAGGTAGTAACAGACCCTGGCCAGTGGGAGTGTTGCAAAGATCACAGGAATGCGCCTGCAATCCTGCCCAGTGCACTGGGCACTGTGGAGTCACGCTCCTGTTTCTGTTTGCCACTGTTGGCTATTATGTTGTCACTGTAAAAATAGCAAAGAGTAAACCCTCGTGTTGTCCTCTAGCCGCTCCAGGGTTGTGTGCAGGGCAGCTTCCTCCTCCTGCCTCCCAGGAAGGTGGAGTTCTTCACGTGGCAGTGGGCTGGGGCATGGAGTCCGGCAGTAGGCAGACCTGTCTGAAGTCTGGCCTGCTCCGGCGAAGCCCCTCCACAGTGCTCTCCCTGTGCAGGAACAGAGAGAGTTGGACCTGCCTCACTAGGGTGGACATCATGCACAGAATGCCTGCTCAGCTCACACAGCATGGACATCCTGAAGCAGGCCCCATCTTTGTCCTCCCAGGCTGCAGATCCTGCAGATGCAGGGTCCTGTTGGAGTCCAGGTCGAGTGTGCCCAGTAAGGAGCACGCAGTAGGCACTCAGCACATCATCAACATGTAACTACCCCTAATCCTGCTTGACCACCTTCCCGGGTGAGGCACCCAGTGCAGATGAACAGACCAATACAGCCAGGGCTCCTGTGGTTGGGGCAGAGAACAGAGGCGGATGCTTGGCTGAACCACTCGGGAAAGCCCAAGGGGGAGGCGTCCCCTCTGGTCCTCAGATGCCCTGGTGCACATCTAATCTAGACAGTGGAGGGACATCCCTTGTCTGTGCTCTTCAGCTTCTTTAGGGCTCTGCCCAGCGGCGGCCTCTGGTGCCGAGTGACCGGGAATGGATGCACTCACCCCACCAAGTTTGAGGGGCCCCCGACATGACCACCAAGAGCAATATGTGGGAGCATTTGTCAAATGTTTGGGACACAGCACTTTCCACATCCACACAGTCCAGGGAGGTGAGTCCTGGGGCTAGCCTAGTATCAGAGAGGCACAGAGGGACAAAGCAGCTTCCCAAAGTGACAGAGCAGTCATGATAGCCCTGACATTTATTCCTCAGGAGTGACCATGGGTTTTTACAGAGAGGCACTGGGGGAGAGGTGCAGTGCTAACCTGGGAGTGACTGGCCTGCAGAGGTCAGGGATCAGCACGCAGGACCAGCACCAGCGGGGGCCCTTGGGCACCTGCAATCTCCTCAGCCTCCCTTGTCATTAGAGGATTCTGGGTTACCCTGACCAACAGTCTGGGGAGCATGGTGACCCCCTAGGATTCTCGGGCCAAGGCCCTTGAGGGCAGTGTGTGTTCTCCAAGTTCTGCCTCCACAGCTCTGGACACCTCAGGTTAGGTGGGGAGCCCACAAGGCCTGGAGCCCTGGTTATTCGGTGGTGCAGGGGACCTTCAAGGCTCTCTTCACAGGCCAGCAAGATGATGCAACTGCCTCAGTGCCGCACAGGCTGCTCACCTGGCCATGCACGACCCACCTGCAGCCCTGCACAGCCTCCCCAGTGCTGAGGCCCAGCCCCATCCAGAGAGGCCGGGGTCCCGCTGCCTCTGTCTCTTCATGCTGCATTCTTCCTTCCGGTCCTTTCCCAGCTGTCTTCATGCCTAGACCCAGGCACTGTCTGCATGGAAGATGGCAGGCATCTGAAGAGTTTGCTTCAGGGCAGGGAATGAGTTCAGGACTCTGTGATGTCTTCCAGGGTGTATCTGAGTTCTGCTCCCTGCAGAGCTAACTGGGTAACGCCACACTCTCCATCAGCCGGAGCTCTGCAGGAGAGGAAATTCAAGGCTGACGGGGGTCAGTATCATCCCGATGCCCACTGCCCTCTGCCAGCGGAGACTGCGCCTTCTGGATATCTGTGCAGATCAAATAAGTTGGCAGTTTCGTTCACACTGACTTGGGTTTGGGTGGACTTTCCTGACCCCTGCACCCTGGAATGTGAAGTGGTCACACACTGATGCTGAAGCCCTGAGATTTGCTTTCTGTTTGTTTTCCTAGTTTTTCAGGGCGCATCTGTTGACCAGCGTTTGGAGTTGCCTGTTATCTCACAGGGCAGAGACAGGAGGTGGCAGAGTGAAGGGCTGCCACATAAGGCGGAGCTACCTGCCCAGGTGCTTGGTTAAAACCCAGCCCGCATTCCGTTTGCTGAGCTCTGTGTCCTGGTCTAGAGCCACCAACACCTCAAGGAAGGAGTGAGTTTGTCTACGTTGCACTAGGGAGCCTCCCACTCACTGGGGTTGCTACCCATGAAACTGTGAGCGCCCCAAGGGGGCCTCCTCTGTCTTGCACCAAGACACCAGCAGTAGTCCTGGCAAGGAAGGCCAGGGGAGTGCGGAAGCAGAGGTGAGGCAAGGCTGGCCAGCACTGTCAGGACGCCCGCCCTCCCTTTGGTTTTATTCAGAACAAAACCAAGTGGAAACAGAAAGAAAAGCAACGACCACAAACAACTGTCTCTTGACAGGTCTTTTCTTTGTATGGATTGAACCCAGGGAGTTTCACCACTGTGCTCCATTCCAAGCCCTTTTAATTTTTTATTGTGAGACAGGATCTCCCTAAATTGCTGAGGCTGGCCTTGAACTTGTGATCCTCCTTCCTCAGTCTCCCCAGCTGCTGGGATCACAGGTGTGCACGGCTGTGCCTGGTTTAAACTGTTTTTAACGGCGAGGCTGTGCACACGTGTTTATATGTAGGGCGTGCACATCTTTTTCTTCCTTTTTCTGTGTGACAGCACCAGAGCCTCTCACATGCTGTGTGTGCTTTACCATGGAGAGACACCTCCAGCCCTGGGCAGACGTTTTCCAGCAAATACCACCACCACCAGCCCTGGCCCCATCTTGAGAAGGGGCTCACTCCAGCCCTTTGAGGTGGCCCCAGCCCTGCCCAGATGTGTGGGCTACACTTCTGCACTCTGACGACTGACCGTAGGAGAGGATGTGCAGGGAGGCCTGGGGGCCGGGGGAGCCCCGGGTGCACACCCGCCTGCCCTGCTGCGTGCCGCCCTGCCTCTTGAGAAGGACGGAGGCCTCTTCATGTCCATCTCCTGCCACATCTGGGACCCGGGGGCTGATTTTCAGGCCCCTGTCCCAGCCTTCATTTTAAATTCCCTGGAAGGCATCTGCTTGACATTTCAAGTTTTCTGACTTTTCCTCAAGCTCTTGGCCCATGTTTGCCTGGTGCCTGTCCAGGGCCACCTGTCCATCTCCACAGCTCCGCTCTGCCCAAGGCCTGTTCCCCTCCTTCCCTCCCCTGGGTCAGGTCCTGCGGTCTCTCAGGTGTCCTCCGGGAGGGGAGGGAGCTGGGCAGAGCCTCAGCCTAGTGCCCCGTGGAGCCCTCTGAGGACGCCCTCTGCCTGGTTCTTCTACTTTTGGGGTGATGACCCCTTCGATCCCTGTCTGTCCCAGGCCCTCTGGCAGTGAGCTGATGACAACGTCCGAGGCAAGGCCAGGCCGTTTCCCAGAGTTTCACACCTTCCTTAGAGGACCTGCCTCTGCCCACTCCACGTCCCTGGCATGCAGTGCCTGTGGCAGCAGTTTGTGCCGTGGTGACCCTGGGGGCCAGGACTCACCAGCTCTGCTCCTGGGAGTCCAGCCGTGCAGCCTCAGAGGCAGCGGGGGCACCGCTGTCTCCATTCCTGCCTCCCTCCAGGGCAAGGCACCACTTCCCACAAAAACTACGCTACACAGAGGGAACCCTGACGTCCTCAGGGGACAGCCCGAGTGCATGGACACCTTGTGGGGATGGCGGTTGCACGGTGCTGAGCGCTTCCCCGCTCTGTCCGCTCAGGGCCCGTGCCAGCCGAGCCGCTGGCCACGGCGGGGACAGGCTGAGAGGCCAGAAGGCTTCGGGTGTGTGGAGGTCGTGTCCTGTGAGGTGCCAGGCAGGGCAGCTCAGGGTCACACGGCGGGCGGACGATGTCGCCCTAGACAGAAGAGGACTTCACCCCGCCCACGCACCAACCTGAATCCACGCATTCCCTTTACTTCTTTGAAACTCAGACCCAAATGTAGGGCGGCTTTTTCTTCCCACTTCTTTTTTTTTTTGGAACCAGGGATTGAACTCAGGGACACTCGGCAACTGAGCCACATTCCCAGCCCTATTTTGTATTTTATTTAGAGACAGGGTCTCACTGAGTTGCTTAGGGCCTCGCTAAGTTGCTGAGGCTGGCTTTGAACTCGCGATCCTCCTGACTCAGCTTCCCAATTCGCTTGGATTACAGGCATGTCCCACCACGACCGGCTTCTTCCCACTTAAGGCCGTTCCTCTCATAAGCGGAGGCCTGGCAGGCAGCCCACCCTGCCCACCTCCTCAGCCCTGGCCCACAGCCCCGGGTGCTCCCTTGTTCCCTCATGCCGTGGCTTTCTTCCCCCCAGGAGGGCTCTGTCCTAAGGCCTTCTTCCCAGTGAGGGGGCTGGCAGCCAGGTGGGAGCACTGGGCCAGGCCGGGGAGCTGACCAAATAGGAGCAGATCCGAGGAGAGCCCACCAGAGGCCGCAGGACTCAGCTCGGGTAGGAGAGGCTCCAATCGGGAACAGCGAGAAGGGCCGAGCTCCCGCCCAGCACCTCGGAGCCCTGTTCTGGGGCCTGAAGGAGGCTGCTGGGGGCCAGGACATGGCGTGTGTGCGAGAAGGCCCTGAGCCCACCCTCCACTGAGCCCTCTTAGGGAGACTGGGGTGGGCACCCAGCACCGTGCGCTGTAGGAGGTGAAGCACTCCCGCGACCTCAGGACAGCCACTCCAGGGAAGCCCGACGGACTGCACTGCGGAAGCTTCCGGGTCCCCATCCACAAATGCAGGCTCTTCTGGGGACAAAGGCCAGAGCACGCCATCCCTGGGGCTGTGAGCTGCTCTGGTCCGCGGTGAGCCCCACAGCAGCCTGGGCCTTCGCGGGCTCCCGCTCTGAGCTGGGGCCAGCATGAGGGCAGAGAGCTCCGGACACTCAGCGGCAGGAGCACCGCTGGACCCGGGCCGTGAGCCTCAGGCAGCCTCAAGAGCAGGCCACAGAGAGGGGGCATCCTGCTGCCCTGGACAGGAGATGGCCCCTGTGGGCCACAACAGATCCCCCGGGGGCGCTTGGCGGGCTGTGTGCAGAAGACCACGTGTGCGCGTCAGGTTCTGCCCCTGTCAATGCCACCTGAGTCACTTTGAGTCTGAAATGAGACCATTTTGCAGTGTTTTGGTGACTAAGGGACTGCCACTTAGAGTCCCTGAGAGTAGAATGTAGGGATCTCCAGAAGGGACTGAGTGGCCACCCCACCAGTGGAGCTGAGGTGCGGGGCCCAGGACTGATGCCAGGGGCCCGGCCTCTGGTGGCACGGTGTCTGGGGAAGGCCCAGGGCTCCCTTGCTGGGCTGGGCCCACAGCACAAGCATTAGTTCACCTGGCTGAGTCCCCAAGCCCCCAGCTTTGGGAGTGGGGAGGAGAGACCAAATTTGGAAACAATTCTGTAAAGTAGCAGTAAGTCCTCCTTTTTATCCTCCTATGTGTCCTGTTTTTCTGCATCTGGCTGCCTCTGCCAGCTAGAAAGCAGGCCTTCTAAGCATCGAGGATGGGAGGGCCCAGCATGGGCAGCTGTCCTTCACCACCTGTTCACAAGGAATATGACCACGCAGGCTGACCAGCCAGGTGATGATTTAAGCGTCATGATCACAATAGGCTCTAAGGCACGGACACCGAGCACTGCCGTCTGAATGCGAGGCCCTTCACTTGCCCGCCTGCAGGCTCAGCTTCCTGTCCATCAGATGCTGTCAACCAATGCCGACCAGCCTAGACAGCCAAGGGGTGATTATTGGCTCACAAGCCCTGAAGTCCAGTGGTGAGACGGGCTTCAGGTGGGGCTTGACCAAAGCACCACAGGTTACCAGGGGCTGATTTCTTTGCGTCTCTTCCTTTAGCCTTCGTCCTATGGCTTCTCTCTGCATAGATACAAGTTGGCTTTGGGCAAAGCGAGGTCATGGGCTTCCTGGTTCACACGAAGTGGAAAAAAACCCCCACCAGGTTCCATCAGCTCCCCCTGAACATTTCTCCATGCCTTAGTGGCTCAGGTGGGGTCATGTGCTTCTCCTGAACCACAGACTTTGGTGACGTGTGGACTGATGAACCTGATCAGGGGCCCCCTTTGCAAACCTGTGACCTGTGGCTGTCAGAACCCTCGAATCCCTCTCTCCAGTGCCTGGAGCCCCAGCCTCATCTCAGAAGGAACAGGGTCCCTTTCCACCTGCGTTCAGGCTCAGGTTTAGGGAAAATTTGCCGACCTATACAATTACCCGGCCCGTGTTCCACCCACAGCGACTGTGCCCAGGACCGTCTTTGACTTTAAGAAGCCAGCAGGTCCCTTCTCCTGGTGCTCCGGGGTTTCCCTCCAGCTGGCTCACTGTCTCTGGGGCCGCTTGCCGTCACCAATGCTCTGCAGACCTGCAGAATCGGCCAGGTCAGATGGGATCCCAGCAACAGGGTCAGAGGAGAGTCCTCCGCGAAGGAGAACTCTTCTGGGCCTGCGACACCTCCTCAGGTCCTCTGACCCAGAAGCTGGCTGTGGGGGCTCCAGGCCTGAAGGAGGTGACATATAGACAGGGCATCAGTGAGACACCCCTGGGCAGAGCTGGGCTCCGTGGGTGGCATGCCTGTCATCAAGGCCCAAGAAGGACCGTGAATTATTGTCACTTAGCAAAGGTGTTTGGTGACCTATACAAAATTAATGTCCTGCCTGTCCCTGCAAATTCCCAGGGGCTGTGTTCACACATCAGAGGAACCGAGCACAATGTTCCCATGTGTCATGCCAGAACCAAGACCTGGAGGCAGAGTGGGATGCAGGCTGGGGGAGTCTGGCTCCTCCGTGTGGAGCTCTCCACTCTGCCCTGCTGCCAGGGAGGCAAGGGCCACAGGGTTCAGAGCACCTGAGTGTGAATCTTGAGTGTAGCTGTGTGACCCCAGGAGCTCTCCTGACCCTATCTGTGCCTCAATTTGCCATCTGTGAAATGGGGGCAAGGTTGTAGGACTTCCTTCCTGGAGGTGTTGGAGGACTTGGACACCTGGGGACTCCTGCTTGCCCACTTTAAACATCTGCCTCCAGGGCCAGGCCGGGGCCTCCTGCCCGGGACGCACACCTTGCAACAGCACCAGGTGCCAGAGTGCCCAGCAGCTGCAGCTCCCGCCTCTGTCCTCCTGCAGGTCCCTGTCGCTCTCGGCTGGCTCAGTGGTTCCCACCTTTCCGGGTGAAAAGAAAACCTCTGAAAACTTTGAGATCTGTAACTGGAAAGCGTCATGTTCTCAGAACCCCAGGCCTTCCCAGGAAGCGTAAGAAGGAAGGCAGCTCTAGGTTTCCTTTCTTGGATCGCAGGGCAGCCGCATAGTCACGCTCATCTGCAAATGCGTGCATGGCCCCCGGCCCACCACAGGCACCTCAGTAAAGCTGGTGCCACCACCCAGGGGCCCCAGGACGCTGTGACCCTGAGGACACCCCGGTTTATTCTCTTCCTACACTCTTGCTGTCCACAGGCCCCAGCCTGGGGGTGACTCTGACCAAGGGTCACTTGGAAACCCTCCCCGCGGCACCCAGTGGAAGTTTCCACAGTGATGAACATGTTCGGTGGGACTGCGGGACGTAGTCCCCGTGGCCCAGATGGTTACAGGCCTTTTGAAACGTGGTCAGCACAGCCAGGGAACTGGGGCTCGTGGCTGCGGTGCTGCACCCTGCAGCCCTCCCGTTCTGGGGGCCGCATGTCCAGAGCTGTGAGCTAGCTCCCCGTTCCGGCTCGCCTCGGGGGCGTCAGGCAGAGCACAAGTCCCACCTCTGAAGGCTGCTGGAGGTGGCTGACCTTCCATGCAGGGTGTGGCCACGTGGTCACACCTCGTGGGAGAGGCTGGGGCACACACCTTTACCGTGTGAGTTTGTCCTTCTGTGTCCTTCACTGGGTGGTGGACACAGGCTTGGAGCCCAGTCCTGGGCTGAGCCCAGCCATCAGCCATTAGCACCGGGTCTTTGGCGGGTCGCCCTGCCATGCCTCGGTCTCCTCATCTGTAAAGGAGGAAGACTGGGGCTTCTCTTGAAGAGTAGAAGAGGTCGCTCTCGTTCACTGACTGGGATGGCACCTGTGCGAGTGGAAGGCTCACGAGATGCTGGCTGTGGAGGCCAAGCTCTTGTGCCCTGCTTGGCATCCCCAGGACCCCCAGCCTATTGCCCAGGAGTCCCTTCTGCTCCCTGGCCTGCCCTGGGGTGGAGGCACTTGCCCTTCTGGCTCCCCCTCAGATGGGTACCTTGCTCTGAGCCTGTTCACTCACAAGGACCTGGACAGAATAGTCTCCTGCGGCCCCTGGTGAGAAGGAGAGCTCAGTGAGGGGTCCTGTGGTCACCCACACCCTGCTGGGCACTGTGACCCAGGAAGAGACTCCCAACCCAGCCCAGGCCGAGCGGGTGAGTGTGAGTGCACATTTGGGTTGGGGTCGGCCTTGGGCAAGGCACACTGGTCACCAAAACAGTCTCCTTTTCCCTGAATAATCAACTATTTTGACGATAGGGGCTGGGCTGGGAGAGGCTGGTGGCTGGCAGCCCATGGCTCTGGCAGCGGCTGCAGCGTCTGCTGGCCCAGGAGTCGGTCTGGGATGGTGGCCACAGGTGTGCAGGAAGAGGACCCCAAGCCTCCCTGCTTGCCCCTTTTGGACCGAGCCCTCCTGACCCTGGGCCTAGCTGCCCTGGGGACTCGCCTCTAGGCCTGGAGTCAGAGGATGACGTGAGACCCTCAGGGTCACTCCGTATTTTTGCTCGCAAGGCCCTTTGAGGTGGTCTCCCCTCCGCCCTCGTGGGCTGGAGAGGCTCCCTCCTGTGAGGACATCATCTGGGGCTCTCAGGTTGCAAGGGCCACGTGACAGGAAGCATCTCCAGCCCCTGGAGCTCCCCAGACACACTCTGCTCTGTGCCAGCTGCCGTCACTGCTTCCTTGGCCACCTCTGGCCATGCCCTGCCTCTGGTCCTCCATCGTCCCAGAGCTCTGCATGCCAGCTTGCTCAGGACGCCCTCCCTGCCAGGCCCTGAGGGGTCTGAGAGGAAGCCTGTCGACCACACTGAGTCCATGAGCAGCCTAAGCATCTGCAGGAACCAGAGCCTGGGAGCCTGGTGCAGGCTGGCTCAGCCAGTGCCCGCAGCCTGATGCGACCAGCAGGCAAGGGGTGCTCTCTGGGAAGGGGCTGCTTTGAGTGGCCATCGGGCTGGTGCACAGCTGCGTGTGTGTGCACTGTGTCTTTAACAGAGGAAACGCTGCTGCCCAAAGAGAAAAGGGAGGCCGTCTAGGAGCGGGTCACATCCATTCTCACCGGAGCAACCTTCAAATTCATAACCAGAGCAGGGCTGCACTGTCCTGCCCTGCCCAGGGCTGGGCAGGGTGATGAGGAGGTCTGGGCTGGGCTCCCCAAGGGGAAACCCAGGGAGCAGGCAGGGCAGGTCCAGCCTTTGCTAAGGCCTGGGTTCTGCCTCAGCCCTGGGTGGTGCCGGTTCTGCCCCACGTTGGCACCGAGTGTTACCTGCGCACCCTCACAAGTACCTGTTAATTTTTAGCACCAAATGCCACTAACGGGAAAGGCCTGTCTCTGCAGGCTGAGGCTCCCAGAGCCTTGCAGTTGCCTGGGTGCTGGGACCTTCTCCCTCATCCCCGGGAGTCGGGGAGCCCTTGCAGCTGCCTGGGTGCTGGGACCTTCTCCCTCGTCCCCGGGAGTCGGGGAGCCCTTGCAGCTGCCTGGGTGCTGGGACTTTCTCCCTCATCCCTGGGAGTTGGGGAGCCCTTGCAGCTGCCTGAGTGCTGGGACTTTCTCCCTTGTCCCCGGGAGTTGGGGAGCCTTTGCAGCCCTCTCTCCACATGGAGGGAGGCTGAGGCCGCGGCCACGCTGCACAGAATGCCAAGGCTGTGGCACCCTGGCCCGCGTTGCCATGGCTGGCCACTGGCATCCGGCAGATGGGAGGAAACAGGCTGTGGGGCTGGGCGCAGGAGAGGATGGGTAAGGTGGAGGGCGAGGACGTCTTAAACGAGAAGCACAGAGACAAAGGGAGGAAGAAAACAGTCGCTGCACCCAAGGGTGGAGGAGGCAGAGCAGGCGGCCGGCAGGGCCAACAGCAGGAGGACAGCCGGGTAGGAGTGTCCCAATGTGGCCCCAGGATGGGGCATCAGCACAAGGAGCGCAGAAGGGGACTTGGGGGCAGAGGTGGGTGGACTGGACATCCAGGGCTGGGCAGAGGCAAGGGACAGGCCAGGAGGGAGGTGGATGGTCCAGGACACCAATGTGAGACTAAGGCTGGAAGTTAGAGCTGTGAGGTGGCAGAGGAGCCCAGAGCCCCCGGTCCACTCTGCCTTTACCAGGAGGACAGAGACTGAGGCTGAGGGTCCGGGGATGCTGAAGCTGCCAGGGGCCTGCCTGGTGCCAGGTCCCTGCTGCCCACTCCTCCCCCTGCCCCCAGACGGGACATGGAGACACTGGCAGGAGAAGGCACGGGGCCAGCAGGAGGAGCGAGCTGACCTGAGAGGGCCGTGTGAGGGACAGGAGGCAGAGAGGGCAGCACTCTGTGACCCCAAGGCCATCTTCCCACACGGCACTGGCTCCTGGTGTGAGCTCGAAGCCCTCCAGGTTCAGTGTCACCGCCACGCATCTGACTCGGGACTCCCCACTGCCTGGCAGGGGCAAGGACACCAACACCAGGGGCGCGGGGAAGGGGCCACTGGAAAGGCAGAGCCCGGGTGGGTCGGGGCCTCCCCTGAGGGAGGGGCTCCAGGCGTACTCGCAGCCTCTGTGACGCCGGGGAGACCTGAGGACAAGTGCTGGACAGGGAATACCAGGGGAATGTGACTTCAGAGTCACACGAAGGGCGAAGGAGTCAGGTTCCCTGCCCGCTCAGGGGTTCCTAGGTTCTGAGAGAGGGAGCAGCCACGGGCTGCTGCGCTCTGTTGGGTCCGAGTTCCAGGAAGCGGGGGGTGAACTGTAGTTCCGGGGCCTGCTTCCCCAGGCTCCTTGTTGGTCAAGAGCTCTGGCTACACAGGACCCCAGGACCTGTGGTCACGTCCCCTGCCAGCAGAAGCAGCAGGCGGGACTCGGTTCGTTGGCTGTGAAGACCTGTCTTCCATCTGGAAGCTGGATGTGGGGTCTCTCCAGCCAGGGTTGGTACTGATTTCTAGTACTTCCAAAAGTGAGTCCCCGGGGTTCGATCACTGAGATTTCCTCTGGCCCAGGGAAGGTTGGAAGCCCCCACTCAACAATTCCGTTGTGTGGCTTGGGTTTTATATTTTCAGTGACTCTCCCCGCTTCCTGAGGGGCCTTCAGAACTTGTCATTTTTACCAAAAATCTCCATTGCTTTAGTAATAAATGTCATCAATTAATATTTTTGGAAGCATCTGGGGATAGAATCTCTGGATTAGTTCTCATTTAAGACGGAGAGCTCAGAGAGAAAGTGTGAGGCAGTACTGACTGGACAGGGTTGAACAGAAGCTTTGCTTGGCTGTGTTGCCTTGAGCTGTACCGTTACCCTCTCTGTGCTTCCATTCTCTAAACAAGATTACTTGTTTCTGATACTTTAGAGCGGGGTGCTTAATCTGGGTTCTGAGAACTTGGGGGAACAATTCACTCTCACTTTTGCTAATCTGCCTGAGGGACATGGATCAGCTGTTTTCATCATGGAAGAGACATTCCCCTGTGGGAGGGCACAGAGGCACCGCACTCTGGGCGTCTCTTGCAGATGTCTCAGGACACATGTCCCTTTGTCACCTCTTACAGGTGTGCTGAGTGGCTGCTCGCCCTGTTCTCAGCCATGTCTGTGAGGAAGACATGGCAGGCAGAGCGCCATCCTAACCACCCCGTGGCCGCGGTCCTCCTGATCCTCTGCTCCTGCTTTGGTGCCTTCACTCCACTCCTCTGAGCAGCGGGTGCTGCCTAGAGGACCCCCACATCGCGGAAGGTTGGGGTCAGCGACAAGCAAAACGCGTGTTTCCAAGTGGCCCAGGGGCTGCGGGGGCAGGAAACGGAAAAAGGCAAGTTCAAGGAGCATGGTGCCAGCACCGTGCGGAGCAGCCCGCCACAGCCAGGAGAGTGGCCGGCCCCTCGCTGAATGGGCAGGGGTGACTCCTGACCCGTGCTCCCAGGGGCCCTCTCAACCCCCAGTGACCCTGCCCGCCCCCCAGCCACAGGGGCTGCCAATGGCCCCGGTACCATGCCCTGTAGTCCACCTGCAGCCACACTGTGTGCAACCCCTTACACCTGGGCTGCTCGTGCTCCCTGCTGGCGCTCTGCCTCTGCTTGACATCCAGGTTCACGTCACCATCTTTAAGAGAGATGTCACCTGTGGACAAGCCTGCATCTGGCCTGTCTTAACACAGTCTCTGTGCTGCCTGGAAGCGCTGGTCTTCTCCAGGGAGTGCTTCAGCGCCCTCAGCCTGGAGAGCCAGCCTCCTGGGGCCTGCTCCTCATTAGAGCCCACGACCTGGGGGCCCACCTAGGGCCACTGCACTGACAGGCCCAGGACCTGAGGGCAGTGAGGGCCTCCCACAGCCTCCCACAGCCTCCCACAGCCTCCCACAGCCTCCCTCGGCCTCCCACAGCCTCCCTCAGCCTCTCACAGCCTCCCTTGGCCTCCCTTGGCCTCCCACAGCCTCCCACGCCACCTGACGTTGTCAGCGCAGCCCTCCCATGCCTGTGACACCAGACCAGGGCAGTTGCTTGAATTTGCTAAGAATTCAGCTACAAAAGTGGATCCCAAGCCGGGCCCAGTGGTGCATGCCTGTAATACCAGCACTTGGAAGGCTGAGGCAGGAGGATGGTGAGTTCAAAGCCAGCCTCAGCAACTTAGTGAGGCCCTAAGCAACTCAGTGAGACCCTGTCTCTAAATAAAATACAAAACAGGGCTGGGGATGTGGTTCAGTGGTGGAGTGGCCCTGGGTTCAATCCCTAGTACCAAAAAAAAAGAAAAACACAAAACAAAAAAGTGGATCCCTCCACTGTTCTTAATGTAAGCAGTGAGAATAACCTCAACAAGTAATGTAGGAGATGAGTTTTAAACGTGCGTATCATACATGAAAAAGTACTCAGCAGCCAGGGCGGCGTGTGTTGAGGAGAGCTCTGTGGAGCCCACCACGCTCAGAGCTGAGCGGCCCGGCCTCGCACAGCTGGGGAGATGGACAGGCTCACACACGGGCCGGGGTACCTACCTGCACAGGATGCGGCAGTGACCTGGGCGTGGGGTTCAGGAGAACTCTTGCTCCATTATTTTTAAATCTGTATTTTCTAAATACACATGTTCCTTTTTACTCAGAAGAAACCTAGAGGGTTTTCGTGTTTTCCCTTTTGTTTGATCAGATTTTAAAGGAGGAAAGCCACACCAGAGGCTGGTCCCTCTCTTGGGCAGCTTTCCTGCCGGGACAGATGGAGGAGGTGGGGGGCCTCTGGCATGTCCAACCTCCAGAGGCCCCACAGCCAAGCGCTGGAGGGCCAGGAAGGGCCTCTGAAGGTGTCCAGGGCAGGACATCCGTGCAGGCGAGGGAGGCCTGTTGGTGACAGAGCAGGCTGCCTCTGGATGAAGGGAGAAGGAACCAGTATTAAAACATGTCACCCAACAACAGAGCACCCACTGGCCATGATGGGCTCACCCACGTGGCCCTTGGGAGGGAGAACACAGGCCCCAGGCCTGGATGAGGTGGCCACAGAGCACATAGCCACCAGAGCAGGGCTCCGTCTCCTCTCTGCACCTTTACTCAGGGCTGCAGGGTCTGAGTTGGAAAACAGAAACACGCTTCCAGTGTCTGGGCCTTCAGCAAAATGTGCGGAATGCACCTGCAAGCAGAGCTGAGTTGAGCTTGGGACTCCAAGAACGCCCACACCGCACCACGGGTAGCCGGGGCACTGCTGAGGGCTCGCCCAGCGCCAGCATGGCCTGAGAGGTGCGCACGGGCTTCCCGGGAGGCGAGGGATCCCGACTCTTCCAGGCCTCTGGAAAGCCAAGAACCAACCTGGACTCAGGAGAGCTGCGTCACCCATCGCAGGAGCGCGCCTCGGAGTTGGCTCAGGACGAAGCCTGTCTGGGAGAGGCCCTGGAGCAAGGCGGCAGGGCAGCCCCGGGAGGGGTGTCCTCCCCTCCCACAGGCCCCATGCTTTCTGGCGGGGCCCTTCCTTCTCAGCACAAGAGACGCAGAGGGACATGGCAGTGCCTCTCATGGGGCAGGTCTTGCCTGGCTTCCTCCCCTGCTCCTCCTGCTGGCCCGGACCATGGCTGCCCGAGACTCACCCAGGTGCTCCCGATGGCTCTCCTGTTCCTCTAGCCTGGGCCTTCTCTAGCCCCGCTCCTCTGCATTGGCTAAAGCAGGGCGCTGTCCAGCATGGGGGACTCCCTCCTCTGTGCGACATCCTGGCTGGGTCTCTGGGACTCCCCACCCCTGCACATGCCTGGCTGCTGATTTGTCACACCCAGTGTGGCCTGGGAGGTTCCTCCCCCCGAGGACTTCCTGGCCCGTCTGTGGTGTCCACATCCTTCCTGGACACAGCACTGGCCTTTGCACACCAGGTGGTCTGTGAGCACAGAGCCAAGCAGAACAAAGGGCCGGCGTGCATTGGGGTGGCCTTGCCTCGGATTCCTTGGCGTGGGCACACAGAGCTGCGGGCACTCCAGTTCCTCATGGGGAGCATCCAACAGGGATGGGGGGCGACCATCAGAGCAGCCAACTGCTTCCCAGCACCAAGGCAGACCCACCACCTCAGGGCCTGTGCCGGCTGCTGTGGGCGGCCCTCTGCAGGCTCCTCGCAGGACGGCCAGGGGAAGCCTTTCCAGCTGCGGCCCATTGATAGCTCGCTTCTCAATGTGAAGCTCGGATTTAGGTGGCCGGCCTGAGAGGTGCGCCCAGATCGATGAGAGCACGTGGGAGGGAGGGGAGGCGGCCCACGAGGCTCCTCTGCAGACAGGCTTTGTGCGAGCCGCCGCTGTGCTGGCCCTCTGGGACCAGGCTGACCAGGAGCACAGCCGTGTCCTTGAGAACGCTCAGAGCAGGTCGGGCAGCAAGGGCACCTGCAGCACAGCAGAGGAGGGCTGCCCAGCATCCTGCCAGGCGCCCAGGGGGTCCTGGCGGGTCCCAGGGTCCTGCTGCTGCGGGTAGGGTGGTAGTGTGGCCCTGGTCCCCTGCTTCCTGCCTGGAGGCTGCAGGCAGCTGGTAAGGCACTCGACTTTGTGCACAAGAGGAAACTCCCTTCTTCCAGGAATGGGTCGCCAGGACTCAGAAGGGAAGAACAACACCGAACCCAGGTATCCCGATGGGAGCCTGGCTCCTCAGGCCCAGGGAACAGCGTTTCTTAGGAGCCAGATCCGGACATGGTCCTCCTGAGGCCTCCAGGCATCAGCTGCACGTCTCCCTGCAGCTTTCAGGGTGTCACCCAGCTCCCCAGGGGGGCTGCTCTTCCCAGGACTCGCCACCGCACTATGGGTGCCCCAAAGGGCCGAGAGCTGGCAGGCCTGGTTGGTGAGATTCGCCACGTCACGGGCAGCTGAGCTGCCGGGCGCTGCAGCCTGGGCTGGGACCCAGGGGGCTTTTGCTCACAAAGTCGGCCCAGAGGCGGCACCTCCAGGTGTAGGAGGCGGAGCCAGCGCACCCCTTCTCCTTGCCACTGTCAGGGGCTGCTGTCTAAAGACACAAAGACGCCCCCCACAGGCCTGCGGCCCGCGTCCTAGGGCTTCACTGTGAATTCAGGGCTTGGGCTGCATTGAAGGTCAGTGAGTGGCTGTGTCCACCTGAAGGTCAGAATCCCTACTACACTCGTGGCACCTGCATTTACGTCAGAATCCTCTGTTTTCCTCCCATGCCACTGTAAACAGGGTCCTTTTTCAAAGGGATCAAACCGTCTATTCTTTGGTGCTCTGCTTTCTTCTCCAAGCTGGGGCCCCTCCAAGGAAGGGCGGCAGAGCCTCCAGGCGGTTTCCACAGAGGACTGAGGTCACCTCTGGACACCTCCCTTTCTGTCATGGGGGCATCACCTGGGGGGCTACCGTCCTAACCCTTTGCGGGCCATTTCAGACAGCCTGCTGTGGAGGAATTCCTACTCGTTCAAGACGCCTGCGGCGGGAGGCAGGCCCTTCCTGTGGTGTTGGGGGTCCTGGCAGTCCAGGCAGTGGCCTTGCTGGCTGTGGCGTCTGAAGCTGGCGTCACAGTGTCACTTGTGGCTCCTGGTCTTCCTGCGCCCCGTCCACTCCATCAGCTGACGTGGGCACCCAGGGCTCGGCTGCAGAGGCCACCTTCCTCTGCTGGCAGTGTATTAGCACCCGGAGAGGAACCCAGGACGCCGACAGCTCCCAGGCAGGCTGCGAGGGCCTCCGAGGTGCGGCCAGGGTGGACACAGGCCCTCCCGGCCAGGGCCTTTTTAATTGCCTGCTCTATTGTTTGGGCTCTGGCTTTGTGCTGCAGCGTTTGGGGACACAGGCTGGCTTGGCGGGATTCTGGAAGTCCCTGTTCATGATCACCACACCATAGAAGATGCTGATGCATCTCCACTATAAACTCATAGCATGTTTGCTTTCCAGAAAATTCTTAATACACTGAATATGTTTGCAGATATCTCGCTGTTGTGGGGTAGAATGTTTTCTATTTCTACTGTAATTTAGAGTATTTTTTATTGTTGTTTAGTGGGAATCTCAAGATAATTCGGTAAGACAAGAGTGTAGGAATGATGTGTTTTCTGTAAGGAACTGAAGAACTTTCTGGGCACTGTTTCTCTGAAGTCTCCAGCCTATAGCCGCCAGAGCCCTGGCTGACTTCCTTGGTCCTGATTTCCTTCATCTAGGTGTGTGTGTGTGTGTATGTGTGTGTCTCAGCCGCCATCGTGTATCGAGGCTTCTTCCCACCTATCGTCCATTCATCCACCTGTTCCTGGACTTCCCTGGAGGACCCGAAGGGTAACCTGGTGTCCACTCCCACAGCCCGTCCTTCTGCAGCAACCCCATTCTTCCGGTGCTGACCCTGCAGGCCAATGAGCCAGTTCTCTATCAGGCACAATCCACACTTCCTTTGCTCGGATCACGAGAGTGGGCAGCAGAGTGGCCCCTTCCTCCTCAGCAAGTGCAAGGCCAGGGCGGGGCCACCAGCACAGCCCTGGAGAGCACAATGCTATTCACTGCACCTTTCCTGGGTGACTTAAGGGCAATAAACTTCTATGACTTCCATATTTCAATTTCATTTATTGAGTTTGATCTTTTTATCCACTTAGTTCTTTACTCTTAAAGCAAATAACTGAGGAATGTAAGAAACTTATAGAGGGAGCTGGCACAGGGGCACTCCAGAGGCTGAGGCAAGAGGATTGCAAGTTCAAGACCAGCCTCAGCAACTTAACTAGACCCTATCAAAATAAAAAGGACTGAGGATGTAGCTCAGTGGTAAGCATCCCTAAGTTAGTTCTATCACCAGTACAAATGAAAAAAAGCAGCTTATAAAGGGGAATTAAAGTGTGTGTGGAGAACCAGTGAAAACACACCAGCATCTCACAGGTGCGTCTGCCCTGCCTGATCGGTCGCTCACCGCATCTTGGTACCAAACCACGTGCTGTGTACTGAGTGGGCTGCCACGCACGCAAGATCAGCTCGCAGAGTTGTGTTAACTTTAAAAGCAGAACACACAATCACACCAAAAAATGGCTTTCCTCATATCTCTTTGCAATCTGGATTTTAAGACTGAGATGGAGCTTGAACTCTTTCATCTGTGTTGAGCTGTCACACGTGAAGAAACGTCGACCTGAGCTGCGGAGCGGGCACGCTTAGAGAACCAGCTGGTTTCTGGTGCTGTTTTTCAGGGCTCATCTTGGTGAACAAAGCGTCACTGGTTCCCGTTTGGGCGTGGTCCCCAGTCCACACTCCACTCTCAGGGACCTGGATTCGCCGGTCTCTGCCGATTCCTAGCAACTCGTGATCCACTAACAAAGGTGCGCTGCTCACCTCTGCACTGTGGTCTTTCGTGGTGAGGAGGACAGGTCCCTGGGAGTCTTCCTGGAGACCCAAACGAACCATCCCAAGGAAGCCCCACTAGAAACCACTGCCCCAAAAAGCCTGCCTCACTGTTTCAATAAGCAGCTTCTCCCCTGGTTTCTTCTCTTTCTTTTTTCTCTCTATTTTTAGGTTCATTCCCACCAACTCTGAGAACCTGTCCTCTCACACCCTAGGTGCGACTTCCCTTCCTTTGGTTTGGTTTGTTGGGTTTCCATCCACCCTGGCTTTTTAATTTATTTTGGTTTTGGTTCTCAAATGTCATTTTAAAAGGCAGGGACATGGTTAGGAGGGTGCCAGGGAGAACAGGCCCTCTCATCAGCAAAGGCAGCGCAGCCTCCCAGGCACCCAGAGGAGCCGGAGGGTCCTGTGCTGTCACTAAAGAGTCTAGACAGGGAGCTACAGATATTTACACACTTCAACAACTTTGATCTGGAAAGAAAAGATAGAGCAGGTCACCAGATATCAAAAATACTGTACAGCACAAGACTGTTTTAGTGGGAAATCCAAGAGAAGAATTTGAAAAGCCATATTTGGCAGAACTTGGCTATTTGCTAGAGTCTCAAAGCAGAAGTGTCGACGTCAATGAAAGCAGCCACTAGGGAGGAGAAGGTGACCGCGGGGTGTAGCTGCAGCAGAGCCCTTGCTCTAACTTCCGTGACTGAGAACCCTGCGTGATTCCCAGGTGTGGAAGCAGGGCAGTGGCTCTGCCGCGGTGGCAACGTCCCCTGTTCCACTGACCGAGGCTGACTTGCTGCTGTCTCCAGCCTGCTCCCGAGACGCCCCTGTGCTCGAAGGAATCACCTTCGAGTGCCAAGAGAGCCAGGTGAGGCCAGGGCCGCCTCACGGCTTCGAATGTTTCGTCGGCCTCAGCGATGGGCTCAAACGGGGCGGACTGTGTAAAGGACACCATCTTACGGCCTTGCCGCCCTCAGTCGCGGTTCCACGCGAGTCAGCGGAGAGCAGGTCTGTGGGTGTGGGCTCTGCAGACCCGGCAGGGCAGGCACCCCAGGACAGCACCTGCTTCCTTGGACACCCAAACAAGTTATGTGACTTTTAATAAGACTGGGGTGGGGGAGAAAAATGGAAGCCGCTACCTCTGGTTTTGATGAATTTTCCTAAATTGAAGAATTATTTCCTGTCCAGGAGCCAGTGGCAATGCGAGCAGCGTGCTCTCCAGGAAAGTACTCAACACGACGGCAAGATGCTTTCGGCCTTTTGGGGACAGGATTTGCACTGTGCTACCCACTCAGTTCTCACCGATGACAGGATTTCTCTACTTAAGCAGGTGTGGACCCTCCCTAACATGCGGAATGAAGCTGGATTCCAGTGGAGGTGAATTTAGGAGGGACAATGAAACACCCAAGAAGACTACATTTTGTATTATAGCAAAGAGAGTCAAAAGGGAACTCCCCGCACATCCCACCTCCCCTTCCATCTCCACTCTTCCAGACAAAAGAATCCCTGTCAGAAGAGCGATAGGATGTAGTAAAAGCCACACTGAGTGTCAGTGGAAAAGCCTCAGGAACGAGAGCTCACAGCGTGAGACCAGTCGCTGCACCCTCTCCGAGTCCATGATGTCATCATGAACGCACCTTCCGAGCCCTTCGGACTCAGAATGCGTGCTCAAGGGAGACCAGTGCGATAACCCTTCACTGTTAGAAGTATTCACTTTTTTTTTTGCATTCTACTAAATTTTAGTGCCAAAGTTTTAAAATATATAGTTTCCAGACATTTAGATTTCATTCCTGATAAAAGTGGGGTTGTTCCTTTCAACACCATGAAGAACCCTTCAGAAGACAAAATTTTAAGTTAGTTTGCAATAGGTTTCCCTAAATTTATTGCCAATCAAGTATTTGAGAAGTCAAATTCTTACCAAATAGCACACTGTGCCTGTACCTGTGTGTGTGCATTCACTGGAAATGTACAGCATAGATCATTAAATCCCTTTTTAGTTTATGAAGTGGTCTCATTTCTTTCCCACGGCCAGATCTAATGCTTTATTGCCAAGGCCTTTGCATGCAGATCTGCAAGGACACTGGGGTTTTCTGAACTCTTCAGCTTCACCTACAGGAAGACTTGGGTTTGTTATAATGCCAAACAACAGATTTTCAAAACAAAATCATGCACTGAACGAACAAGACGAAACTTCTCATCACGAGAGACAGGCAGACACAAACGCAGACATTGACCTTTGGCCCGGGTCTCTGCTCTTCTCTACCAGTAGTCACATCATGCCTAGAGTTCCGTATGATTAGCAGAGGTTCCACACAGACCTAGAAAAAGAACAGAAACCTTGCTATCAATTAGATACTAGGCCATTAAGTCATTTACATTCCACAAAAAGTATATGATGGTGGGAGTACATTTTGAACTTTTATTATGGGAACCTCTAATATGCACAAAAGTAGAGAGAAGAGCATGATCTATTCCCCACACCCAAGCCCAGCTTCCACAGTGGCCGCTCTCTGCTGGGCCTGGCTCATCTTCCGTCCGTCTCGACTGGAGTATTCTAAAGCAAGACCAGGTATTGTGTCACTCCCCCGTGACTAAGGGGGTGTTTAAAGAAGAGCCACTTAGTGTCCACAGCTGGGAAGGAGCACAGTGCCCTGGGCATGTAATCCAAGAGTTAGCGAGGTATTGTAATCCTGCTGCTTTTCCAATTGAAAGTGATTAATGCTGACTCCATCTAGAAAGGCTATGGATCCTGTGTTTATCCATGAAGACATGGCCAGCGTAACTCCAGTGCATCATGTACAACCACAAAACAGGAAGTCACCCTCCAGGTACGTATGATATGTCAAAATGCACTCCACTGTTGTGTATAACTAAGAAGAACAAAATATTTTTAAAAAAGAAAGAAAAGCTATGGATTACGTCAGCCACAGAGTTTGTTGGACACGTGCTATCCTTTAAAGGTAATTATTTTATATATTAGATTTTAAGGTCTTGCCGTGTGGGTTGGGAAGACTAGACAACACAGACTAAGCGGCTCCAGATCCTTGATGTTTCATGTTGCATTAAAGATGGTCACACAGCAAATTCTTCAGGTGTGATATTTTTCAGTGTTTAAGATTCGATCTCAAGGCACAAGTGACAGATGCAGGATATATGTGTGCATTTCTCCTTCCCTCTCCACACAGGCTATCTGACAAATACCTGCACAGACCAAGGAGGAGCCACCTCGTATGATCTGCGGCAGTCTGCTTTCTACCCTGAGCGGCGTTGTACTTTAAATCACACCCTACATCATACCAAGATTTGAATCATTCTCACTGCAAGACATCAAAATGACCATCTGGTGATGGGTTAAATGCCACAGAACATTCCACCAGGAAAATCCAGTGAACTTCTAATTTTGCCTAAAGAGAGAGATGATGTGAGGAACTCCCTGTTCCTCTCACCCCAAGAGCAGAGTGCACTTGGTGACCCACATTCCACCCATGGCATGGGCCATGCCATCGGCAGCCTTCTCTGAGATCTGTCTTATCATCAAAGATGACACTATGTTTAGGAAATCTCACTGCTATGCTGCTTCTTCATTCAAACATGACCATCTTAAACTAGACACCTGTTTTCTCCATTATTCCCCATTTATTTTTGTGTTGGGGGTGAACGTTCAGACCTTAACATTTGGAGAACCGTGGATGCGGCCAGCTCTGCTCACATGCAACTCTTAACAAATGAAGTGAAACAATCTACAGTAAATCGAAAAAGGCAAAATCCATATATATGCAAAGTGCATATTAAATACAGACAGTAAACTTCCATCACACTTCTAGAAGCCTCTATGTTCTAAGTAATTACTGATCTCCCTAAAAGCAGCAAGTGAGCATTTCGGCAGCCCTTAGAGAGCATGCCCGGTGCGGCTGCAGCAGAAGAAATCACGCAGGCTCTCCCTACTCCAGCAGCAGGACCCGCCTGCTCAGGCTGAGACTGCGAACCTTATTGCAGGTGAGGTGTCAGTGCACCTGGAGTTCTGTGCCGAGAAGCCTCTCCCTTCACAGGGGGGAAACCACCTCAGTGAGTGGACAGGCCTCACTCCTCTGTTGCCACTGCCGTCCTTCACTGAAATTTGTACCACTGGGATGTGGCTTTGGTTTTTCTGGTGAGAATGTTCAAGTCTGAAAACTCTCTACCTTGCGACTGTGGTATTTACAGCAGCCGTAGGTTTTTCTAGTCCCTTTTAAAGGTGAATACAGTCCCCATTTCTAACTCGGGAATGGTCTGCAACACAGACGGGGCGCTTCTTGGGGAGACAGCTGGAAGCAGCTCTGCACCTCACCAGCAGCAGCCAGGAGGCTCCACACTGCTGAGTGGCACCCCTTCCTCCCAATACTCCTCCTGTGAGAATGCAAATGAAGAATGATCTAGCATTTTATCTCACACCAGCAATACTGTATAGAGCTTAGGTTTATTCTGCAAGCTTTGGCTTTTTTCAAGGTTGATGTCAATTTTGATTTTCAATTAAAATTATGTAGAAGGAACAAAGAGAGGTTGTTAACGTTATTGAAACTTGGGAGCAGAATCTTCCCCAGAATCTGGACTTGGGGCCAACAACTGCAGTGGAAGTGGGGGACACTCTCCAGACTCCCTGGAAGAGTAGGGCTTCACGGGGCAGCTGATTTGCATCCGGCACTTCAAAGGGCGACAGGAAAACAAGTATTGTGCACCCTGCTCACCGTTTGCACTGGCATCTTACAGCAAACCTGTGCAGTCCGACTGTCAGAACATCTTGAAAGTGATTTTCTCTGGGAAGGAAGGCTATGGACTTATGTGTACTTCACACACTCTACATTAAATATCCAATGTCAATGAGAAAAACTCAAACTGCTGAAGAATCCCCATGTCACTTCACTGCATCCGTCTGCAAACTCCCAATGAACTGGACTTTTAGACAGAAGACAACCCAGTTGTCTACACAGAGTAAGGAAACTTTCACTGCTGTTAGGGGGGACTTGTGACCTTGCCTAATAACCTTTGACAACGTCGATATTTATCTCTAAAAGTCAGTAACTATCATTTTAAAGACTCTGGCCCTAAAGAGAATGGACATGTGTATATTAGACTTTCCTGTAAACACGCTAAACACTAAGTGTCTCAAGCTCCCACATCTTAGAAAGCACTCCACTGACTTTGGATCCCTGTCTTCTTATATGTCCATTCATTTCCTTCCCAAAGATTTCTGAAAAGAATGCACAACTTGCACCACATCCTTGCACCGTATTAGACACATATCAAAGCGATCTGGCCGGATGAGTGGCCAGCCACCTACGAAGGGGCCAGGGGCAATGGGCCTCGCCCTGGTATACAGCAGATGGCCATCTGCTCACTTCTGTGCTTCTGTGTGTGGGGGGTGTCTGTCTAAGAAGATGAGTCTTGTTATTTCCCACCCTCTGATGCAGAAAAACACTTTTAAGATGTTGATACTCTGCAAGAGGAACCTGAAAAAAATCCAGCCTCCTCAACAAACAAACAAAAAAACTTCAAAATTTTCTCACAAAATAAAAAATCCCAATTTCTGCTGGGATATCCAATACTTCAGTCACAAGGAGATTCTCCTTTCCAGGGACAGGATGGAAAATCCAATGCTTAATTCTTTTTTAATCAAGAGCCTTAGAGTCATCTAAGTCTGAATGGCTTCATGGGACACGCCTGGAAAGTCAGGGTTTGCCTTGTCTGAACGCAGGGGAGGGAGGCGCAGAGGAGAGCCCTCAGCCCTGTGCTTTCCAGGCATGGGCTTCCCTCCCGTGTGTCTGAGGCAGCGGAGACCCCAGAAGCCCACATCAGAGCCTCGGCTCACAGGGAGGCAGCGAGGCTCGGTGCACAAACAAGACCAGCCAGGCTGAGTGCGGGAGAGGCGCGGGCTGTGCGCACTTGTTCCATCAGACACAGTACCTGATTCCTCACTGCACAGCTTGTCAGCCAGAGAGTGTGCCTCCTGGGCGATAAGGGAGAGTATTTCATCTTCGTGTTCCTCTATTATGGTTTCGCACTGCGGAAACACAAACAGCACACGTGTACACAAGGCAGCTCCTTCCGAGGAAGGGCTCAGCTCCACAGCATGAGTGACGCACAGCAAAGCTGTGACCACGGAGGTCCATTTCTCTCAGCCTTGGTTTAATACATCATTGCGTTGGATTAACCCTCTTCCCAGAATGTTAATGGCATCATTTTCCTGGGACTTAACTAAGTGATTAGTGGTGCTGAAAGACATGGGAAGATGCGGGGGACTTCTCCCTGTTTATCCCTTTTCCTAAAATTGGAATGCCAGTCATAGGAGGGAGTGGGCTTCCTAGTTAAGGAGCTGAGAAGTCTGAGGATTCTCTTTTAAAACACGTTTTAAAGAACACAACTCCTGGAAATGGTGAAACCAGTTTCCTTCCAATTCAACATGATAATCCACTTTGTGGTTTGAAAGTGTAGAAACAATGAGGACTTTTCAGCCAACAAAGCAAACACATCTTCAGTTTCACTTTGGAGAACCTGCTGGCTTCACTGAGGGAAGGGTCTTTTCAGAGCATTTGGAGATCCACACAAAAGCTCACTTTGGGTTCCAGAAAGGAAGGAAGGAAGGGAGAGAGAGAAAGAGAGAAGGAAAAAAAAAAAAAAAAAGACATTTCAGAGAAGAGGGGACTCAGATTTGCCCCTGTGTCTGAAAATCTTAAATTTCTACTGGGGTGTTTCTTCATTAAAGAATGACCAGGTGACACTTTTAGGAATGGTGACATTACTGAAGGGTATTCACTAGTCTTGGAAATCATTTTCTAAGTTCACTACGCTAGTCTCTAAAAATTTAAATGGCACTTAAAAATATTTAAATTTCCATAATGTGTTTATTAAAAACCTGTGAAACCAGCAATTACACTGCCATTCCTGTTCCAGGACACTTGTAACTCTGAATTATCGTCCTCAACTTTTAATTAAAATGAATCTCCAAATGTCAGCTACACCCTTCATGTCAGGGTTTCAGCATGCCTGACATTTTGACCAATGCGTGAACTTAAAACATTTTTTAAGCAGGCCTGCCCATCACTTTGTGGGATCCAGCAGCTTTAAGGAAAGGGAAAAGCATCGCCATATCTTTCACCAGGTATTTCCTAGCAAGCCAGAGGCCAGCATCTATGTAAAAAAAAAATAAACATTATACTGGAAGGAAATTTGGCGTTATGCCAAATGTCATACCTAAGCTTTTGTCTCACGCAGTTTGTGCTAGAATATTTGGGCTAACTTGGGAAAATAACTCATCTGTGAAGCCTTGGGTGGGGGACGATTACATCACTCTCCTATCACTTGGCTGTAAAATATTTGAAAATAATATTCGTTTTCATTTGAATTTTAACCTAGAACCCACGGCCCCTGATTCCTTATGTGCAAATCTGTGAGACCTCCCTTGGCAACAGGGCAGGCTGAGGTCCTCCTACCCGAGCAGAGCAGTCGGAGCAAACAGTGGGAACTGCCCTAGAGTCACAGGGGTTGGGGGACAGTAGCTGATATCACTTCAGCCTCTCCACTGATCACCAGAGACCACGAGTCCGCGGGGTCTTAAAGGCAAGCGAGGGAATGCACACTTAGCACTTCACCAGAGCGGGACACGGAGTGTGGCAGGGAAGTTCCACTGTGCATCTTACTGTTCAGTGTCCGTAAACTCAGCAGCCGCCAGAGTGGGAAGGACAAAAAAGTACCAAAAACAGGCTCACGGATCAAGTGAGTCTTCTTAAAAGAAGAGAGCTTACCGCGAATTTCAAAGGTCTGTAGGCATCTGAATAAAAATAGAACTTTTTATATTCTTTGTATATTTTGTCTCCTTTTCGTGGCGCGTATCTCTTGAAAGTTTTCTTTTTAGTTACCGGGTCTTCTTCGAGCTGGTAGTCGTTCATTCGCTCACACACGCTATCCAGAAGGTCCGTCAGGAAAGCCTCGGACTGGGCCAGGGGGACCTGGGAAGAGAAGCATGCGTGCAGGTCACTCGCCTTCAGTCAGCCCGAGGGCAGCTGGTCCCCAGGCGCGCGGGCACGCAGGACCCCGCTGCAGCAAAGGCGTCCACGTCCTGACGCTCGTCTCAGCTACGCTATTTACATAATCAAGGGTAGCTTACATTCTAGTCGGAATAAGGACATTCGAAAGTGCCCAGAAAAAAAAACAAAAAACAAAAAAGAACTGGAAACTATACCTATCGATATAATTCGTAAAAGAAAAAAAAGGCACTGAACATGCAGAAAAAGGCTGGAAGCAGGAAGACGGCGGCTTATCAGTCTAGAGAGAGCGGGAGAGGTGGTGGGGAGAGACAGACAGACAGACACACGCTCCTGCCCGGAAACTCTGCTCGCGCTCGCGGGGGCAGCCAGAAGTTTCGCGCTCCGCGTCAGCGCGCTCGGCTGCAGCCCGCGGGGTGCGCGGCTGGGAACGCTGGTGCCCCTCTCCCTCCGGGGTGCGGCGAGGTCCCGGGGCCCTCTGGCCGCCGCCATCGCCCCGGGCGCGGGTCAAAGAGCACCCCGCGCCCTTGGTAACCGAGACAAAACCCCTCGGACAGTCTAGACAGGTCAAGGTGCAGGAGGCTGCGTCCCCGCGGCTCCTTCCGGAAGGGGGCGTGGAGCCGCCAAGGGCGCCCGGCCCGCGCCCGGCCCGCGGCTTTGCGGGCTTTCTCCCTCTCCACCCTCCGCTGATCAAAGTAGGAAGTTTGCATGACAACCGCGGTGAAAGGGGCTGCATCACAAATGAACTCGGTCTCTGCAGTGTTGATATATCCAGCCTCCTTTGTCCCCTTTCACACGCAGTGTGAACCCTTCCGGTGCCAGCGACCGCGCGACATTCACAGGCGCGCTCAGGGCGCACAAAGGGTCTCCGCGCTTCACCGCCATCTGGCCGCAAATCTCATCAGCCAGAGCGGCGGAATTAACATGAAAGCGCAGGGCGCGGGGGTTTGTGTGGCGCAGACCCGGGCGATTATAAACCACCCCGGTGTCGCCACCGTCCGCCCCGTTTCAATAAGGAATCAGCCCTGTACAAACACTCTGAAAGGAACATGGGAAGAGGAGAGAGTGAGGGACCCGCTACCACCCACCAGCTGCACCTCGGTGTGCACAGGTAACGTCCCCTCCTGGCGGCGGAGACAGGTGCCGAGCTGCTCTCAGGCCCGTGCGTCCAGGTTTGCACGGAGTCGGGTGTCCTGGGACGCGCCACGGCCCTTGGTTCTTACTAGATACCACGTTTTTAACTCATGACTATCTTAATTTTTTAAAATATCTGCTGTCAAAAACTGATACAAAGTCCGCTCTCCAGGTACATGCGGGCGTTTTACTTATGCCTTTGTCACGCCGTCGAACTTTCTAAGTGACAAGATATTGTAGGCTAGGAAACCTAACTGAAATCTGCTTATTAACTGGAACCAAGGAGTAAACATGTATCGTTCATTGGAAAAGTTACAAAATGCAGAGGTCAGTTCTTAAATCACAGTCAAGTCAGCTCTTAACAGAGTGGTGAGGATTTGCTTTCCTGCAGTGCGGGGGGGTTCTGAGTGCTTCCTTGTCTGATGCATACAAACATATTCATAGTTCACTTGAAAGTGAAGAGTGGACTCTTTGATTTAAACAATCTAACTGTAATCAAGAAATCCATTCTCTCTCTTCCTCCTCTGCCTCTGGCGCCTTTTGGGAAAGCAAACATACTTGATGCTTGGGGGGGATGGGGACCCATCTGGGGGCTGGCGGCAGGGAGAAGCCCAGCCCCCACCCCAGGGTGTCCACAGCCCCCTCACACCCAGCCTCCTTGTGGAGAAGAGGTCACTCTAGAATGCGATTTTTAAACTGACTCAACACTCTGAGTTGTGCAAAATTGGCTGAGCCTATACATTAGGGCCTGCTGTCCTGGTCTTTGAGAGCCATTTTGTGTCCTGGGCTGCACTTTTTGAAAGCAGTCTTTCCCATTTGCAGTGGGTCGTTTTTCTTATTTTGGAAGAATGATTTTATATGCCGGAGTCTAGCAACATTGCGCCTATTTTAGCACAAATCCATGATAGAGAGGGATCATAGTGTATTTTTGTAGTTTTCTAAGTCCAGGGAGGCTGACAGGCTTTTTGATATAATTGGCCCTTCTGAGTAAGATTCTTTAAAAGCAGGAAATGGTTGCTGGCAGCTAACTCGAGAGACTCCATGTTCCCAAGACCTCTAAGATGGGAAAGGGAACACATCCAACCTGAGACTAGCAGGTCTTTTACTGAATATTACAAAAATATTTTGCTCTTAAAATACCAGAGCATCAGCTTTTTTTTTTCAGAAAATATTTAAGAAAAAGAAGTTATCCTTGTGTCTCTTTATATGAGTATTAAAATGTACATGAATAGAGTTTAGAATGATTCTACTTAGCAGAACCACCTCAATCAATTTAAAGACTGTCGGTAGTGAGCCTCTGTCCCCCTCGGATTGTTTCCATTCTGAGAGCGCAGGAAGTGCTGGGACAAGAGGAGCGAAGCTGTCTTTCTCTGTGCTGGGAAGATTTTGAATGGTAGTTGTCAATAAAGCAACTCCTATTGTAACCTCGGGAACCTTGCCTCTGCCCTCCCAGGACAGCCTCAGAGATACCAGCCTCATTAAAATATGAATGAAAAGGCCACCGTGGCCACCACTGGGGCAGGAGAGGACTCACTGGCAGTGTTCTTATCTGCCCTTGCTTGTGCATGTGGGCTCATTTGGTACAAGTCAGACATGTAAAAATGATCCTGATCGTTTCATGGCTCTCTTGGAGTACCCCCACTGACACAAATCCCAACTCCTCTCGATTTGGAAACCTACGTACAAGTTAAGTCATGCCTTGCACGTGCAGGGTCTGTCCCCCACCCGCCCCCACCCCACTTAGGCTTCCCTCACAGTGAGCACTGGGTTGGGGGTTGGGAATCTTCATGTCCCAACTTTACCACCAAAACAGTAGGTGAGATTTCTGGCTTTGGTTTCTCCAGAACACTGCAGCTAGGGAGTTTATTACTGGCCATGCGACACACTTTAATAACAGTCAATTACAGGAGGCTGCCGTGTTTTTTCATTACTGTGTCCCTGTTAATCTTGTAGTGAATTTCTTGCTTGATAGCTATCACAATCAGGCAGGGATACAATTATATCACAGTGCACAATTAGACCTGGAAACCACTGTGTGGGGTGTCTCTCTGCCATTACAGTCTGACGGTCGCCAACAGATTTCACTCATCTTGATCATTCTTTTGGAGTTGCCTTCAGATACGAAACCAGCACTTAACCTGTTTAGGGGTTGATAATTAATTTCATATTGTTGCAAAGATCTCCTTTCTACAGGGTGAGTTAATGTAGAAATTTTAATTGCATTATAGCAAATATTGCATCTAGTTTAATCACTAACTTTCCATCCATAAAATATGGAATCACTCCTGATATTAGTTAAAAGTCAATATTTAGAAGTGAAAATTCCAAGCTCCTTGCTTTAGGCTACAACAGAAGCAGGAATTCAGAAACTCTTGTAAGCTGATGAGATATATAATTAGCCTTTATGTTAATTGACTGCTATGAGTTTGTTGTCTGACACTTCTTCATATAATATGCAAATGGCATTGACTGCTTAGTTTTATTAGACAATATAATTAGAAATCTGAAGGAGCTTGTTCCGATGAAGAACAATGAGGGCCGACACATTTCGTTTTCTGTGTATGGGAAACACTGATGGCATCTGGGCACAGTTCCTAAAGGAGGTTTTAGGTCACCTTTCTTTAGAGAGAGAAACCGCGGCAGGCAGCTGACCTCGCAGCGCCCCCAGCACCAGGAACTCCATTTGAACAGGTGACGCTGGGCCATCAGGAGGTCTGGGAGGAAAGGCCAGAAGACTTGGGACGATGTACCACAAACAACAGTGTACTTGTGACAATAACAGCTAATTTTTGCCTTCTATAATTTGAATAATGGAAACAAGTCATTCTTATTTAAAATAAAATATACTGCCAGTGTCTCCTGCCTTATTATTCATAGACACATCAATAACATATACACTGAGCTTGTTTAGAAAATGCTAATAAGATGAGGACTATGTGATTTGGGGTAAATTTTTCCTTGGATTCAATATCATTTTTTATTTTGGAGGCTCTTTCCAGTCAGTAACAAAGTGGAAAAAATATTTCTATAATGGGCGAGCATTGAATGACTGTCTAATAGGAGTCGCCTAATATAATTCAACTTTTCCCTGAAGTCAAAAACGTACCTTCCTCCCATTATTAAATGTAAGACCACTAAAACCATTGTTTTCCCATTTTAAAACAATATTCTGGTAGTCTTCTTAAAAACTTAACTAAATTTCAAGCATCTTAGGTTTAAGAAAAATGCGGCTCAGTTCAGGTCCCAAGACAACTCAGACCCTTGAATCTAGGGGAGCAGGAACTATGGGGTGCCCAGTCTGAGTAGCAGCCCAGTGAATGCACCCAGAAAACCACTCCGGACATGGGCGCTCACGCCGGAGATTTATTAGGCGGACGATCGGCAGGTCCGCTCTCAGGGCCAGGAGGAAAGGAGAGGAAGATGGCGGGGAGCCTCCTTGCATGGTGTAGCTTTCGCGGGCTGACACAGTCAAGCCAATGGCTGCAGGTGGACGAGGAATTAAGCCAATGGCTGATGAGAGTGTTTGCAGGCCCACAAGTCGGGTTGTAAAATGGGACGGGGAGGGTGGCTGCAGCAAGAGGGCGGGGCGGTAAATAATGCAGCTTCATATTATGTTAGGTAAAAGCGAAGAAATATATGGATGGACATGAAAAATACTACGGGATTTCAGCCTCTGCTAAAAATCATCGAGGCCACGACCTGGGCACCTGCTTCACATTGCGTCTGGCGAGGCTTTGCCCTGGTTGGAATGTTTCCCTCATTCCAGTCTTTTATATTTTCTTATTTTGAGACAGGATCTCGCTAGGTTGCTTACAGCCTCACTAAGTTGCTGAAGCTGGCTTTGAACCTGTGATCCTCCTGCCTCGGCCTCCAGAGCTGTTTTGCTCATTCCAAAAACAACTAATAGAAAAAAGCAAGAGCACCTGAAAGGGCTGGCAGCAATATTGTCGCATTAGCGGTAAATACGAACTTGTTGATTCGCTCAGCAAATCATTTCGGAACTCCCTCAGTTAGATGTCTCTAATTCAGACTTTGTGAAAGAGGACTTCTCCATGATTGTGAATGAAAATTGCAGCAGATTTCTTAAAAAAACAGTGTGTGCCAGTGGAGGCTCAGTAAATATTAATACGTAATAACAGGGCTCTGTCAACTGCGTTGAAGATTACTTAAATTAGTATCTGTTTCCTTGTCCTACGGTTTTCTATCCAGCATAATTTGTCTTGCAGCATCTTGTTATTGAACCATCGTGGAGGATGCCTAGCTGTCCGTCAGGAGCCTCCTCTTTTTAACACCTCCCCAGCATGGAAATTGCACAAAGGCACACCCTGGGAATCTGTTGCACCTCCCCACCCTGTTTTCTGAGTCCTGTGGGCAAAGCAAGGAAATGGCAGGATTTCCCTGTTCAACATTCGAAGCTCAAGAGGAGAGGGAGAAGTGAACTGGGTGACAAGTTAAGGGACTCGGTGTTTCGTCTTCACAGAGGTGAAAGCAGGCGCACACGCCCACATGCACACACACACATGCCTCCATACAAACATGCACATGCGGATTATGCAGCAAGCACCAGCTGCCTCCGCTGACCGGCAAACGTTGCACGCAGAGGGACTGCAGGGTCCCTGGCCTCACAGGGTCTGCAGGAACACGGGCTCCCTCCCCTGCTCACCAGGCCTCCACACTCGTCCTGGTCTGGCCCCAACTCCCAGGGCCCTTTCACACGCTGAGAACAGGCCAGCATGACATGACCGAGGGCCAGCCCACTCCCAGACCTGGGCATAATCCAAGGCCACCCCTGAAGAGAAGGTGCAGGACCCTGGGTGCCACCACATGAGCTGTCCCCCCATTCTTAGGAAGGACACCATTCACCTCCTGTCCAAGAGACCTGGGCCAGCAGAGCTTCTGTGCATTCTGGGACTTGGGTCCAATGGCCTTCACTAAGCAGGGTGGATGGTGTGGGGTAGACAGAGACTCAACTGCTGAGAGTCCCTCAGGGAAGACAGGGCCACCAAGCTGACCTCTAGATCCTGCCTTTCTCAATAGGTTTGCATAAATAAAAACATGGAAAAAAGAGAAGAACGCACCAGGAGGCCATTCTACAGCAGCCTGTAGAGCCTCTTCCAAGGGACAGTCCTCCTGTCCTGGGTCCAGCCGCCAGAAAGACAGCTCTTCCTCTAAAACATGTTCAATGGGAAAAGGTGACACACGTGATTTCTTATTTAAAAATTCGAAAGGCACTAAAGGGTAGAGTAAAAAATAAAGCTCATGCCTGCCCCAGACCCCGGGCCCCAGACTCCTTCCCCCAGAAAGAGTCAGGTGTGTGTGGACGCCCATGTGTGCACTCACTTGCAGGTGTCTACCTGTGTCTTGTGTGTATGACGTACCCCTCGTCCCAGCCTCACAGGTTGAGTGCAGCGTGTGTTTATGGATAAATCTCGCCTTAACCCACCTCAGAATGACAGTTTGGAAGGAGGCAGGACAGCTGTTTCACCCACCTCCAGATGAGGACCCAGTGTGAAAGGCTCCTGGGGCCGGGTCCCCCATTGCGGCTGATGGGCTCCCTCCTCCAGTGACCCTGGTCCACATGGCTGTCTCTGCTTCCGCCCCACCTCATCCGCTCAGAGTGGGGGCTGGACAGGACCTTGGAGACCCCATAGCACACCCTTGCTTTTCAGATTGGGAGATGGAAGCTGGGAGAGAAGTGTCATAGGTAGACGATGGGACAGCACGGTGGTCACCTGCCCCAGCCTGGGGCTCCTCTGGGGCCTCTAGAATGTTCGGTGACTTAACTGGAGCAACTGGGACTGGCCAAAGTCACTGCTGGCTGGGAACTCCTGATGACCAGGCAGTTCCTGATGACCAGACCACAGTGCCTTCAACCCAGTGTCCTCTCCAGAAGTCTCCTCGTCCCCTCGGCCGTCCTTGCCAGAGCTGAGTCCCTCACCATGCCTTGGTCTCTCAGAACCTCAGGGCCCTCGTGGAAGCCAGGGATGGGAGCCATCATGGACTTGTTTGGGGAAAGCGGGTGCCTGGCTTCCTCACGGCCCTGCCTGAGGTCTCCTCCACACAGAGGTGCCTGTCACCCTTGCCTTTGCGCTGAAATGTGGCCAGTGTGTCCCTGAGACATCTGTTTCCTACCCAACATCAGCAGAGCTGCTGTCCACCAGGCTGCCCACCAGTCGACAGAGGCGGGCACTGCTGGGGGCTGAATTGGCCCCCCCAGGTTGAGTGCTAGCCCTACCTCAGAACATGGTGCATGTGGAGATGGGGATCACCATTAGATGAGGTCCTGGGGTTGTGCCCTTTCCCAGGCTGACTGGCGTCTTTGAAGGTGGCGATCAGCACACACACAGAAGCACGCCCTTGTGATCCCTACCATGGCACAGAGACGGTGCTGTCTGCACGCAAGGAGAGCGGCCTCAGGGGAGCCAGCCCTGCCCACACCTGACGCAGACTGCTTGCCACTCTTGTCTGTGGGACCATCCGAGGGTCTCTGGTGGCCCCAGCTAGTGCTCACAGTCACCCTGTGGAGTGTGCAGCCTGCAGCCATGCTGGACGGAGCCTAGGCCCATCAGACTGAGAGTGCACAGAGGGTGGGTGAGTGGGTGGCTGGAGAGTGCTGCCCACGGCCAGGCCTGCCCCAAACCCCCAGCCTGCGGAGGTGCGCGTGGCCGGTGCCTGCATGCTCGCACGGTGCCTGGCCACCTGCCCTCCTCATGACAGCCTAGTGGACACAGGGCAGGTTCTACGTTGGCCCAAGCACCTGAATTCTAGGCTGGCTTCACTTCTATGGCTGTGTGCTGGACAGCCAGCAGCCTTCCTGACTCAGTGTCCTCTTCTGTGAATGGGGGCGATGGTGCCGACCTCACGCATCCCTCTAGTCAAGTCTCAGAGGGGAGAGTCCCGCGGAGGGTGTGGTGTGACAGGGGAGTGTCGCTGTTACTTTCTGTCCGAAGGGCTGCAGAGTTTCAGATCTGCACATCTTTGGTGACTCCAAGCTAGGAGTACTGATGGGTGGAGGGGGAGGAGGCATGTCCTCCGCAGGTCAGGAAGCGAGGTGCCCGTCAGCCCAGGTTGGTGTGACACCGCGCCTGCCCAGAGGCTCTCGCTGTCCCCGGCTTCTCCACTTCCTGTGTTCTCAGGATTCCAGAGCTGCCAGGATGTGCGTGGAGGCCCTCTGTACTCGAAGTGTGGTCCATGGACCAGCAGGTCCGACTTCCGCTGGGACCCCAGCCCCACCCAGCCCTGTGAAGCCCCCAGGAGGCTGGTGCGTGCAGTCCAGTGGGAGCAGTGCAGGTTTGGGACGTTGAAGGCGAGGAGGAGCGGGAGCAGCTGCTTCCCACAGCTGCTTTATTATGTGCTCCCTCTAGAACGGTCAGGCCCACAGAGCCCGGAGGAAGGGCCACTCAGGCAGACGCAGCCAAGGCCCCTGCTGGGCCACAGTGCTGGTGCGCCAGGAGAGACTCCTCCATGCTCAGACCAGGGGGCCTTAAAGCTGACACCCCGGCCCCAGGTGGGCGGCAGTGATCAAGAACAGAGAGTGCGGCTGGGGTGTGTGAGGGTACAGCCTGCCTGGCAGGTGCAGGAGCCCGGGCCATCCCCAGCACCACCGGGAGGAAAGCTTAAGTGTTTAATGAAGAGGAGGATGCTAGAGCCAGGTGTGGTGGCTCACGCCTGTAATCCAAGCGACTTGGGAGGCTGAGTCAGGAGGATTGTGAGTACAAAGCCAGCCTCAGCAACTCAGTGAGACCCTGTCTCTAAATAAAATACAAAATAGGGCTGGGGATGTGGTTCAGTGGCCGAGTGTCCCTGAGTTCAATCCCTGGTTCCAAAAAATAAATAAATAAATAAAAAAGGAGGGTGCTTCCCTGGTGCCTGCAGGAAACCAGGGCAGGAACGAGCACGTCAGCATTCAGGTTCTGTCTGAAGACCTGCGACATCACAGGCTGACTGCTCTCTCGAAACTGCCCCAGTCCTTCTGAGCCATTGCTTCTGGCCTGCACCAGGGCGGCGTGCACCAGGGTGGCGTGCACCAGGGCGGCGTGCTGATCCAGGTGTTTTGTACGCGAGGTGTTTTTTCCTGTTGCATTATTTTCTCAGGACGTGTGGCCAGCTCTGGGTTCCTGGGTGGCTCTCTTGGTCTGCATTTCTGTATGCTTTGTCACACCTGCTGCGTTTGTGGATGGTGCAGGAAGGGAACTCCGCCAACAGGCATCTGGGAAGGAAGCACCAGGTCCTGGGACCAGGTTCCTTAATGCCCTCCCCCAGGATGGTGGCCAGGAAAGGGCAGCTCACTGACGAGGGAACCTCAGGACCCTCCAGCGCCCTTGCTCCCCTTCCATCAGAGCCCAGAGCAAACCCTGGAGGGCCCCAGGGCGTGCACCCTCCCGTGCTGGCCAGGAAGAGCCAGGCACCTCCCATTGGCCTGTCTGGAGCTTTGGGCAGTGCCAGCTGTTGCCCCTCTTTTACCCTTCCCGTTACCTCTTGCCACTTGAGCCCTGCTAATGTTTTAAAAGTTGATAGATGTGAGATGACTTTGTTCTACTCAAGTTCAATTACTTTTTCACTTTTTAAGAATGAATCCCAAGAGATAGCATTAAATCTCTTTGTCTTGACACGGAGCATTTGGATACATGCTTTCTCTCTGCCACTTACTGCCTAAGCCTTAGAAGAGGGCTACCCCCTCAAAGCTCCAGATGGGACTCCTCGTGTCCCCCAGGTGTGCAGAGCTGGCTGTGGGGGATGGGTTCTCTGGGTCCGTGGTTCAGGTGCTCTGACTGCAGAGGCCAGGTGGGTTTGGTAAAGTCTGCTCAGGCACTCCGCGCAAGATTACGGAGGCAAAACAAGTGTTGCTTCCAATGGCCAAGTCCAGGCGTCTTCGGCGCAGGGGAT
>JAJEJO010004035.1:366315-502693 GCA_020662805.1 Glaucomys volans
ACACGGCCTTGTTCACGGGCATATCGTCCCTGCTGAAAGGTGCAGGAGGACAGTGTCCCAGAGGCTGTGCCATCCATGCTGCTCCAGGTGGCCTCCCACCTGGGTCACATCCTGTGTGAGCTGTCCCTCTGCCCACAGGTGTCCTGGCAACTCCTCCTGACTGCCACACCTTCTTCTCTCCTCTGGATGCCAATGGCCTTTCCCTCCTGGAGGTCACAACGGCAGTTCCTGGACGTGTTGCACACACCCACACACAGACACACACATATCACACTTGCACACACAGACACACACAGACACATGCACACACACATAGACACACACATGCACACACACACATGCACACACACACATGCACACACACACAGACACACAGACATGCACACAGACACACACACAGACACACACAGACACACGCACACACGATGAGAGCCGCGAGGCCCCCAGTGCCGACAGAGCTGCTCTCCGGGTGCTGTGATTTCTGCCCAGCCCAGCCAGGCCTGGAGCAGCTCTGCACCTGGAGCCGCTACTCCTCACAACCCCTGGACTACATCTGGGGAGGTGGGCTGTACTACTCAGGTGGTGGGCCAGGAAGCTGGGGCCATAGGGGAGGCGGGATGTGATGGACAGTCCAGGCCATGCCCCTGCCTGTGGCCCAGCCAGCTCTGTGGTGGACATTCAGTCAACATTCCCATCCCTGCTCGGGCCCCACCCTAAGATGTCTTTGACTCTATGTTTGGCCATGATGGGGCCTGACAACAGCCCCTGGTGCCTGCCAGGGCCTCCATCCTGCTCTTCTCCTGCCTCCCAAAGGGAAGTCTCTTGCCAGGAGTCACAAAACTAATTTCTATGCTGACACCAGACGACAAGCCAGGTCTGTCCAAAGTCCCTCTCCTCCCCAGGGGCCAGAGGGGTGAGCATTTCTGGGCTGGGTGGAGGCACCCAGACTCCTCCGCAGTCCTAATGCTCAGAGCTCCTGTCCACGCGGCCTGTGCCCTGCATGCGCAGCCCTCCCAAGAGCCCATCCCAGCCAGTCCAGAGTCAGGGTTCTAGGACAATCAGAGCCATGGACCCAGTGACCCTTCTCAGAGACCTTCCTCCAGACCAGCAGTGCATCACTGCTGCCAGAAATTCCATGGAAAGATCTATTTGCAACCAACCAGATTTGAAGCCTGAGCATGTTAAATACAGCCTCCCCCACGCGAGCCATGGAGCCCACTGCCCAGGCTCCTCTATCCAGGGAGAGGACAGTGGCAATCCTCTAATGCATCCCCGTTATCCCCCATTCTTCACCCGATCTGTGGATTCCAACGATTCTTATTCAGTGGAATAAGGAGCAATTAACAGGCAAGGGATTTATTAAGGATAAGTCATGCCAGACAGTTTTGACAGCTTGTTTGGAGTGTGACGGAATTACAAGATCCAAGGCTGGAAGCGTCGTGTGCTTAGACTTGTGCAGCGTCTAATTCCAGGCCTGTGAAACCATCCCTGCTGAGTGGTCGAACCGTGTGACTGAGGAGTCACTGGCCCTGGAAACTGACCAGGAGATCCTAGACAAAGGGCCAAGGACACCCAGCCACACACCAGATGGGGCCAGCAATGGCAGGGACAGCGGTTTCATGAGGAGCCACAGAGGTCCATGTTAGGGTGTTTCCCAGAGCATCTTTGTATGGGTCTGAGGGGAGAGGCATGCCACAGCCGCCCGACTGAGAGGGAGGGTGGGAGGCACCAGCCCCTGGGAGGCGGCCCCCTCCCTGCAGCTGCTCAGAGGCCACAGAAGGACCGGAGGAGCAATGGGGCCTGGATTCCCCGCCTACCCCACCTCCAGGAACACCCTATGGGAAGGCAAGATGGGGAGAGGAGCCCCTCAGCCCCATGGAGTCAGAGTGGGGTCCCTGGGGTCACACAGCTCTAAAGGTTGTAGTGGGTCAAAGAGAGATGCTCAAGCCCCACCCTTCACACCTGCACACCTGCCTCTGCTGGTGTGAGAGTCTTGGCAGATGTAAGTGGTAAGACTGTGTCAGGATGGGTTCTAACCCAGTGTGACCAGTGTCCTAGGAGGTAAGAGAGAGACCCAGACCTGCAGAAGCAAGGTGGCCATGTGCCCATGGAGGCAGAGATGGGTGACATAGCCCAATGCAAGCAGTGCAAGGGCCGGCCCCCTCTAGGGCCTGGGAGGCGTCCTGGGGTCGACCCAGGAGGAGCCAGCCTGGAACACCTGGGCTTGGACTTGTGCCTCTGGAGCTGCAGGTGCGGGTCTATTTCAGCCAGGGTCTGTGGTGCGTAGTGTGTCAGGCGACCCCAGGAAACAGAAAGCCACTTTAGAAAGGAAGAGCCAGCGACTGAAGTCACATCCTCCGTCACAGGGCTGGTGGGGGAGCCTTGAACCAAGACCCTGGAGGGTCACGTGTGCAGGGCGGGATTCATTTACCCCCAAGACACCAGTGACAAAAGAAGGGCTCTGTGCTCTCCCGGGCCCAAGGGAAGGTTGGGCTAGTTAGGTGGCATCCAGCTGAGCTGTCAGCGAGCCTCGCTCACTGGCATCCTTTGTTTATATTTATGAAATGAAGGGCCTGCGTGGCCAGCATTTGCTTAATTAACCTTAATTCTGAGCTAAGCTACCATAATCTTTAATTCTCTCTCATCACTGCATACCCTCCAATAATTATTGTTTTCATCTGCACGGGAGTGCCGAGTCATCTGTTCCATTCCTTCTCCCCAAGGACACTGGAGCGCAGCCTTCCTACGTGCCAAGTGCTGACCGCAGGTCTGTCTCGGGGCAGAGAGCTGGGTGGGGCATGGGGTCACCTGCTGCACACACTGTCCCAGTGTTCAGCTTCGTCCTGGCCTGCACCAGTAGAACGGGCCCTGCGGAAGAGCAGCGAGGCTGCGCGTGGTGCCCAGGACGCCTTCCCAGACCACCTTCTGCCAGCAGGTTCCCTGTGCCTGGGAACTCCTCTTGGAGCCAAGGGCTTCCAGGACCACGAGGCCATTTTTCCAGTGACTTGCTCATGAAGTGCCATCTCTGGTCCCAGAGCCTCCTTTCCCATCACGCGGGATGTGGTCAGCTAAACCCTGGGATGGAGACACCTGGCATCAAATTAAACACCCAGCAGGTGGACAGGTGGCCGGCTCCCAGTTCTTCCTTGCTGGAGTCTTTCGCTTTGCGGGACTCCTCGGCTCCAATGCCTCACAGGACGAGCAGAGAAGCAGTAGCCCCGCCACAGGCAGCCGCTGATCCCCTCCTCATCTGCTCCGCAGAGGCCTAGAACACCTTGGAGCAGAGGGTTGGGCCCTGTGGGGCGGTGAGTGCGAGCACAAGAAGGCACCGAAAATAGGACTGAGGGCACAGAGGCCTGGCGGGGGACGGAGCCTGGACAGAGCCTGGATTGCTGAGGTTCCAAAAAGCTACAGAAACATTTTGAATGTTCAGAGCGTGTGAGGCGAGGTCTGACGTGTTTCCCATAATCCTTTTCAGGAAGATGACAGAGTGCTGCTCAGCAAACAGGTCCAGTGCCGGACCTGCTGTTCATCTGGAAGGACAGAGAGCAGGCATGCTCAGCATGCTCTCCAAACGGCTCTGCACAGACTCACCATGCAGGCAGGAGCTGAGCTAGGACTTGGGGGGCAGGGGGAGGACAGTCCAGAAAAACACGCGCATCCTGGAGGCTGGGCCTGAGCACAGGGTGCAAGGGGAGGAGTCTGCAGAGCAAGGAGGCCAGCCACAGGCGAGTCACAGCAGGTTCACACACAGCAGTGGCCAGGCAGGGTCCCTTCCCCATGCAAGACTTTCAAGTAATAATTATGTAAAAGATGAACAAACCGATAGAAAGCGGGGTAAAGGCCTGAAGCAGGCCGCTCACATGAACAGCACACTGTGAAACCAGGCTGAGCGCCACTGGAGGTCGGGACTAGGAATTTAGGACAGTAGTGAATCACCTTTTTTTTTATTATATTACCAAAAATTCAAAGAATGTATTATCCATTCCAAACGAAAATGCAAGAAAGTCGCTTCTGTCAAACATGTGAGACACGGAGATTTGGGGAAGCAACTCAATAGCAGGGACTCAAGTTACAGTGCAGGTGACTTTCGACTTCCACGCCCTTGGTGGACAGTGCCCTAGAGAAACAGAGGAACAGGGCTGAGTGCAGCTCAGTGGTGGGACACGTGCCTTGTGTGGAGGGGCCTGGGATCCATCTCCAGCACTGCAGGAAGGGAGGGAAGAAAAGAAAGTCAGGACGAGCAGCTACGGTCAGGAGGTCCTTGTCACGTTGTCCTGCAGTGCTAACAAACCACAAACAACAGGAAGTTCACCGGCAGGGGGAGGGTCCAAGCAACCCGGCACACCGTGCTCCGCAGCTGGTTAAAGAGGACTTACAGCTCCAGCTGCTGCTTTGGGGGTGTCCAGGCAGCCCCTTGTTAGGTCAGCCACCTTCGTTGGTTGCAGCTGCACAGAGAAACACCAGGAGCAGACCAGGGGCTCACACCACAATTCAGCTCCGCTCCTCTGGAGGCGGGGTCCAAGGTGGAGGTGAGGATGCTCTTGAACGCTGCATTCATGCGGCAGAGTGAGCTTGGGGGCCTCTTTGTCAGGCCACCAGTCTAGTTGGGTCAGGACCCAACCAAGACCTCATGGGGCCTCCTTGACCTCTTCGCAAGCCCTCTCTCTAAGAATAACCACATGGGGTGACAGCTTCATCACATGAATGTGGGGACATGACGCAGCCCAGCTCATGAGGAAAGCATTTATACTTGACCTTCAGCTTATTTGACATTCCCACTGCTTCAGAGGAAAAGTATACACATAGAATGATTTTACTATTTAAAAATGACCAAAACCAAAGAGTCAAAACAGGCATCTATCTGCTCAGCAGTGCTGGAGTGACGTGGAGACAGCAGGGACAGTGGCTGATGACCTGAGGGAGGGGAGCAGAGCGCGGGGCCAGCAGATGACAGGAATCTCCCCTATGCACAGGTGTCCCCCCATGTGTAGGACCTGCCTTGCGTCCCGAGACTCCACAGATGGAAGCAGACCTGAATGCACAGTCCTCCTACACGCCCATGCCTATAATGAACTTTCAATTTCTTATAATGTGAGCATGAATGAAAAGGCAAGAGGTAATTTTCCACTGCAGATGGTTGAGAAGGAAAGCTCCAGAATGACAGCACTCTCCCTGGTGATTCATCACGACGACGAATACACAGTGAGCAGAAAGGTAGGCATGCAAGAGCCCACGTTGTCCTCACGCCGAACTTCAAGACCATAGAACTCACAAGAATGCTTTTAAGATAAATCCCTGTAACTTTGATGCTACGTAGGCTAAACAAATTCCCTGTCAAAATAATTATCAATGATCTCAAATTTCAATATTCGAAAATGACAACTTGTTGAGTTTTTCTTAAAATATGAGTCCTTGGTTGTTACAGTACTATAGGAAACACTCCTCTCAGATCTATTCTGGATTTTCCATCTGGTGTTTTTGGACCCTGGTTGACAGTGGGCAACTGAAACTGAAGAAATTGAAGCCACAGATCCAGGACTACTTTGTCTCTAGTTAAAATCATCGAGCGTTACTTTTGTGACAAAAAGGTTTTAAAGAAGGAGCACTTGAAAATACAAAGTGGAGTCATTAGACGCATGAGTGTTCACTTAATCCTTCATGTGCACGACCTGGACCCTCAATCCAGACGAGAGCCGCTGTCCCTGTTGGCCCTGTCTGGGGATTCTCTGGGAACCCAAGGAAGCTGTTAGTCAGTTTTCCATCACTGTGGAAAAATACCTGAGAAAAGCAACTTATACGGAGGAAAGGCTGATTTGGCTCAGAGTTTGAGAGGTCTTGGCCAATGGTGACCTGACCCTGCTGCCTCTGGCCCTTTGGTGAGGTGGAACATCTTGAGAGCAGCACGTGGCAGAGGAAACGGCTCAGCTCCTGTGACTAGAGGCAGAGAGACAGGAAGGGGCAGGGCCCTGGGGTCCTTGGAGGACCCAATCCTGGTGTCCTAACTTCCTCCCACCAGGCACCCCTCCTGTGGGTTCCACCACCTCCCAACAGCACCACCGTGGGGACCAAGTCTTCAGTACATGGTGTTTGGGGGACACTTACCCAACCCAGAGCAGAGACCCCATCTCTGCAGGCATGGCCTCGACCCTGGCTGGGAGTTCTCAACTCGGCCAAAGCATAGAGCAGCTGGGAACCACCTTGCTGAGCGGACACCTGTCAGTGGAACCAGGGACCGTCTCAGACAGTGGAGCTGACCTTCCTTCTGCCTTTCCACACACACAGAGGAGAGCTCTCCAGCAGGCCCAGCCTGGGACCGTTCTGACCTGGCTGGAGAGGACTTCTTCCCTCTGATGTTTCCAGAAAGTTCAGCAGAAAGGGCATGAACAGGGCCCAAAGAGCCTAATTATTTTTCACTCGACTTAAGCAGTGTGCAGGAGAATAAGGCCCCTTTTAATACAAAGTCTTAAATCCCTCTTTGGAGCCTGGTCCGTACCAACGTTCCTTTAATTGCTTAGAATTCATCTTACTGGACTCGCAGGACCGCTGCCCAGATCATCCGTCCTGCCCATCTGGGTTCACACAGCCCTGCCAGCGTTCCTCCTGGTCACAAGTCACTCCTTCCCTGCACATATTAGGCAAGGAACTAGCTCTGTCACCAAGGAGGAGGCCTCTCAGCTCCTGGAGAGCAGGAAGCTCGGGTCCAGCCGGAGGGCAGGCAGCCCTTGGACCACAGGTCAGCGCCTATCCTCCCGCCCCCACTACAACGGCTCCTCCAGCACATCCAGGAAAGGAGGAGGCGGCCTTGTCTACCTTCCCAGAGGAATGCTCGCCCGTGTGGAAGGCAACTTCCTACTTCAAACTTCCCCTCCTTCGATAGAGACCTGGTTGTCCTTGAAGATTGTCCAACTGTGCGAGCACACCTGGCCAGCCATGGGTGTTCCAGGCCTCCAGGCTTGAGAGACCCCCCTGAGGGGGACCCGGCTTGAGGCCAGGGTGGCCAGGGAAATGAGAGAGGCTCAGATCCTTCATGAGAAACTGGAAATACAGCTCTTTATATGAAATCTCTCATCTCACACACACACACACACACACACACACACACACTCACAAATGTGCTCACACACATGCCTGCACCCACACCCACACACACTCTTGAGCACACACATGCAAAGGTGCACACCCCCCATACTCAACCACCACCCACAAACCTGCACACACATGCATGTATGCTCACTCACACCCATGCACACTCCCGTGCATGGTGCATGCACACACATGCCCATACCCTCGCACACTGGGCACACACACATGCACACAAATTCACACGCCTGCACCTGCACACGACACACACATGCGCACTCACACCCATACATCAATGCCCACCCAGTCTCAGGCACACACATGCTTACATGCAGGGCCCTTCTGCCCCGGATTGGCCCTCAGCTGCCTGTTTCTCCCTGCCGCCCCGCCCTGCGGCAGTCTCCTCTCCCACACCTCATGGATTTGAATGTTTCTGGCCTATATTTGTTTCTTAGAGCAAATGTATCGACACACCGCAGACTCTGAAGGCTGCAAGTCGGAGGTCCAGTGGTGGGCAGGCCTTGCTCTCTGGAGAAGGGCCGTCCACTTCTGCAGCTCCCGACTGGCTGGCCTCCCCTGGCTTGCAGACGAGACCCTCCAGGCTCCTCTGTTGTCCCGTCTCTCCCCACGTGTCTGCCTCGTCTTCCCAGGGATGCCTGTCCCTGGAGCAGGCCCGCGACTCAGCACAGACTCATCCACTACTGACTTTCGCGAAGACCGTCTGCCCAAGGAAGGTCAGGCTCTGAGATTCTGGGTGGATGAGAATCTGGAGCACACCACTGGACGGGCGCGCTGCCTTGGCAGACCCAGGCCTGGCCCCACTGTTGCTCCTGAACTTTAACGTCCTGCTGACCCGTCGCCCTCTCCAACTCAGATCTGACCGTGGTCTGTGTCCCGACTGGCAGTGAGGTTTCCACAGGCAGGATAGAGAGGCCACCCACAGGACCGTTCTTTATAAGCTGACAGCCGCAGCTTCCCCCAACACGAGAGCTCTGGCTCTGAGGGAGGAAGCTCCCTGGCACGTTGGTGGGCAGGACCCGACCAGTCGGAGCAGCTGCCAAGCTCGGCAAGATGCTGAGGTGTCCCTGCCTCCACTCGCGGACGCCAGCAGCCCCCTCCCCTGCAGCACTGCAAACCCACATGCCTTCAGCCCCGTGGAATCCTGAGGGAGCTTGACCTCGTGGACAGCCACTGCTGAGGACCCTGGGTCTGGAGGTCGACACTGGCGCCCAGGGTTCCAATGGGCAAAGCTGTTCTGCAGGCCGGGTCTCCCTGTGCTGGTCCACTGTGCGGTTCGTGCGGGCTGGACCCTCCGTGTCGTGAGTCTTGACATCTTCCACCTGAACCCAGCCCAGAGCAGCCTGACTGTCCCCACACAAGCTGCGCAGCCCCCTCATGCAGTTCCTGGTCCCAGCAGGCCTCTGCCCAGCATGTGGCCTCACTCTCCCCTTTGCTGTTAACAAGCTTCTTAGTCTAAGTGGGCTCTTTGTTTGTTTATTTTGGTACCAGGGATTGGACCCAGGGCACTTAACCACTGAGCCACATCTCCAGCCCTTTTTGTGTTTTTTAAATTTAGAGACAGGGTCTTGCTGAGTTGCTTAGCTCCTCAATAAGTTGCTGAGGCTGGCTTTGAACTCTCGATCCTCCTGCCTCAGCCTCCTAAGCTATTGGGATTATAGGAGTGTGCCACCACGCCCGGCCTCAGTCTAGACTTTTTTCAAGAGAAAAAAATTGGGCCCTAACTCTGCCAAAATTCTTGACAATTAATTTTCTCTACTGTCTATGCTAAATGCTTATATTTTTAAAATCAAAATTCAAGGAATCTGGTCCATATTTGATACGAGGCTCTGTATCCTGAAACTAAGTTCAATTCAAGGACTGTCCCCCGCTGACCCTGCCCAGTTGTGCAATGGGGCCTGTAGGCAGGCAGGCCAGTCGTGAGGGTTGGATTCGGAGGGCTGGATGAGTGATTTAGAAGTTCAAGATAGAGTTTGATCAGCGGGCAGGTGCTCAGCCCTCGGGCCGCAGGCAGTGTGTGGTGGAGCCTTCTGGCTGCTGCCTCCACCCGCTCTGGGCCTCCATGGACTAGGATGCTGGCGCTCCCCCATCCATGGGGCCATGAAGCGACAGCCGCATTCAGCAAGGGGATGATTCCTATTTGTGTTTCTGCTTCCTGAGGGCTGCTGGGTTGACCCTCCAGCCCTGGCTGCTTTCAACTGCGCAAACAGGAAATCCTGGCAAGAATGTCAGGGAAGTGAGGGTCTGGGGACCAGGGGACAGGCTGGGGATGGCCTGGGAGGGGGAGGGCATTGCTGTCCTGTTCAGTCCCTTGAGGGACATATGCAAGCGTCTGCAGCCATTCTGACCAGGCCGGTGTGCTGGGCTGGAGACGAGGGAGGGATTGACTGGGTCCAGGCTGACAGCAAGAAGCCTGCCCAAGACAATAGGATCCAGTTCAGAGCCACACTGTGGGTTGCTCCGCAGGCCAAGGCCAGCCTGGCACTCGGAGAGGAAGCCACTGACTCTGAAAATTCAGACGATCTTCACAGCTGGTCGTGACCAAGACAGTTCCATGTATTCCACTTGCTCAAGAGTGCTGGGCCTCAGGTGATGCCACAGGCTGTGTCCCTGTGCCTGTGTCCCCTCAGACAGTGACTCCCCTCTTGTCAGACCCAGGACACACGGTGTGGCTTTGTTTCATGGCGTCCACCTCCTCCTCAGTAATGCTGCTGGAAGATTTTTTTCAATCAAACTCAACTGGAGAGAATCTTACGTTTGAATCTAAGCCCACAACACCTCCTGGAAGCCAAAGCCACTGCGGGTCATGCAGCTGGACAGACTGTCCTGCTATGGGCTTCAGTGCAGCGGCAGGGCAGTCCCCCGTCTCCTGGCTCGGGGTTCAGTTGTGGAAACACCCCCGGGGTCAGTTCCCTCAGTGACCCGGCTCACTCGGTTGTCAGGAGCCAGAATGTGCCGTTTGCCCTTGTCACTCATCAACTGCCCCAGGTCCCCGGGGAAGTCCTTTCATGGTCCTTGCTTGCACGTAAGATTCTGGACATCTCTGGAGACTCTCCTGCTGAAGCCAGAATAACTAACCAGCCACACAGCGACAGCCTGGGCGTGGTAGGCGCGGAGCACAGGAAGCCACAGCAGCAGGTTCTCTGCGTGGCTCTCCCTGGGTGGCTCTCCCTGGCAGCCACGATCCTGCAAACCCAGGAGCCCCTGAGGAACCGATGGGGCTTCTCTCCCCCAGCCTCCCGTGCACTTCTGCCTGGGGCAGAGGGTGCAGGAAGGAAAGAGCCGGTGATGGTGCTGAATGGCTGGGGTCTCGTCTTGGAGGGTGCCCTCAAAGAGGGAGGGGGGACTAGGGAACGGGGACTTTTCCAGGCCATTCTTAAGGCAAAGTGACTGTGCCCACTTTATTATGTGCTCAGGGGGACTGAGAAAGACCCTGCTCACCACTGGTGGAGAGGGCTCGGGTCAGGGAGCCCTGCGGCAGCCAGCTCAGACGCCCGGGCTCCTGCAGTGCCAGCAGCATGGGGACCGGGAGGCTGGAACCCACAATGCCGGGCTGGGACCCCGACACCTGTGAGCCAAAGAGCAGTACCTGTGAGCTGCACTAAGGGGACGCTCTCATTTCCAGGAGGAAAGCGTGTGTTTGAGATCCGTGTGCCTGGTGGCCAAGGCCCTCCTCTGCTTCCATCAGGACGTCCTGGCCTGGCTCCCTTCGTGGCCGACACCCCCGAGGGTCAGAAATGTTCTCTTTCTTGTGACTTGCGGTTACCTTCCTCCCTCACCCCAGGAACTCCTGAATTCTTTTTTTTTTTTTTTTTTTGGAACGAGGGATTGAACTCAGGGCACTCCACCACTGAGCCACATCCCCAGCCCTATTTTGTATTTTATTTAGAGAGAGGGTCTCACTGAGTTGCTTAGGGCCTTGCTAAGTTGCTGAGGCTGGCTTTGAACTCGCCATCCTCCTGACTCAGCCTCCCGAGTTGCTGGGATTACAGGCGTGCACCACTGTGCCCAGCTGAACTCCTGAATTTTTGACCCTGTGGTCTGGGGAGGGGAGAGGACTGCTGAGGTGGCCATGGGGGAAGCCCTGGGGAAGGGCCCCCTGCTGGCCCCACCAGGAAGAGCTCTAGTTCCCCAGGCTCCCGCCCAGACAGGCAGGGACAAACGCAGGCTCCTGTCCCAGCCCCTGGGGCCACAGCCTCCTGACCACTTGAGGTCCCCCCAGCACGGCTCAGCGCCCTCTGCTCTGAGAGGTGCCTTCGAGCTCTGGAGTTTGTTTCGGGCTGCTCAGACCCACGTGCACACTCAGGCACAAGCGCGGCGCAGCACGGCATGCACTCTCGTCCTCAGGCGCGTGCACACATACTCAGACTCACACCCTGCTCCTGCCTGCCTGGCTCCCAGCTGGAGGCCTGGGGACTGGAGGCCGCCTGTGGGGGTTGAGCAGGAGGGTGGCCCAGCCAGTGTGGGCGTGATCTGCCTCCCACAGACCCCCAGGCAGCCTGGCGGCAGGGCTGGCACCTCCAAGGCACCCCAGGGAGAGGTAAGGGGCTGATGTGGAGCCTGGGAGGAGACAGCTCCAGCCTCAGGTGGGGATGGTCATGACACCCCCAGGTCACTCACAGGGCTGAGGCATGGCCACTCGCAAGCCAGGAGCAGGCACGGAACCTAAGGGTGTCCTCTCGGCCTCTCCTGGGAGGGTGTGACTCGGAGGTCAATATTCCCTGGGCCCAGTGGGCACACGGCCGAACCTGGGCAAGGGAGGCCAGGGCAGCCTGGCTGACGGGTGACAGCTGGGCTGTCTCAGCAGAAGGGTGGTGGGTGGGAGCCCCTGGCAAAGGGTGTCCCCCACCAGCCACAGGGCAAGGGCAGAGCGCGCCTCCCTCATACCAGGCTCGGCAGCAGGGGCTCGGCTCCTGTCGGGGTCAGCACGCAGACCAGGACAGCCCCAGCGCTGGCGCCACTGAGGACAGCGAGCCGCTCCCACCATCCTCTCCAGGGAGGCAAACGTCTGGGCCACACGGGCAGCTTGGGGCAGGACGCCCCTCTTCCCTGCTTCTGTTGCCAACCTTGAGCCCGTTGGAGGGAGACGGAGGCACCGACCACAGGGGAACAGAGTCCCGGGGATGGGAGCAGCCAGCAGGGAGGACAGAGCAGGGTCAGGCAGGCGTGTGCCCCGGGGGCACTGAGAGGCCTGGGCACAGTGCAGACCCCACACAGCCGGGGCCAGCCGCCCCCTTCCCTGCAGCAGGCCAGTGTGACCCTGCAAGGCTGGTGAATGTGGAGGTGACAGAACCGCCTCCCCAGGGCACAGAGTGGCTGGCAACGTGGCCTGTGCCCTGAGACCCACGTGCAGCTCAGTGCTGGCCCCGCCCTGCCCCCCAGCCGGCCATCCCCCTGTGTCTCCCTCGGTTTGCTGTGGCTGGGAAGCAGGGCTGTGCCCGGCTCGTCCAGGGCAGTCTCCAGTGCCCGCGTGGCTGGTGCGCACGCAGCGGGTGTCGTGCCGTGAAGAGTGGGGAGCAGGCTTTAGTTTGGTTTTGCAAGTGCAGAGTGAGTGGCCAGCGGTGGTCAAAGCTGCGGTAGGTGCGCTGGCCGCTGGGCCCCGATCCTCCCGCTCTAGACAGCACCAGTCACGGCCGCTGGGCCCTCCTTTCTCCAGGGGGAAGTAGATGCAGCCCCCCGATGGCCCAGGTGTGCAAGCCCCACCCGCTGCATCCGGTTGCTTTCTGCACCTGACGGCTATGTGCAGGTCGTTTGGCACAAGAGTGGGTGTAGGTGGCTCCCCTGCAGGATGAGCCTGGAAAGCCCGGGGACGTTCGGACACTGGATCTGGAGGTCCATGCACCTGTGGCATGGCATGGCCAGCAGGGACTTGGGCTGCCACCAGCGGCCAGCTGCAATGCTTCCCTGAGGAAGGTGAGGTCCAGCTGGCCGATGGCCCTCGGCAGTGGACGTGCCTGTGGCTGGGCCATGCTGAGCGCTCAGCAGGTTCTGGCCCCTCATGCTTGGGGTCTGAGGAAGCCTCGCTCAGGCCAGGACGCCCCCAGGGACAAGGCCAGGCGCTTCTCGGTTCTGTGCCTCCAGCCTTTGCCCCATGGCTGGCGTGGCTGGCACTGCCCGTGGCCCCCGCTCACCCTTCCCCCTGGGCGGCAGCCCTGCTCAGCCGGGGAGCTGGTGGCACAGTGTGGGTGCGGGCCCACGTCAGTCTCTCCTGGGGGCCTCCCTTGGAGCGCCCACAGTGTCCTCCCCGCCTCTTCCCCACCCACTGAGGACCAACAGGGCTCCGAGGACAAGGAGTCAAGCCCCAGACACAAGAGCCTGGGTCCCTGCATGCCCAGGGGAGTGTGACCAGGTCAGAGCCAGTCCGCTTGAGGACCAATGCCGACACGGGAGGATCGGCAGCCATTGGCCTCTTCTGACAAATACGATCCATGACGATGGAGGCCAGCCTCCTTCCATGGGGGTGGGCGACAGTGCTTCTCCTCAGAAAAACAGAGAAGGAAGGAAACAGAAGGTGGCGCACACAAAAACCACAGGGCAAATTAAAAATAACGGGGCATCAACCGCTCTGCAGAGCATGGATGGGTGGGTGGGTGGGCGGATTTGTTTGTTTTTCTTTTTTGAAAGGAAGACGAAGCTTCCGAATAGAGGAGGCCAGCCACTGTCTCTGTGCCTACTGACTCCTCCCTTCTCCTGGGGTGGCTGAGAGATTGGCCTGCCTCAGGATAGGAGGCCCTTGGCCAGCTGGAGCCACAGCAAGAAGAGGGCGGCCCCAAGGGAAGGGTGAAGGCCACCCTCCACCCTCCTTCCTGGGACTCCTGAAACACCAGGAGCTGATTCGAGCAGCAGAAGCAGAATATCAGCCGGGCTCCTGATGATGGGAAAGGGCCCCTGACCTCTGGGCGGAGGCCAGGAAACTAAGATGGGACACAGCGCAGCTCTGTGTGAAACGTTTTGTACAAAGAGAGTCGCGTGTTCACACGTGGCCTTCCATCTTCTTAAGTGAGATGACGCCAGGTTGTAGAGTTAGGATTCCTACGTGGCACACAGTTCTTCTGATTTCTCAAAAAAGAAACCACCTGAGCACTTTGTGTTTATGTGAAGTGTCAGGAATCAACACTCTCCTTTCAAATAAAATGCATCTTATATATATTTTCCCATGCTGGTGACACTCCACTACACTGATTTTATGGTCCACTAGTTAAAGGCAAAATTCCTGATGGTCTGAATCCCTCTCTGCCTCCTGACTGGCCTATGACAATGGCCTACCTCTCTCATTTTGTTAGCAAGCAGGGCACAGGTACAGTTGTACAGGTTGTGTACCACACAACTCAAGGATACAATAGTTCCTGGTGGTCCACAGCCACAGATGGGTGACTCTGGTGATAGCAAATGACATTGGAATTTGTTTTAATTGAGCTATCAAGCAAATGAAATTAGTGCTCGTTCATCAAAACGGAGTCACTAGTGGTCCCTAGTCCATCTTTTGCATTTCAGAAATGAAGCCAATTGAAGTGGCTCTGTTTGCCTGCCAGGTAGTTGTTTTAAAAATGGAACAAATAGGCATTAGATGCTGGTCTGGGCAAGAGCTCAGTCTCAGCAGCGGGCCTGCTGGCTGGTGGTGCTTCCTCTGGTTAAGCTTCCCAAGTTTCCAGAGTGGCTGTTCCTGCAGTCGGCGGGGCAGGCGCACGGACATGGCCCCACCTGCGCCTGGCCCCTAGGTCACCTGTGTCCAGCAATAAGGCTTCAGGGCTTCCCTGGGAAGGCAGACCTGAGCCCAGACTCAGCTCCCAGACTCTGGCCCCTGCTGGGGACAGCCACTCCTCTGCCCCTGCACCCGGAGGCCCGGCTTTCCAGACAGAAGAGGAGGGCACACTCTGGCTCCAGAGCAGGGGGCCTGGCCTGGCTCGGTGCTGCGAGTCGAATCTTGCTGACACTGCCACTGACCCAGCCTGGGTTTGGGTTTTTCGGTACTGGGCACGGAACCCAGGAACCTTAGCCACTGAGCCACAGCCCAGTCCTTTTCATGTTCTGTTTAGAAACAGGGTCTGGCTGAGAGGCTCAGGGCCTTGCTAAGTTGCTGAGGCTGGCTGTGAACTCCCGCTCAGCCTCCCGCCCTGCCGGGATTGCAGGTGTCCAACAGCATGCCCTTCAACCATCTGTTGTTTACGAAGCCCGGAGGTGTCACCAGGATACTGCCGTGCTGGCTGCCATTTGCAGGGAAGTGACCAGTGCACCCTCCCGCTCAGCACAGCCACTGGAGCTGCTGCCTCTCACCGACCCCCGAGAGCGCCAGGAGACGGTTCTCCGAACCCTGACTTTTGGGCACCTGCGAAGCCACTGCCACTTCACTGCAGAGCCATCATTACAAGCGGGGACCGTTCCTGGCGTATCAAACATCGCGACAGCCTGCTCCAGGAGAATTTCATTTCTTCTTTTAAAAAGAGAACGGCACCAAGAGCCGGGGCCAAAGAGCATCCCACCCCGTGAGGCAGGCCGTCTGGGAGCCGAGGGCGGTGTCCGTGGGTCTTACTGGACCGCTGCTCTTTCCATCACTCTACTTTATGGGCTGTTCGTAAAATCAATAACATGGAAGACCTCGAGCTATCTTGAGGATGCTGTCGATTAAAATAAATGAGACTTATTGCTAATAATTCTCAGAACCACATGACCTCCTTCCACCCTCTCGCCTGCTCTGAGTCAGCCTTAGGTCAGGGGAGGAGACCACCACGCTTGGTCCCCAAGTTCACTGGCTGTGGAGCAGCTGTGGGGGTCCTGGTTGGCAGTAGCTCAGGAAGAGTGGAGAAGCCTGCCTCCAGGGCCGCGCCTCCCGCTCAGGTCAGGGCTGGCTGCTGACAGCCGCATCCTGCCGTCCTTCCCAGGTGCCGCGGGCACTCTTGCTTGTCTCTATGATCAGCGTAGAGGAGGGGAGGACCCTGGCACTCGAGGTCAGCTCCCACTCACGGAGGGCCGTTGGTGAGGGGCCTTGGGGGCGTCTCAGACAGGCTCTCCCAAGCCAGTTTGTTGGGAGGCTCTGGAAACTCAGAGGGAAGGGGAGACCTTCAGGAAGGAGCCCAAGAGGTTGTGGGGTCAAGATGCTGTCACTGGGGTGGAGCGTGATTCCACTGGGGACGCCCGAGAGGCAGGTGCAGGACACAGGTCACAGGTGCCCCTGCTGGACAGTCCCTGAGAACCCTGTCCCTCGGGTTCCAGAGCCACTGTGGCCCCTTCGATACCCTGGAGGAGCCACCAGGCTGGGGACAGTTGCCTGGCCAGGGAAGTTGCTGGAGCTCCGGGAAGGGAGCCACCCACTCAGGTCCACAGGATACAGGATGAGGCCCCTGGAGGCTCGTCTGGCCACATATGGTCAGGAGCCCCCAAAGGAAAGCTCGCTTGGGGTGGCGCCAGCTCCTGGTGCCTGGACTTTGAGACTACCTGTGGCACCGATCAGCACCAACCCGTGCCCCAGGCTACTTTTCGGAGTGTTTGGGCAGATTTGGAAAGTTGTTTTGATTTGTTAAAGTGGAACACTGACTACCAAGACAACAGCCAGTGGGGGAGGCCGGGACCCATTTTCTTCAGGTAAATTGAAACCACTCTTGGGATTAAACACCCTGAGAAAGCTAAGGCCTCCTAAGTGTGGGGTCCTGCATCAAGTTACCCAAGGACACAGCCTGAGAGGCAGAGGAGAAGGAGGGAGGGGAAGGCTGGCACTGTCCTCATCTCTGCCGGCCTCCCTGCCTCCGGCACCTGCAACACACGCATCCTGGCTCTTCACGTTCTCATCAGTAAGACAGGAAAGATGAATCTCCCAGGGCTGTTGGCAGGCTTGCAGTCACTTGAAGGCCAGGCCATGGTGCAGGGCCTCCCTCCTGCCTCCCTGGCAGGAGGTGCCGCTCCCTCCCCTCCTTCCAGGCACCTTCGCTCCTTTCCCTTCCCCTCCTAGTTCCTCCTGTGCCCTTTACCCTCCAGAGAGACCCCTTCCTCTGGCCCATGTGCACTGCCGACCAGTCAGACAGCCCAGGGTGCAGGTCGCTAGAACACACAGACTCCACTTACCCCAAGTCAAGCAGGCCGGTGCGCACGCGCGCACACACACACACACACACACACACACACACAGGCCTTTCCTGGCCAAGCTTGACCTTGGGAGCCAGCTTGCAGCCAAGGAAGGACAGTCCCACACTCTGGCGGCCACGTGGGCCTTTGGGTTTCCCTGCAAGGGAGCTGCCAGCGGTCTGCCCAGGGTCCTGCTGATGGCATTCTCAGAGGTGCCTCCCGAAGGTCTGTCCTCTGTGTGCCTTTGTGGAGGCAATGGATCCCAGAAGGACACCTGCATCCCAGCTCTGTGGGGGGCACCGACCTGAGGGTGAAATCCCCCCTCACTTGTAACTCACGCCAACGACACACAGCACGCCTCTGTGAGGAATCTGCCTCCACAGCCGCCTGTGGACCTTCCTCCTTCCCTGCTCCCGTCCTCTCTGGACAGGGACACCTTCCAGGAAAGTGTCCCTTCGACCTGCTCTGATGCAGGGGGCACACACAGGGCAGGACAGAACCAACTGCAAGAACCCACACCACATCCACTCAGCTTTTCGTGAGTGGAAGGGCCCTCCAAACGCTGCTCCTCTCTGACGGCATTGAGATGGGCGGTGTGTGCTGGCCACTCCTCACCTCGCAGAGGGCTGGTGTCGCCTAAGGCATGCTGGAGCCCGGAGCCCACGTCTGCAGGCCCCTCGTGACTTCTGCAGCCCCCTGCGCAGCCCTCCCCCCACATCGGATCCTCAGGGCGAGCCCCCCTCCTGCTTCGGGGCAGAAGCATTTCTTCTTCCCATTGACCAAGTACCCAAGTCTGTCCTGGGAGGCGGGACCTGCATCCCGCACCCCCAACTGCTCTGAGGAAGGAGGGGGTGCCTGAGAGGTGGTGCCCACCCTCGGCCTCCCTGGGCCCCCTGCGGGCCCTGCCCAGGAACCGTGGCGGCACTGGCTCTCACTCTGATGAACAGTGCTGAAATGCCTTCCAACTTGAGGAGACTCGAAATTTAGGTGCTGAGAGAGATGCTTCAATTTCAAGCCTAAAGATTACTTTGGGTCCCTCAGGACTCAGAAGCAATTTAGAGCTGATACCCTGAACAAGAGAAAGGTTAGGAGATTAAGACCAACTGCTGTTTGGATAAATGGTTGGTAATTGCCCATATCCGCAATTATACACTGGCATATCATTTCTTTTCCGCTACCTTTCTCCTCTCCTGCGTCCCGTCAGGGTTGATTCGGAAGGAGCCCACCTTGGTCTTCTTCTGCCGAGCTTTGGTGACGTCATACTCCACCTCGTCCATCAGGGCCCTGCATGCTAAATAAGACACAGGCAGCTGTGACCGGGGAGGGCCTTGGAAGGGCAGGGGAGCCCCCTCTGCTCGGCCAGCGCTGTGGACGCTCGCTAGATGGGAGCTTGCGCCCTCCACGGCCTCAGACGGAGTCAGACCAAGACCAGGAGACCGTTTTCTTTTACTCCCTTTTGTGCTCTTTGTGTTTTGAAAACCACATTTCACTTTTGCATCTGGGCGAGTGCTGTGCCCCTGAGCTGTGCCTGCAGCCCCGACTTTTGATCAGAGTGAAGGTGCCTGCACCCCAGCCTTGGGACACCCCAAGCCCTCCGGCTGCATTTGTCAGACCCAATCACTCTCTGCATCGCGCACCCCCGAATTCGTCCTGTCCCTGTAGACTGATCATTGCTGGCTCTGAAGTCTAAGGGCATCATTGTCCCCCTGAAACCCCTTTCCCCTTCCTGGATGAAGCTGCCCAGCTGGAGACCCACCTGGACTGAGTCCTTGCAAGTGGAAAGTGGACCAAGGGCACCTGCCCTGCCTGTGGACAGGAACCAGCTCACAGGCCAGCTGGGGGCACTGGAGAAAGGACGGCAGGTCGCCCTGAGTATGGACAGCCTGCCTGGCCATTTCACGCACACGCAGCCCGCCTCACTCCAGCCCTGTATTCTGGGGTCTCCTTGTTGGAAGAGCGTCACCTTTCTGTACGGTTGGCCTGACCTTGTGTTTGGTGCTCTCTTCTGAGTGCACACCAGAACACGGCGGCCGGTGGCACTGCCTGTGCTGAGTGTGACGAGGCCTACTGTGGCCTTGGAGCCAGCTGGCTGCCTTCCAGGTCCTTCCAGTCCCATGGCCCTGCAGCAGTGTCTTGCCATGACCCAGTGATGGCAGCCTGGGCTGCCCATCTTGCAGACATGGCTGGGAGGGATGGAGAGGCTCCCTGGGGGCCTGCTGCCCCCTGCACGCCCAGCCACCCTCGGAACACCGGACCTGTTGTCCTGAGCCTGCCGCTGTGGCTCAGTGCCCCTCGACCAGCGTGAGCTGACACTGGCCTCTGGATTCGTCCTCTAAATGGTAAAGCCAGAGAGCAGCACTCAGCCCTTCCTGGTCAGTAGGGGTGGTAGCTTTGCTAGCCCATGGTCAGAGGGTTGAAGATGGACTGCGTTGGCCCACCCTCTGTGCTGGCCACAGCAGGCACAGGCGGACAGCAGAGGCCATGCCTTCTCAGGTCCCCAGGCCCCAGAGCAAGCACCGCCCCCAGTCCTCAGTTGGGCAAGGTTCTGTGCCTTCCAGACCTTCCCTAAGAGCCAGCTTGCCCTTTGCCCCTCCACCCGCCTCCTGAATTGTGGACACTGGCTGGAGCTGTTGGGAGCAGGGCACGCTGGGATATGTCAGGTGAAGGACACTGGGGCAGGGGCCTTCCAAGGAGCAGCTGTGGCCCTCCTCCCAGGTAGTGGAGGTGAGAGTGGTGGGATCAAAGGACCAGGCCTTGCCCTAGGCTGCCCCTGACTTCAGACCCCTCTTAGCTTGGGAAAGGTCACTTCTCACAGGAGAGGGTGCATGGCTCTCTAAGCTCCTGGCACCCACAGCTGCTCAGTCTCTGCTGTCCTTTCCCTGCCCCTCTGGATTCTGGTTGGAGTCTGTGTCTGGGCATGGAGGCAAGCTTGGGACCCCGGTGCCCTGGCATATCTGCTGTGTCTGCAGAACCAGGCCCCAGGCTCAGACCTGGCTCTGCCCTCCAAGCCTGCACGCTTGTTCCACTGGGTTGGTTTGGGGGTTCCTGGTGCAAAGGAGCTTCCCGGGTGGGTGCAGGGCCCTCTGGGCTCTCGCCCCAACACCCTCCCTCCTCTCAGCCCCATTTCAGGGGCAACAGGACAGACATGGAAGTGCAGGGCCCTGGGGGTTCGTGACCGTGTTCTTGAGCATCCCCATGTGGGAGGTGGGGGCAGATGGGGACCCAGGCACGACCAGAGGAGAGGGGACAGTGTCCCCAGGAGGCAGGAGAGAGGAGGGCAGAGTGGAGAGAGGAGTGGTTTTGTATGACCCATGTCCCCCCTGGAAAGGGTTTGTCCCTGTGCCCAGGGACCCTTCCAGCTGAAGGCCTTGGGGTGATGTCACCCTTCCTGGGGCAGTCCACACCCAGGGACTGGGCATGGCAGGACAGGAGCCTGGCTCTCAGGCAACCCACTGTGGGGCCCACAAGACTGTCCCTAGGTCCACATCACCTCTCCTGAGTGACCCTGTTCCCTCCTCCTCCTTTCCATGGGAATTGACCCCTGGGAGCTTCCAGAGCAGCCTGGACAGGGCCTGAGGAGGCAGGGGCAGCGAGACTCCTCCAAGTGAAGCCGTGGGGCCTGCCGTTCTTCCTCTGGTGCCAGCGGCTGGAATCTCAGCCCCCAGGGTGAGGACAGCACTCAGGGTCAGGTGCAGATTCTCAGGGTCAAGGCGACCCCATCCTCCCTGAAGGCACCCACTTCCGGACAGGGCGGGGCGGGCGGCTGCAGCTCTGCCATCCCTGACCTCCCCACGGAGGGGCAGCTCGATGAGAAATGATCATTTTAGATTTTCGCCCCAGGTCACAGAACAAGTTAACGGAGAGTCACATCAGCGACCTGGGCTCCAGATTTCTAGTCCGGCATTAATTTAAATGTTAATCTGAAATCTTCACTTAAATCACTGGAGTTTAGAGTTTATTAGAGCAGGCGGCGCTGCGGCCTCAGGGGGCGTCGGCAGGTCACGCTGCCTGCCAGAGGGCACGCCCCTCCCAGCTGGGCCGCCAACGCCTCCATCCCCCAGTCTCCTTCTCCCTCCCTCCCGCTCTCCCTCTTCCTCCCTTTGAGGAAGATTTGAAATGGGGAAGAGATGCTGGGAGACGTCAAGGCAGACTGGGATCCCTGGAGGGGCAGGTGCTGGGCCGGAGCGGCTGCATGGCCTCCCAGCTCTGCAGCAGTGCCCTCGCTGCCTGGGAAAGCGTTTGCACACCAGGAACGGGCAGCGCCAGAGACAGGGCCACCGCCATGAAGCTGCCCTTCTGCCTGCACATGCCCTGGGGGATGGCACCCTGCTGCAACCCACAGGTCCGAACACCTGCCATCCCAAGTGCCCAGGTAAGGTGCAGGGAAGTCATGGTGTGTGGGAGGGGCTTGCACTGACAGGGGAGGTCACCCCCCTCACTCCAGGGACAGGCCCATGAGTAAGAGGTGTGCAGGTGCCTCAAAGTGGGTCGAGGTTCCTGTTGCCTCAGGCACGGGCACTGGGGAGTGTCCCCTAGAGGTCCCTGCGCCACAAGTGCAGCTGACAGTCAGAACCACTTGGGAGCTGCTAAAAACAGAGCTCTGACCAGGGGCCTGGGCTGGCCAGACAGCCACACGTGGTTGACATGCAGACAGGTCACCCTATCACAGACTGCCCCACCCTGAGATGGCCAGCATAGAGCTGTTCGCCCCCTTCTCTGACCTTTCTGGAAAAGACGCCACTGAGTACGAAGCCAGGGTTCCTTTCCTGGCGCCTCAGAGAGCATGTCTTACTTCTAGAACAAATCCTTTTCTAGAACTTTCTATGTTAGGTGTGGGGAGGGCAGCACTGCAGTGATGGCAGCTCTAGGGCCTCCCCAGTTTCCACCGTCCAGCATGTGTCTCCTGCTTAGTTGTGGCTGAGCTCCTTTGCAGGACACAGAGGAAGCCCTGGACCCGCAGTGAGGCAGGAGGCCAGCCACCCAGGCATCCTGAGTGGACCCACACTCCACTGTCAGCAGACACTTTTCTGCAAGTGGAATGGCCGATGCTGGGTCACTAGACACTCCAAAGCGTGGTGGCCTCCTACAGAGCTTGGGGGCAGGTAGGTATCAGGCTGAGGGGCAGGAAGACATGTCCACTCTCAGACCTGAGAGCTCAGACGTGGCTGGTGCAGCCTCCTGGCCTCTTGGGAGTTGACCTAGGGGTTTGTCACGCTCCCACAGGAAAGACTGGGCACACAGACTAGGCCAGGGAGCTGACTGCAGCGTCCAGGGCTCTGCAGGGCAGGAAGGGGCCAGTCTTTGGAAAGGGATCTGGGCTGAACCGTGGCCAGATGGAGCGGCTCTTTCCTTCTCTCCTCCCTCCCTCTGTCACTGCTGATCATGTCCCCAAACAGCAGGTTGAGGTCCCAACTCCAAGCTTCTGGGACTGTGGCCTTATTTGGAAATAAGACCTTGGCAACTATGCTCAGACCCCAAGTCCAGCCCTGGGTGACCTCATGAGAAGACAGGAGCCAGGGAGGGAAGCATGTGGGGAGACCCCAGATGACTCTGACCCAAAAGCAGAGAGCCAAGCAGCCAGCTGCAAGCCAGGACCTGCCACAGATACCCTGTAGGACAGTCCTCCCTGCAGCATCCCCAGGGCCACCCGGGAGGCCCCGAGAAAGCCAGGGTAAGACCTGAAGGATGAGTGCGCCCTGGGCAGGGAAGGAATGAAGGGAACTGCATTTGTAAAACACCACCATGGAAGAGCAAGGTGAGCTTGAAGGACCAGAGAAACAAGGGCCCCTTCCTGGAGAGAAGAAAGAGGGACTTGTGGGGCACCCGGGCCAGGTCAGCTTCCTCTAAGCCATGTGGTCGGAGTGGGTCAGCCGCGGTGAGATTTTCAAAGACGGTTCAGATGCAGGCAGGAGGAGAGAGGCCCAGCGTGTGTGGGCTGAGTGGCTGGTGGGCTACTGCAAGGACCAGGCAAGAGACGGCTGTGGTTTGGATTGCAGTGGTGGGCAGGGGGATCCAGGGAAGTCCACAAACTCAAGAGCTTTGGGGAGGATGGGATGCACAGGGTGGGTCAGACCCCCACTGCTGTCTCCCAACCGCCATCCTGTGCCACTGCAGCTTCTCTGTTGACAAATCACCAGTCAGTTCCGGTTCCTGGCCTTCTCCCAATTCCCTGCACCACAGCAATTCTGTGCACCCTGCCAACGGTTGGTTTGGGATGGGCATGCCTCGTCGCCATGGTGACGGGGCATGGGTGAGGGCCGCTGGCAGCCTGCTGGATCACTTTCCCTCTTTTGCAAAACAGACATGTGGGAACACCTCAACACCTTATTCCTGCCTCTGGACTTGTCCTCTGCAGGTGATAGCTGGCAGTGTGGCAGCCATCCTGCCTCACGAGGGAGTCAGGCTAAGATTCGTACCAACAGGCTGAGCAGGGCAGGGGGGAAGACGGGAGAAACCAGAGCTGCGATGACATTGCTGAGGCCACTGTGGCTGTTTCACTTCCTGAAATCATATCCGTGAGTTTCCCATTTCCTCCCTGATGGGAAGCCATTTTGATTAGGAATGATGTGGCTAGTTTCTGAACCTGAACTGCTGGGTGACGTCTGAGTCCCCAGGCGGCTGTGACAAGCCTGAACCACACCAGGCCTTTCTCACAGGTGGGGGGCTGGGCATGTGAGGTCAGGGCTCCCAGCACTGGCTCCTCCCGCTGCCTGTGGACGCCATCTTCCCCTCTGTGTCCCTGTCCCAGAGACTGCATGTGACTCCAGTGACGTGGCCTGCGGGTTTGGGGGCACAATCCTGACAATGACAAGTCAGAGGGAGAGCGTGCGTCCACCCCGGGAGAGGTTGGCCTCAGGTCTTCACCCCCACCTGTCCACTTCCACTGGCAGGGAAAATGCTCCCAGGTGCCCTGGAAGGCTGCCCCCGACTGTCCCTGTCCTGCCTGGTCACTGCCACAGAAACACAATCACAGGCAGACAAACCCGGGGCCAGGAAGGACCCCCTGCAGCACGGGACCAGCCTCAGCCCAACAAAACCGGGGCTGCCTTTGCGAGGACATGCCTGGCCGAGACCCGACCGGCCTCCCGCGAGTCCGCTGGGCAGCGATTCAGGGAGCAGCAGGTGGGGGCTGCGGCGAGGAGGCTCCGCCAGCTGGTGCAGACAAAACCGGCCCGGGGCTCCTGCCGCAGCGGCAGGCCACGCGGCCCCCGCACATCTCCACGGCAACCCGCGCGCGGGAGGGACTCCCCATCGAGTTTTAACCCAAATTATGTTTTCCAGGTCTGAAATCAGAGCTATTGTGGAAAGAAGAACTCATTTTCCCAACTTCAGGATGCGCGGCGAGTGCTGAGGTGCAGGGCTGGAGGACGGAGGGCTGGAGGACGGAGGGCTGGAGGACAGAGGGCTGGAGGATGGAGGGGGAGGCATCTCACACTCCGCTTAAGCAGGAGCGGCTGGGCCCCGACCCAGCACAGCAGGACAGGGGGCGAGACCAGGGTGTGGGGGGTGGTCCGTCCTCCAGGGGCTGCTCCGCTGTCTCTGCAGGTCTGTTTCCCTCCAGTCCTGACCCTCTTTGAAGTTCAGGACAGTGGCCGCGTGTTGCTGGGGGAGAGGCTGTAAGGAGCGCACACTGTGTACTTGGTCAGAAACACGGACAAGTGTTATGGGGTTTTTTTCTTTCTTTCTTTTTCCCTAATCCTAACAGGAAAAAAAAAAAAAAAACCCAGGAGTCTCTGACCAGTCTTCCCGGTACCCAGAGTGCAACCTGCCAAGCACCCCACTTTTAGTACATTCTTAGTAGGCAATTCTGATTTGATGACTCTTTAGAAGTTTTCACTCTGCGCTTCCTGAGGACTGTGCTTCTCTGCTGTGCCGGCTGTTTACCAGGAGCCGTCTCAGCTTGGCCCCCGTCCCTCGGGCCCTTGTCAGTTAAACTACTCGTTACGTGATTAAAGGCTCTCAGGGTCATTGGTGCCATGCAGGCTGGGGCAGTGGATCTCCACTGGCACGACAGCTGGTGCCCATGGATCCAGTGGACACTGAAGGCCCTCTAAGCAAGTCCTCAAACAGATGCCCAGTGAAGACTGCCCAGCTGCTGTTGCTATGCCCATTTTATGGAGAAGAAACTGAGACTTCGAGCAGGCAAGCACGTCGCTGGCCTCATACACGGCTACAGACCAGAGATCTAAAAGCCAGTGCCTCTAGAATCTGCCCACTCTCTACCCAGGTGCCTTCTGTGCATCCAAGCTGCCAGTGGGGGTTGGCGTGCTGGGTCTCCTCCAAGTCTGGAGAGCACCCTCCCAAAACCGGTCCTGTTATGCTGAGTCTGGTGGAGACTCAAACCAGCACTGGCACTTTCATCCTGAAGAGCCTGGTCGTAACAGGAATCCTGCCCACATGACTTGAGTTGGATAAGCCAGGGGAGAAACCACCAGGCTGCTTGTCTTGTGTCCTGTGTGCCCAGGCCTCTGCACCAGTGGGTTCCACCATGGATGGGAGGCCTTCCGACCCGTCCAGAGGCAGTTCACCTCCCCCAGGGACTCTGACACCTGCCCTGCCCAGGAGGACAATGGTGTTCTGATACCAAAGTCAGTCCAACAGAGATCATGGCTCCCTAATAGATACGGAGGATGAGAAATCCCCAAGATAATGAGGCCTGAGAAAAGGGAGTGAGGAAGAAGGCCGTGCACTGACAGCCTTCATCTCCCAAGACAGATGTTTTCTAGGTGCCCATGGGAACGCCCATGGAGCTGCAGATGGGAACGAGGTGTTTTATCACCCCTAAGGTAACAGTCTCTAGGAGGTGTTAATCTCCTCCAAAGTAAATCCTCTCCAGACATGGCCACAGACCCCTGACCCAAAAAAAGTTCAAATTTCGAGTGCCCAGGGAGACTGGTATGTTCACTAGACCACCCCTCAAAATAACCTATATAAACGCGGTCCCTTTCTGTGTTCAGTGGCTCATTTTCCACCAGGAAAGTGGGTCCACCAGCACCATTTCATCCCTGCACCCTTGTTCCCGTGTGGAAAGTCGTTCCTGAATAAACAGCTGAGCCTATTGTTGAGGTTTGCGTCCTGCTGGTCTTTCTGTGCTAACACTCCCCTTCCTGAGGGAGGCCCTGGCTGGGACGACTGGGCCCAGCGCTTAGCAAGGTAACCCCACAGTGTGGTGAGGTGGCCCACTGTCGCTGCTTCTGGGAGAAGGGCACTGCGAGAGCAGCTTGGCTGTCCCTGTGGAGAGAGACCACTGCAGAAGGATATGGCCGAGGCCATTGCCTCTTTGCTGCCTCTAGCAAGGGTGTCCGTTCCAGTGTGGACACATAGGGGGCGCCCATGAGCCCCTGCTGCCTCTGCAGACCAGCCACTCGATTTCCCTTTCAACTCCTGCCTGGACTTGCTGAAGATGCTCAGAATCCGGGGACCACGCCCAAGGAGGTTGGAAAAAACTGTTTCTGCTCAAAACTCCCAGTGGAAGTCAACTCCCAAGACACTGCAAAGCCTACCTCAGCTGGTTAGGAAAAGCTGGTCAGTTCAGATCACTCAGAGCAGAGGGAGGGAGGCAGGGAGGACGGGGGAGAGAGAAGAAGAGGGGCCCTGCAGGCCAGGGCCAAGCGCTTTGGCTCCACGCAGTCAGCGCTCCCACAGGCTCACCTGGGTCCAGAGCCTCATGGGACAGCGCCCATCAAAGCCACCACCTCTGAAAACAAAGCAAGGTCACACGGCAGTTTCCCTCCTATCCAGGGTGAGGGTCCATCGAGGGGTCTCCATCGTTAAAACGCCACTATTATGCTTGCAGGTGTGGATTTGAAGCAGAGGGAAGACAGGCTCTAGACATTGCGTATGGTTTGCATTTTAAAACCAAAGGCAGGGGACGCAGGAACCCCCGTCGCCAGCAGCAGTCTCGGAGGGCCTGCTTTGGATCAGGACGCTCAGCAAAGCAGCCCTCGCCCTACCCCAGGGGTGTGAGCGTCCCATGAACCACATAGTGCTTTACTTAGAGATGGGCCCAGCCAGAGGGCCCAGGAAGGGCGTGGCTCCAGTGAAGGGTCAACAGGAAGGACCATCCTTGCTTGGAGAAGCCGAGGTTCCTCTGCCAGGCAGAGACAGGCTCAGGAAGGGATTCTAAGCCATTTTGCAGATTGTTAAGCCTCGGGGTGAGCGGGGTAGCATGTCACACTGTGTGATCCAACTGTCCCTGGTCCTAAGCTGTCCAAAGAGGTTGCAAGCTGGGCACAGTGGCACACCCCTGTCATCCCAGAGGCTCAGGAAGCTGAGGCAGGAGTTCAAAGCCAGCCTCAGTAACAGCGAGGCCCTAAGCAGCCTAGCGAGAGCCTGTCTCAAAATAAAAAATAAAAGGGCTGGAGATGTGGCTCAGTGGTTAAGCACCCCTGAGTTTGGTACTAAAAAAACAAAAAGAGGTTCCAAGCCCTGTGCTGTGTAAATCTTTAGTCCTTCTCAACCCACCCCTGGGGTTGGGCTCAGCTCTGTGACTTCAGGGGACACAGTAGGCCCTCCACATCCTTGGGTTCCACGTCCTCAGATTCGACCAACAGCAGATGGAAGCTGCTTGGGAAGCCGCACATGTGCAGAACACGAAAGCCCCCGTCAGTCACTGTTCTCTGGACAGCGAGGCGCGGCCACGCTCACACACGGCTCACACAGCGCACGCTGCACGGTAAGGAGTCTGCTGATGACTTAAAGTACATGGGAGGGTGTAGGTGGGCTACGTGCGAATCCTGTGCCACCCAACAGACGGACTTGAGCACCTGCGGACTTTGGAGTGGAGGTGGGGGCCCTGGGCCGGAGCCCCCGTGGCACCCAGGGATGCCTCAGGGGGAAAGTGGTTGTCCACCAGCTCTGAGCTGGCGCCTCCTCGGGAGCCGCAGGCCTCCTCTCGCCCTCAGCTCCTCTGCTGCTGCCACGAGAAGAGCACCCCATCTGGCCCTCCAGTCAGAGGGGAGGGTCACAGGAGGGACCGCGCACAGCAGCCCAGCTGAGCCCAGCCTAGACACTGACCCCCAGCCAACGGACAGAACGGGAGGACAGTGCCACGGAGATTTTTGTGTTGCTTGTTACAAAGCGGTATCAGAGGACACGGTGCTAAAGACAGAAACGCGTGTGTGAGCAGGGCTGCGGATGGGCAGAGGTCGCAGACGGGACTGGCTGGGCACGTGCCTCACAGCTGCCCCATGACCTCAGATGTGTTACTGGGCCCGATTGGGAAACACTCTTTGGAAGCGTATGACCACATCAGCAAAGCATTTGGGACCTGGAGGCTGGGGAGAGGTCCCAGAAGCTGGTCCATCCTCATTTTAGGTTTTCAGACCCAGCAGCCTGTACAACAGGGGCACATGTGTGCAGATGCCAGAACGACCCGACTCCCATGGCAAGGCCACGGGTCCCCCTGGGCCTCAGGGAACAGTGCAGAGACGAGGTGCCTTTCTAGGCACGGGGGCCTGAGCTCTGGTCGCCTGCTCGCTTTCACGGGTGGTCCAACTCTTGGCTCCCCAGTGCCCAGGAAGCTGGTGCTCTCTGGCCACTGGGTTTGGGTAGAGCCGAGTGACTCCTGAGCGGAGCACTCCTCCCACCCTGTGGTGAAGCTGGTGTGTTCTGGCCATGACCCTGACAAGCAGCAGCACGCCTGTCCCTGCCACAGGGCAGAGGAGTGGGGCAGGCCAGCTCACTGGACGGTGCCAGTGTCAAGGAGAAGGAGCTGTCCCCACAGGGGCCCTAGGACATGGGCTCCTACTGCACTGCCAGCCTGCCTACTGAGACATGCATGGACGGCACCTGTGTCTCTGCTGAGACAGAGAGAAAGGAAACATCACATCACGAGACTTAGCTTAGCGGGACATGGGGCAGGCATATGGGGTCTGATTTCAGCCCAGCCAATTGATAGGACCCACCTGTGGGAAGCAGAGGGAACACGTCCATCAAGCCCACCAGACCCAGAGTCCAGGGCTCTGCCAGGCCTGTTGGGGAAATTAGGGGTCTCTAGGAGTAGTGTGTGGCCAGGGCACCTGGGGGCACTCTTGGAAGTTCTGACGCCTGCTGTCCACATCCAAGGCTACCTCCCACCAGGCAGATCCACAAGGAGCCTCCAGGGCCTGGTGCTGTAGGAGGCCCCGCCTTCACCTCCACATGCTGCTGCGTGGCCACGGTTCTTACCGCTGGTGAACAAGGGCCCTGCATTTCTGTTTGCAGTGCGTCCCACGAATCACACAGCCAGTGCAGTCAAGGGTACTAAGCACAAACAGCAGACTGCAGGTCAGGACAGGGCCAGAGCTGGCCTATTCAGGCTGCTGTAACCAAACCCCACGTGCTGTGTGGAAGCAACAGACTTGGCTTCTGGTTCTGGAGGCTGGAAGCCCAAGGCCCAGTACTGGCAGCTCAGTCTGGCAGGCTCACTTTCTGGCTCACCCATAACACTTCCTGATGTGTCCTCTCACAGCAGGAGGACTGAGGGCCACACTGGGGTCTTCCTTGTAAGCATGAATCCTATTCATGCAAGCCCCACCCTCATGACCCCCAATACCTCCCAAAGACTCCACCTTGATACCAGCACAAGTGCTGGGGGACACAAACACTCAGGCCATGGCAGCCAGCCTCTGCACGAAGCCTTGCTGGGGGAAGCTGGGCTCAGGAGAAAGGGCGCCCAGGCCGGGGAGAGGGCTGAGCCTCCCACTCTGATGGCCAGCAGCAGTTAGAGCCCGGGACTTAGGCAGAGTACTGCCTGGGAGCCCTGAGTCCCCAGCTTACTGCAGGGCTGGGCTGAGAGGAGATGTTTCCCTGGGGCTCTCGGCACACCAGACGCCAGCTTCACCAGCGGACTGGCTGGGTACCTGTTGTCCCCGTGAGAAAGGGCATTGCCCATTCATTGCGTACGGAGACCCAGAGGCACAGGGAGTGTAAGCCATTTGCCCGAAGAGTCAGGGCTCCAGCAGGTCTATGACCCAGACTGGAAGAGGCAGAGAACCAGGTGGGAAAGGACCAGACAAGAAGGCTGACGGTCCAGGGAGGGGATGCTCAGAGCTCTTCAATGGAGGAGAGAGGGAAGGGGCAGGGCCAGGGACCAGGGGCTCTGATCTCAGCAGCTCTCTCTCAATCAGAAGTGCTGATCAAGGAGAGGCTGGGCAGAGCTCCCAGTCCTCTGTCCTCCTCAGCTTAGGCTGCACAGCACAGTGTCACGGGTGGCTCTTGTCCAGGTCTCCAAAATGTCACCCTCCTTTAGGGAACACCTTCCAAACCAAGAGATCCTGACTGTTGCCGAATTTGGAATGAACTTGTTAAAGCATTTTTAGTGTAATGAAAACATTAGATCAACTCCTAGCAGGGGCAGTGTCACTAAATCAATAGCCTGTGGAGCCGTCAGGCTGAGGCTGACACGCGGGGAGGCCTGCCAACAGCAGGACCACAGCAGCACCTCCTCGGAGCCACTGGGGTGGGGCAGAGATGCTCCATCTGCGGTGCAGAGGCCGAGGAGAGGAAGCAGCTGGGCTGTCTGACCGCAGCCGAGGTCCTCGGCTGCCCAGGACGGTGGTGGGCTGCCTCGCTAGGCGCCCGGGCTGGCCTTTCCTTGGTGTGCACAGGCGGCACCTACGCGATTCTCACACCCGTGGCCCATTTTCCTCCTCTCCAAAGGACAGCATGGTGAGAGGATGGCAGGACAAACCCCACAAACGTAGCCCGAGGTGAGCACTAGGGCCACTGCCGGGGCGGGGGGGGGGTCCACTGTCCACGGGCAGCAGCTGGATGCGCCCACCATGAAGCATGGGGTGGGGGACCATCAAGCCACACCCAGAAGTTACACGTTTGGGGCTTTCTAAGAAGGGATCTGTTACCAAGAGGAAGGGGACAGCCTGGGAGGACAGGCCTGCTATTCAGCACCCCGGAGCATCCAGGTGAGCTGCCCTGTAAGTGTCCATTCTACGCACACACAACACCCCACATAGATGCTTACGCACGTGCTGTAGGCCGCACCTGGGAGGGAATCAAGGTCATTATGGGAATAAGACAGAAGTACAGAGGACGTAGAGCCAGAGCTCAGCAGAAGGGGTGTCTGCCTGAGCCTGGGGACCCCCAAAGCTCTGATCCCCGCAGAAGCTGCCAGATGAGGGTGTGAAAGTCCAGGGTCAAGGCAGAGTGGGGAAGGAGCTGGCTGGGGGAGCAGAATGAGCCAGAGCACATTGACCTGGAAAAGGCGTCAGAACGCTGGAACTCCGCACGCGGTTCCAAACGCACACATAAACTAACCACCCTCCACATGCTCACCAGGGCCAACGGGAGCACAGGAAGGGAGGCCTCACTGGTGCAGCCCGAAGACACTCAAAACAATGCGCTCCAGTGAGGCGGTGAGGCCCCCGTGCCACCTGTCCCACCTCGTCTCAGCCCAGGCAAGGCGCAACACCGGTGACCTGCCAACTGGGGGCTTCAGGGGAACCACGGGTCAGGCAGAGCCACGGCTGAAACGAATGGAATCCGCTAGGACATACACGGGGGGGGGGGGGGGGGGGGGGGACTGTGCCCACGGGACCTTGCCACTCTCCACTTGGGTTTTATATGAACCTATAATTGTCTAAGAATAAAGTCAACATAGAAGAAGAATGTGCAAGGACCTATGTCAAGGAAACCTCAAGGAAACCTCTAGCTTTAATGGCACTGGAGAAGATTCAGGTAAAGCAACTTGCACTTGTATAGGAAGAGTAAGTACTGTGGAGATGTAAATTCTCTGCAAATGAATCTATATACATCCAGGAAGGTCACAATCAAGATAATAACAAGATCTTTCCAACCTTTGTGAAATAATTAGAGTTAATGGAAGCTGTAGCCCAGTGGTAGAGATTGGCCTAGCATGTGCATGGCCCTGGATTCAAGCCCAGCACCGCACACACAAAAAGTTAATAGAAAATGTAAGTGTAAGATGGGACATGGAAACCTGAGGTAGGGCTGGGCTGTGGCTCGACGGCGGACACTTGCTTAGTGTGCAAGAGGCCTTGGGCTCTCCCAGTGCCCACTAAGCACACACACGCACACACATTATAAGGCTATGATAAGAAAAGTAATATAACAGTAAGAATTAAATACTGGTTAAAAACAACAGAGTCCAGCAATAGACCCTAACACATAAAGAGATTAATTATAATATTTAAAATAACAGTCATGGTAAAAAGCAAATGCTGAGCATAGATTGTGTGCCAAAAGTCACCTCATTAGCCTCAATTTCTGCTGTGACTCAACACCAAAATTAATTCCAGGTGGAACCAAAATGATTTTTAAAGCACTCTTCTGGTGGGTTAAGTCTTTATAAGCATGAGATGAAACCAAGAAAATCATAAGGAAAAACACTAATAAATCATGTAGATTACAGTTCGCTGACTTTATATGTTTTGGATGAATACCAAGGAGTGTGATCGTTGGGTCCCTGTCGTGCGACATGATACCAATGTTCATAGCAGCACACCCATGACAGCCCAGCTATGGAACGGACAAATGGACACAGGAGACGTGGACTTCTGCGCCGTCATAAAGAAGATGTAGTTATGTCATTTGCTGGTGAATGGATGGGACTGGAGAGCGTCATGCTGAGTGAAGGAAGCCAGACTGAGTTAAGAGTTGAATGTTTTCTCTCCTCTGTGGAAGCTAGAGGGAAAAAATAATAAAAGGGGGATCTTTGTGAAAATAGAAGGGAGAGCAGGAAAGTAAAAGCAGGGGAGGAGGGAAGGCAGAGGGGAGTCAGGGTCACCGAATTGTGCCGTGTACCTGTAAAAATATACCACAGCGCACTCCAGGCTCTAGACACAGCTACAGCACACCAACTAAGAAGGCAACAGGGCTGGGCTGGCTCAGTGGCAGGGGCTTGCCTCGCCCGAGGGAGGCACTGGGTTGGATCCTCGGCACCAGATAAAAATAAACAAATAAAACAGAGGTATTTTGTCCATCTACAGCCAAAAAAAAAAAAAAAATCAAAGATAAATAGATAGATAGATAGATAGATAGATAATAGATAGATAGATAGATGATAGATAGATAGATAGAAGGCAAATAGAGGAAGAGAGGAGGAAGGGAGCACAGGAGGGAGGGAAAGGAACAGGACAGGATTGAAGTGGACAAAACCACGTCACATGCATGTATGAATATGTCACTATTGTGTATGACTACAATGCACTAAATTTTTAAAAAATTTGTGGAGAAAAATTGCCAAGGACAAATTTGAAAGATAAATGAAAAACTAAAAGATAACTTGTAATACATACAGAAAAAGCTATTTTTAATTTTCCCCAAGACTCCTCTAAATCATTGAGGAAAACAATAACAGCCCAGTCGAGAAATGAACAAAGCCAGGTCAATCTTAGAGAAGAACCAGCAAGTAGGCATCTGCGAGGGGAGATCACACCCAGCCTTGCCATGACCTAAGAAATGCAAAGGAGCCCAAGTACTAGTTCCACTCAGATTGCTGAAAATTTAAAGCAAGCAGACAGTAATATGCAACCAACTGTCACACGCTGAATGTGAGATATGCAAGCTGGTATTAACTTTGAAAGATTCGCAAAAACTGTCAGGAGAAGATCTCTAAGACCCTGTTAGTGAAAAGCACAGTTAGCTGGGCACAGTGGCACACACCTGTAATCCCAGCGGCTCAGGAGGCTGAGGCAAGAGGATCAAGAGTTCAGAGCCAGCCTCAGCAAAAACGAGGTGCTAAGTAACTCAATGAGACCCTGTCTCTAAATGAAATACAAACTAGAGCTGGCATGTGGCTCAGTGGTTGAGTGCCCCCGAGTAGTTCAATCTCTGATACAAAAACAAAAAAACAAAACAAAAAAAAAAACAACCAAGTTTAAGAATTCTACGCAGAGCCAGGTGTGGTGGTGCACATCTGTAAACCCAGGGGCTCCGGAGCCTGAGGCAGAAGGATCAAAAGTTTGAGGCCAGCCTTAGCAACTAAGCGAGACTGTAAGCAAATAAGTGAGATCCTGTCTCAAAATAAAATACAAAAAGTGTTGGGGATGTGGCTCTGTGGTAGAGCACTCTGGGTTCAATCCCCAGTACCACAAAAAATAAACAAACAAAACCCCCAAAATACCCTGCAAATCACAGCCTCCTGTTAGGATAACGGCCACTATTGAAATAACAGAAAATAACTAATGTTGGTGAGGCCGTGGAGGAGTCAGAACCCTTGAATGCCGTTGGGAATGCAAAGGTTCAGCCCTGTGGAAAACAGCTTTGTGCATCTGCAAAACTGAGCACAGCCACCACCTGACGCCGTATCCCACGCCAGGGCACGCACGTGGAGCCTGGAGCAGGAGGTCAGAGGTACCTGCAAGCCCCTGCGCAGCAGGCTACTCACCTCCCCGGTTCCCCTAGACAGGTGGGCGTGTGAACTACTGTGGGCGTCCTGCAAGGTCACTCGACCCACCCTGGAGGGAAATCTGACCTGTGCTATTAAGCCAGAGGGTGCCGAGCAAGGGAAGTGAGCCGGTCACAAAGGGACAAACATGGCGTGCCTCCATTCAGGTAAGGCCCTGGAGCAGGCAGAGTCAGAGGCAGGAGGTTAGGGCTGGGGAAGGGACAGGAGCTGTCTGGGGCCAGAGTTTCAGTTCACAGGGTGGGCAGTGCTGCAGGAGGACTCAGCCTGGCACACGCCCCCTCAGAGTGCCCCTCACATGGCAAGACGCCAGCTTCACATGTGTGCCAAGAGCAGACCTCCCTGATACACGCCTGTGCTGCCCCCCCCCCCCCCCCGCGAGAGTACACCGCCTCTGGAGGCTGGGCTGGGAGGCCCTGTGTAACTAAAGGGGAGGAGCAATGTACCTGGAATCCAGGAGACAGGTGGCAGCCAGGCTCCATGCTCCAGAAGGCGGGTTCTGAGAGCAGAGGAGCTGGACAGTGACAGCCCTACTCCCTCCTGGACAGGCATAGCTCCACCCTCGTCCACATCTACTGCCTGGCTCCTCGTGGCTCGTGGCCTCCTCTTGAAAGCGATGCCCATTCCCAAGCCCTGGGGTCCTGAGCTTGGTCTTCCTGACTTCCAGGCAGGGTGTTTTCCCAAATGCTCCTCCTGGCTTTGTAATGCTTCCTCCATCCACCCCCCCACAGTGCCAGGAAGGTGTGGGGTGCCACTGCTCCTCAGGGCCCCCAATCTGCAGGGGAGAGAGCTGGCTCCTGGCAATCAACTCCCTACTCTAATGGATGGTGGTGAGGAGAGAGGGCAGCTGCCATGGTGAGCAGTCCCCAAGCATCGTCCACACCATCCCCAGGTGGCCTGCCGGGTCTGAGAGCCAGTGCTCTGTCCTGGCCCTTCCTGCCAGATCCTGGTGGACTACAAGCTGAAGACAGCCTCAGCCCAGCTCGCTGAAGAGGCCACTAGCTTCCGGGCAAGGCTCTGGGAGGGGACCTGCCCCCTGACTGCAGCCTGGCCTGGGGTCCTCCTCTCACCCCCACAGAGGCTTCTTGCAGCCCTTGGCCCATTCATCCATTTAGCCAGTGTCCACCTGGAGGCCACTGTTTGTTCCATCTTGCAGGCACCCAAAGCACAGCAGTGTGCAGCGAGGTTCATGGTCACGTGGGGCTTCGGGTCAAGCCAGAGAAATGACAACTAACTAGCCATTGCACAAATCAAGAGGACAGTGTGGTCATTGCTCTGAAGAAACTGGATTTTGGGAGGGAAAGCGATTCTGGCAGTGTCTCCTGGAGGTCATCGTGGACGTGTTCATATGAGGGAGGCACTGCCAAGCCACGGCGCCCTCAGGGCTCCAAGTAGAATGACATGGACACAGTGGAACATGTCCCACAGGGTCAGAGTTCAGAGGTGAGAGGTCCTGGACTGGTGCAGCTCTGTTATGTGACAGGGGGCCTCCACCCCCTGGTCCAAGGCGGCTGCTCCAGTCCGGGAGCAGGAAGGAGGGACGGGAGGGTGAGCAGCTCCCGGGAGCTGCAGGTGTCACGGTGGGTCCCAGACCACATGGCGAGGTAACGGCAGGGCGAGGAGCTTCTGCACGAGCAGATGGTCGCGCGTCCTGGATGATGTGGGTGGGTCAAGTGGGTTTCAATTACCAAAAGGAAAATGTGGAATGGCGGGTGATCAGGAGCCAAACAGAAGGCAAAAGCTGAGGGGGCCTCCCCAAGAGCCAGATGAGCTTAGCAGCAGAGGGGGCCGGAGGGCAGCCTGGCCATCAGAGAGCAGAACACAGGGTCAGGGCCGGATAGCGGGGTGGGGGGGGAGAAGGTCTCAGGGCCATGCAGGCGTGGGAGGCCCTGGATTGTGTTCTAAGAGCATCAGAAGCCACTGACAACTTTTCTTCTGTTCATTATTATTATTTCATTTATCTTTTGCTGTGCTGGCCTTGAACCCAGGGCCTCCCCCATGTGAGGCAAACGCTCTACCACTGAGCTCCACCGTCAGCTCCACTGATGACTTTCAAAAATGGGAATAAATGATCTGATTTAGGGATTTTGTTTCTAACAGTCCCTTCTTCCTCTGGTGCAGAGTGGACTGGGGAAGCAGGGAGGGCATGGGAGTTGGACTCCAGGGGACGAAGTTCCTCCCTTGGCTGGGGTGGCAAGGGTGAGCCTTGCCGGCGTCGTGCGAGTAGAACCAACTGATGGGGTGAATCCCGGGGGAGGTGGGAGAAGGAATGAAAGGCGCACAGGCCAGTCAGCAGAAGGCAGGAGCCACCGAGGAGACTCAGAGCCCAGGACAGGGCACAGGCAGGAGCAGCAGCATCAAAGGCCCACGCTGGACGGACGGAGCTTGGGGCCCTGTTGGTGTCAGGGAGTATACAGTGGGCATTGGCATGTGAGTGTGAACCCAGGCAGGGTCCAGCTTGGAGAAGGACATCCAAGCCCTTGGCCTGTGGGGATTCCAGAGCCACACCAGGCTGAGACCCCCTTCACTGGGCCAGTGCTCAGGTGTGCTATTGAAAGGCTGCTCATTCCCAGGAGAGAAGAGGGCTGCTATCCCCTGGGTGAGGGCATCTTCACCCTCAGGCATGGGACCACCCACCTTTAAGTCTGTCCCTGGTTTCCAGGGCCCAGTGGGGAAGAAGGGTAGGTGGGCGAGGAACCCACTCCTCTGAGAGAAGAGACAGTGCCTGCCGCAGGGCAGCTTGGAATGGCATTCACGCCATGGGTCCTGCTGCCCTAGGCTGCCCCAGCGAGAGGTGGCAGGGCCACCTGGGTGCAGCCTGCCTTTCGTCCTTAAGGACAAGCCACGGGAGCAGGACCCACACACATCAGGGCCATAGCAGGTTCTAGGTGGGTGGCCTGATGTACAGGGAAACAGAATGTCCAGACACGCCTGCAGTCCCCCTGCTGCACTGAGGTCAGACTGCCCCAGCCAGTTCCGTGGCTACGGCCACGGGCTCACTACACCAGGGGACCGTCTGGCCTAAAAAGGAACACAGCTCCACAGCAGCTTCACTTCCAGGTCCTGGGCACCATGAGGGGCTATCCAAGAGGACCTGGCACCAAGACAGGGCAGCAGGGGGCTCCAGCATGGAGAGGGGTCAGCCGGGGACAGGCAGCAAGGAAGAATGGAAAATGAGGATCCACACTGTCACTGAGAAAACCCACAGGGCTAAGAGAGACTGGGGCATCCAGGATGGTCCACCAACTGGCAGCGTGGAAGCCATGGGGGCGAATTCTCCCCTCCTCAGAACTTAATCATCTCCCCTGTATTTGACACTTGCCAATGGCCTGTGGGTGTCCTCGTTTTCCTATGCTTCTCCCCACAGCCATCTATTACTTCTGTCCCCACAGCACCTGGGTGCTGCAACAAGGCACCAGTGTCTGTTGGGTGAACAAATCAGTTAGAGATGCAAGAAGCCCAGTGCTCGAGAGCACAGAGATGGAGCTGACCACTGGCATCCCCGGCCTGTCCCTCCCCAGCTGCACAACCTTGGGAAGAGGCTCTCTCAGGTTCTCCAGCCGACAAAGGAGGAGGACAGTCCCATCTACCTGTCTGAGGCTGAGTTCCCCAGGACAAAGGAGTGAGATGGGAGGGTGGGGAGGCCAACAGGGGAGAGGACGCAGGTGCAGGCAAACAAGGACCAATCCCAGAGGGGCCCAGAGAGCACATGGCTGGGCTGGACCGGGTAAACCCGGAAAATGGGAGCAAACCCTGGAAGAGATTCTCAAGGAGAAGAACTGCACTGCAGAGTCGGGATGGCAAGGTGAGCAGGGAAGCTGGGCCTCACCCTCTTCCCGGGCTCCTGGCTTCTCCATTCTCCAAGCCTCCATCACCACACCATCTCACTCCCTGGGCACCCCGCTCTGTCGGTCACCAGACCAGCTGGCCTGCCTCTTCTCCAGAGTGCTAGAGCAGGTGGGGGACCTTTCAGAGCGCTGTGTCCAGTGAAGGAGGGTGTTCTGGGCAGCAGGATCTCTCTCTTCCTCTGGACCACTTCTGCCCAGGGGAGGCTGCTGACCGCATGGGGTGGGTGGGGCCAGTCTGAAAGGCTACGAGGAAAAGGTTCAGCTGGCACTGGGCATGGCCCCTGTAAGCGCCCCTGACTTCCATCACACCTCCTCAGTCCACCTCTCCTCTCCTTCTCCACCTGGCCCCACCCACCCGCTCTCCAGGCCAGAACTGTTCAGGCAGTGCCCATGGGTTCCCAGCATTCCCCTCCCTGTCCTCAGCCCCTTGTCCTCCTCCTGGCCCCAGAGTTGGGCTGGAAGCCAGCCTGGTCAGAAAGCCAGCCTTCAACCTCCCAGGCCCAGCTGACCTGCCCCAGTGCAAAGGCCGAGGGCCATTCCCATTCCACGGGGACCTCAGACACGCAGGGCCGACAGCAGAGCGGTCCACCAGACCCCAATTCCACCAAGTCCACAGGCACCTGGAAGCACCAGGATGCCCCTGTCCCAGGGTCCACCTGAGCCAGGATCTACCACAGCTGGTGACCCAAGCTCGGTCCTTCTTGGTCATTCAGCCCTGTCCTCTCTCCGGATGGCCTCATTCTCCTAAGGCTCTTGTGGCCTATGCCATTCGTAACCAGAATGACTCGCAGAAGGCCCGTTCTGCCTTGGCTCCTCTCAACACCCAGACCACCTGAACCCTGTAAGTCCCAGGGCAGCCTGCGCCCAGGAAACCTGATGCACCCCTTTAAATCAACAGCATGGGAGACCCCCCAAGGGCGGGCGGCTGCCTTGTGCCTGCCTCTGACCTCACAGCTCACCCAGGGCCTAAGCCCACCCAGGTTCTGGGAGCCAGGGCAGGCAGAGGCAGGGCTGGGGCTCCGCAAGCCGCCAGAGCCTGCCTACCAGCCCTGGGCAGAGCTGCACTGGCGGCTCTGAGTGGGAACCCAGGGGCGGGGACTGCGGGACAGGGATTGGGGAGCAGTCGCCTGCACTCACCTCCGCAGACCACATCCGGCTCCTGGGCGCTGCGGGACAGCGCGGGCCCGGGCAGCAGGGCGGGCAGGAGCAGCAGGGCCACAGGCAGCGGCACGAGCCCCATCTCCCTCCGAATGCGACTGGCAGGGAAATGGCATGCAAAGGTCCCCGCCGCACCGGAGACTCGCCGGGCGGGCGGCCCCGCCCCGCAGGTGCGGCCTGGGGCCCCTGCAGATGCAAGCGGCTACCTCCTCCGCATCCCCGCCACTGGTCCCCCATCCTGGATCCTCAACCACGTCCACGCCTCCACCACCATCTCAGGCCTCCGCATCCCCTCCCGGGTCCCCACTCACCTCCATTCCAGCCTCCACCCTGTGTCTATCCCCCATAACTCGCCTTACCTGCCTCCAGTCCCTACCCCATCACTTTCCCAGGGAAGTAATGCCAAGTGGGCGGCTGCCCTGCCTGGCGGGTCACTGCCCAGCCCCACCCCTGTCCCCAGTCCCCCAATTTTACCCCCCCATTTTACTTTTGTTGCTGTCCCCACCCCTGCTCACAGCTGAGTCCCTGGTCCCCATGGCCCCTGCAGGCGTGGTATGAGTTTCTCTGACCTGCAGGCAAAGGTGTGAGTTCCAAGTCAGTTGGTCCCTGGTCCCCAGGCTGCTCTGTGAGGGGGTCCTCCTGAGAAGTTCTGAGGGTCTCTGCCCAGCCTGCCTCCTGACACCCTCAGGCCTTTCTTCCTTTCTCCTCCAAAGACCTTCCCCATGCCCAAGCAGCCCGTCTCCTTCCCTTGCCCCCTTCCATCAGCCCCCTTCCTGTCCCTCCGCCCCTCCACATGACCAGTGCAGGGCTGGTGTGGCATTTGCAGACTTAAGAATCAGCAGCCCCCAAACAAGGAGAAGCAGCTGCCCGTCAGGCCCCTCTGGTTAGGGGATCACTGTGTGCACTGCCCTGCCCTCCAGAGACCACTGCCCAGGTGGAAGCCACTGTGGGTCACCTGTGCTGACCCCCCCATCCAGCACCTCACTGCATACCAGGTATCAGGGGATGCTAAAGGGGCCGAGGGGGCTGGAGAGGAGAGGACAAGTATTTGTGCAATGAGGAAAATTCCTTTTAATCTGAGTCTTTTCCTCTCAGCTCACATGATTCTTGTTTTCCATGAGTGCCTGGGAGATAGAAGCTCTGTCTGGTCCCTTAATCCGTGCTGGCCCACTGAAGGTGACATGGGGGCAGGTGAGAAGGAAGTGGGGGCGTTGAGAGGGAGAGAGAAAGAGAAAAGAGGGAGGTAGGGAAACTGTCCCAGCAGTACCTTGCAACTTGCCCTGTCCCAGCTTGGCCACTCTTCCTAGGAGCCTGTGTCTTTTAGAGGAAAATAAATAGGACTGGGAAGCCAAGCTTGGAGCTGGTTATGTGCATTGCCACCTGGGTGTCACCGCTTGCAGGGGACAGAACATGCACCAACACACACAGGCGCAATCCGACGTCTGCTCTGTAGGTCTGAGGATGCAAGTGAACGAGCGGCACCACCCCTGGGGCCGTGCCCCTCAGGGCCCCTTCCAGCCACCCCCCTTCCAATATGGCTAAACCACTTCTCCAACAGCAAGTTGCTGGCTCCCGTGGTCCTTGCAGTGCTTGTTTGCTTGGTCTCCCTATCTCCTGAATCATCCAGTCACCTTTTTGAGACCCTGCAGCCCATCACTGCCACCCTACCACTGTCATGTTATTGGAGATCAGAGAATGGGACCTAAGCCGTGCCAGCATGCTATCCTGTGTTGGTAGCTTGCTGTGTACTATTCACTTTGAATTCACTCCAGCTCCCTTTTCCAGAGGTTGGAAACCGAGCTTGAGGGAGATTTATAATCTGCTCATGTACACAGTTTGTATGTTGAGTGACATACCTTTAAGTCGGGCAGCATTGGGCCCAGCTACAAGATAGACCAGTGGGAAGTAAGCAGGGGTTGTTGGATGGGACTTCTGGAAACCTCTACATAGGAGGATTGATTTCCTGGGTTCTTTTTGCCTTTGCTTTCTTCTTCTGATTTCCTCCCTGGAATATAGATTTGATGGCTAGAACTCCTGCAGGCATCCTGGACCCGGAGGAAGTCTTGAGAGCAAAAACACAGACTTATCCTTAATGACTTGGTGGAACATCCACACCAACCCATAACTGTTGACTTGTCCTTCTTTTAACATAAGAGAAAAATTGCTTTCTGCTAGGCTGAAGCCACTGTTGATTTTGGTGCATTACTAGTAGCTGAAGGGGTTCCTAACTGAAAAGGCAGAGAGGTGTTATGTCCCCCCATTAGAGAAACCCCTTAGTCCTCAAAGCAGAACAGCAACCTGAGAAGCCCAGCCCTGACCCAGGTGACAGGAAAGGAAGGGCCCACTCAGCAGCAGGGGGCCAGCCATTGCAGCTGAGGGGAGGAAGCCCAAGGGCCATGCTGAGACTGGAGGAGAGGCCACGGAGCCCCATGAGTGCGAGGGGCAGAGTGCTGACTGAGGGCCACCAGCGTCATAGCCTTCAGTTGGGTCCTGTGGACTCTGTGGGTCTTTCATGGCCCCCAGGGCGCCTGTCAACCAGAGACCTGGAGGCCCCGTCCCTGCCTTGGTGCCTCTTCCTGGTCCTGGAACACAGCCCCTTCCGTCCAGCTCTGGCCCAGCCTCATCCTCTCAGCCCAGCCAGCTCACACCTGTGACCACTCAGCAGACTGCCCCAAAAGGGGCTTCGTGGGAGGCAGTGAAGGTGGCATTACCACAAAGCTGCTGTCCAGCAAGTGGTATTGGTGGGGACAAGCCTGTGCCAGCTGAGCTCCAGCTTAGCACAGAATGGGGCGGAACTTTCTACGTATTACCAAACCAACCAACGCATGGAACAGGAGCGGGGAGCCGGGGGGCGGCGCCTAAACCATTCCATAAGGCAAAATCAAAGGGTGGAGCATGGAGGAGCTTTAGTACCATGAAGCTCTTCCGGGTGGCACATGAGGTGTACACCTGTCCTCCCACGTGGGTCCAGACCACAGGACGCACAGCACCGAGAGCAAACCCTCGCACAAAGCGTGTGCTGTGGGGTAACGCTGGCCAGTGCAGGCTCACGGTCACGCAGAGGGCCTCTCTGGTGGGAGGTGTCGATGGTGGGGTGGAGCATGAGTGTATGGGGGCTTCCTGTACAGGATGCCTTTGTAATTCTGCTCAATATCGCTGTGAACCTAAAAACAAAGTGTAGGAAAAACAAAATAAAATCTAATGACCTTATTGAAAACTGAGTAATGATCTGAATTAAAAGACCAGCAAAATTTAAAATTTGATCGCACATGAGCTGGTGATGGTGTGTCCAGCCTAGTCTGGTGTCATGGGGGTGAAAAGCACTAACCTGGAGGGCAGCCTGGTAGGAGCCAAGCCATGCTGGTGACCCTCAACACTACTGGAGAGCTGGGCTGCCCCTCCCAGAACCCAGCCCCACACTCACACAGGTGCAGGGCCATCCACGCGTGGCAGGTCATCGGAGCACTGCAATGGCCAAGGTGGGCGGCCGTGCTCCCTGGACCCGAGGCTCCTGTGGTTCTGTGGTGCCCAGCACTTGGATAGTAGTCAAAAGCAAAGGGGGTTCTCTGTGCCCTGCTAGGAGATGATCTCCAAAGCAGATTTTCAAGTTCAAGAATGACTGCAGAGTGCACGGGGCACTGTGAGGCTTTCCGGGTCATGGAGAACCCAGTCGCCTGGGGGCCAGAGTCCTGATGGCTGTGCACCCCTGCATAAGAGTGACAGATGTGCACTTTGTCTCTGGACCCTCTAAAGGGCCTCAGAACTTCCCAAGTGAGAGGACTGTCCTCACTCTCCGTGGGCCTGACCTCCAGGGCGGCGGGGCTGGAGGCTGAGGTCACTCCTTAGCTCCTCATCCTCCCAACACACCTGTGTTCTGCACCAGCACACTCTGGACCAGGAGGCCCAGCGGGCCCCAGGCTGTGAGCACATGGAGGGGCCTGGAGGGGAAGCACCCTGACCCCACAGGCAGAGGGCACGGAAGCTCTGCCCTTGGGACCTCCCAGGCCTCGCCTCGCGTGTCTCTCCATCCAGCTGGTCCTGATCGTCCTTTATTATAGATATAAAACTATACTTCCTGTGAGTTGCCTAGTGAATTGTCAAAACTTAGGGGGCCATGGGAACCCCAAGATTTAAACCCAGCAGGGCAGAAGTGCAGGCGACAGCAGTTGGCATCTAAGGAACAGCCATGTGGAGACCCTGTCCTCGGACCTGTGGAGAGAGAGGCTCTCGGGATGGGATCGCCGCCGCTGTGGGCTTCAGACCAGGAACACACACAGGGAGATGAGTTTTGCTATAGCCGTCGTGGCCCTTTTGGAGTATAGTTCCTATTTACAAATGCATAAAACTAAAAGACAGGTGCTTTCAACTCTGGGAGAACGGACAGCTGCTGTGGAAGCCCAGGTCTGCACAGGAAGCCGACGCACTCCAGTGGCATCGTTCTGGGCCACTGACAAGCCTGAGAACTGCGTCCTTACCATTGGTGTGGAGCATCTTCCTGCAGGAGGAGCCTCCACAGCTCGCCATGTGTCTTTCGAGTGTGTGACCTCACCAGCTGGCCTCTGCTGGTGGACTCCCCGCTGGAAGGTGGCACACGCACATTCTCCTGGTTGGCTGGGGAGGCAGGGCCAGGCTGCTCCCTGGGAACCTGGGGGCTTCGGGCCTCAGGTGCATTTGACTTCACCAGAGAAAGGTGCATCTCCTGGCTTGGAAGAGCACTGTGGGGGACAGGCATTTGGAAATTGGGTTCCACTTGCCCCTGGCAGTCCTTCTTGCTACCCTTCAGTTTGCCCGGCTTTTCCTTCTCTTTGTGTCCTCGCTTCTCCTCTGGGCTTTTCTGTTGCACAAGACAGAGGAGTGGAAGATAACCACTCAGCAGGTCACTCTGTGGCCATCGGGAATCCAAGAGCTCTGAGCCTGAGTAGCCTGAGCCACTGCAGCCACCCATTTGGTGAGGGGAAGGAACTGCTGGGCCCTCTGGTGGGACAGTGGTGCTGGGTGGCTGATTCAAGCCCACAGCTCTCAGTGCTGCACCTGGAGAGTCTTCTGAGTCAACCACCTGTGGTGAGCTCAGAGCTCAGCCCTCCCAAGAGGGTGGCTTTGTGTCACCAAGTCCCGTCCTGGGTGATGCAGACCTTCAGCCCTTACTGCCGTCCCCTGAGAGGCCCATTCCTGCCCAGTACTGTGTCGAGTCCCTCCCAGTGCTGTTTCCTGCTTCGGCCCACTGGGCAAGCCCCAGCTGGGGCTTCCTCTGCTTGAGACAACATGACGCAGCTCTGAGGGGCGGAGGAGACCAGGTCCTCCAAGATCTGGGCACAGGTGTACTGAGGCACTCTGTGGCACTGGCAGGTGGCTCCATTCCTCTGCTTCATATTGGCCCTTCCACCTGGGCATCAGAGAAGCCTCATGTGGGCCAGGGATGCCTAGAGTCTGATCAGCCCCTGCACCTTCCATTCCAGTCAGTAATGACCTTAGGACCCAGCTCATGGAGCCAGGGAGGGGACCAAGCTTTGGGAGCAATGCTGGCCTGTTCTTTCTTAATCCTTCTCCAGCCACCAGTCAGACAAGCTGAGTCCCCACCACTGACTACCTTGGCCAGCATCTCCCACCCACGGCCAGGGCAGCACTTGGGATGAGGGGGCACGGCAGCAGGGTTCGGGGTGGGGAAGATGCTCTGCACGTTGCTGCTTGGGCTGGCGTGTCCACATGCTCTCTATTGGGGTGCCAACTTGGGGCATGGCCTGGACCCTCCGAGACTCAGTTTCCCCTATCTGTAAAATAGAATGTAATGGTTAGTTTTAGGTGCCTACCTGACTCACATGCACAGCTGATAAAGCATTATTTCTGGGTGTATCTGAGGGTGTTTCCACAAGAGACTGGTGTTTGAATCATGAGACAAAAGAAGATTCTCGCTCACCAATGACCGGGAATGGTCCAATCAGCCAGCCATAAGCCCAAACACAGTGTCGAGGTGAGGAAGGGGGATTCACGCTCTTTCTGGATGACCTGGAACTGGGACACACTTCTCCTGCCCTTGGACATCGGATGCCAGGCTCTCTGACCTTTGAGCACCAGCATTTGCACCAGTGGTCCCCGTTCCTCAGGCCTTCAACCTCAGACTGAGGACACCATCAGCTTCCCTGGTCCTTCAACTCACAGCTGGCTTGCTGTGGGACTTCCCAGCCTCTGTGATCACACGAGCCAATTCCCCTTGTAAATCCCTCACCCTGCCTCTCCCTCTACACCACCCATCCCCCAGTGGTCCTGTTCCTGGAGAATCTGACGAATGCGCAGAATGAGAATGCTGTCTCTCTGAAGGGCTGCGCTGCTGTGACAGCGAGGCTACAGTCCCTTGCCCGGGGTCAGCATGCTACAAACACTGCTGAGGATTTTAATGATGGCAGTGATGTGTTCAGTCAGTGGACGTGGTGATGGTCATTCTAGCTGAATATGCGAGACTTCCCCGGAGCTTGCCTGGGGGTCTCTGGGTCTGCATCTGACTCAAGGTGAAGGCAAATTGAGGTCAGAGTGCTGGTATTTGGAAGAACAGCCCATTTCAGAAAAGTGGTCTGAAGCGGGAGGAGGGCAGAGGTTGGGGCAGGGCCAGGCCAGAGGTGAGCTTCTGATGTGGAGGTTCCTTTCGGTCCTGTGGGAGCAGGGGTGGCAGCTGTCCCTGGGCCCGGCCTGGGCAGCCGTTCTGCAGTTCTTGATGTGCATTTGAGTTGAATTTGGTTTCTATAGGATCAAATGAAGTGCTGGCTTTCAAAAGAACGTGCTGTGGGAGAAAGTCCCGTAGCAGAAGAGTTCATTGAGAAAAAAGAGATGTTTTATTTACTCCATGTATTTTACCCTTCCCAAATCCTAGCCAGGCAGCCAGGCAGGCAGGCAGGCAGGTGTCTCCTGAGAGGGTGGGACACAGCCTGGCAACAAAGGCCTGTGGCCTGGTGTGTTCAGGGGCAGCCCAGGGGTTGGAAGTGCTGGGGAAGCTCTGGGCCTTTGGGGATACAGAGAGGAGGAGGCTGAAAGGTTGAGGCCCAGGGCTGTGAGGGGGCGCAGTCTGGATTTCCATCCCTGGAGGGTTTGGATGCCAGGACGGGCATGTAAGGGACTCCTGCAAGCTGAGCCCAGGCTCCCACTTGCCAGGGCATGTCTACCGTCAAAGTCTAACAGGCAGAGCCAAGTGAGTGTGCTCCTCACACCACAGTCCTGGGTGGGAACTCACCATCTTCACACCTCGGAGAGAGGCCCGACCATGCCAGGATCACTGCTGCTCTGTGCACATGGCAGGAGAAGCCTCTGGAGACCCTGACTCAAGACCCAGCTCCTAAGCTGTGTCCCCCAGGTAAGTCACTAAACCTCGACACGCCTCCATTTCTATCCATGCAGCTGTGTGAGGGTGCTTAAGGTCATATGCCCAAACCACTTCATAGAACAGACATCCACACCCAGACATGGGACAGGGCCCTCCACCCCAAACATGCTGCCCCTGGGCCCTCTCCCACCCTGCCGTCCACGCCATCCTAGGAAACAGGCTACAGGACAGCTTCTCCTTCACTCAGCCTAGGTTGTCCACTATGAAAAGTGCCTGAAGCAAGCTCACCTGGACTCAAGCCAGAGGCTTGATGGCCCGTTGGGTCTGAGTTTCCAGGGCTTCCGTGTTACCACACATCCAGGAGTTCACGGGTCAAGTGATGATAAGGGATGGGTCCCTCCTGGGACCACTCCGCCCAGTGCCTGCCTATTTGTGCCCAGACGAGGGGCTCAGGAAGTCCTTTCCACCCTTGATAGTGGGCAGCAGGAGGGAGCCGAGAGAGCAATGGTCGCCCAAGCACCCTGGGATGGGGCTGTTCATCCCTAGCTGCATCCAACTCCAGCAAACCTTGGTAAGGCCCTTACACACTGGGCTCACACCTTCTGCTCAAGGCCCCACCTGAGAACCTGGAGGGCTGGTCTGTGGCCACCTGCACAGCTCGGTATGCTGCAGCTGCCCTGCAGGTGTGCACTGTCTCTGGGAATGGGTCACCGGGAGGAGGGTGGAATTTCCAAGGCAAAGACTCTGGTGCCTCTGCTCCTTCCTGCAGCAACAGGCAGCAAGGACGGAGGACAGATTCCACCACCCTGCCTCCCTGGCTGCCCTGCCTCCCTGGCTGCTGCCCTGGAAACCAGGGAGACGGGGAGGCTTTGGGCCTCTGAGATTCTGAGGCTGAACCGACCTCAGTGCTAGGTGGCCTTTCCGTCCGGAATCTCGTGTTAACATAGCATCCCACATTCACCGGGTTTCACACAGGTAGCACAGAAAGCTTACCCTCCAGGCAAGAAAGAATGAATCAAAAAAGAAAAAGCCAATAACCTCGCCCTCTGAGGTTGAAAGGAGCATCTCATTTACTGGTGATGTATTTTCCTTTTGTTGAATTGTTTTGTCTCTTTTACTTAGATTGGAAGGCCCCTGGGTGGGGGTCACGTGACCCTGCTGCCCTGAGCATAACCAACAATAATGGCTAGCCTTAAATAAATGCACAGAAGTGTGAGCCCTTGTGGCTAGAGCTCCACAAACCCCTGGAATGTGGGGACCCAAGTGGGGAAACAACATTGAACCTCTGTGCAGAAAAATGACCCCCTTTTCCCAGGGGACCTCAGCTAGAGGGGGTACCTACCTGGGTCAGCTAAGAAGGGAGGGGACGTATTCTTGGCATGCCCACCCCTACACAATTCCAGCAGGGACCCCAGGGAAGCAGAGCCTTGGGCAGTTAGCTCGGCTGCGCATGAAGGAAAGCGGCTCCCCTCCTGGCTAAGAGGCGGGCAGAGGGGCCTTCCTGGCCGCAGCTCCGAGCAGAGGAAGGAAGAGGCAGCCCCTCCTGGTGTGCCCTCTCCCTGTGCTGTTGCTCTTCAGTGTACTCCCCCGAGGAAAACTGAGAAGAGGTGCCTGTGTTTGTGGGAGCCTGTCCAGGCCTACACAGGAGGAGCAGGACTGAGGAGGACCAGGGAGGGCGGGGGGAGGCTGGGAGCTGCAGGGAGAGGCAGCCCTCCCTTAGCTGTGCCTGCAGGGTGGTCCTAGAAGGGGCTGCTGCCCGGGGTGAAAAGTGGGTGAGGGGCTGGGGCATGGGGCCTGAGCCAGGGATGGAGGAAGCAGGGTCCTGGCGGAAACAGTTGTGTGAGCACACCGAGGGATTCCAGGGGAGTCTAACCAACTGGCAAGCAGGTCTGGGCAGGGGACAAGTAAGGATGAAGGGGCAGCACCCTGAGGCCATTGGAGCTGGAACTCTTTCCAGCCTGAGCCCCAGAAGCACCTGCACTTGAGGAAGACAGTGGTCCAAATGGCTGTGCTTGGGAGACTGGCCTCAGGAGAGGGACTCAGGGAGCCATTGCACCCAGCCGGGAGAATGGGGCCCCAGCCTCCAGATCTGCAGCAACTCACTGGTCATGCTTAACTGACAACTGGAGGGAGCCAAGTCCAGACATATGGCCATTCCATCCACTCCGAGGACACAGAGAGGGTAAAGTGTCCCATGTGACAGCCCCCGACTGCCTCTTTGTGTCACCTCCCAAGCTCCTTGCTTAGCATTCCCTTGATGCACCATGTCTCCAAGCACAAGCTGCTTCTCATCCCGAAAGGCCACCCTGCCCAGTGGCTCCTGGTTCCTGGAGACTTGAGTCTAGTGTCGTGTCATGTCCCTCAGGAGGCCTTTGGGGACCACTTTTCCACCCACCCAGAGAGTCTGAGCCTGGTGTGGGCAGCCCAGGGCACACCTGCTGCCTCCTACAGAGCCAGGGGCAGTCCTGGGGTGCCTAGGGCCAGGCTTGTCACCTCTCCCCTGGCCATGCACAGTATCCAGGCTGGGGTGTGGGGGAGCCCAGCAAGGGGGTCCTGAAGCACCATTCCTGATGCACCTAGAGCAGTTCTCCGGGCCCCAACTTTTCCTGGGATGAAGTGAAGGGATGTTGCCACACAAACACCAGGACCACTTCCAACTCCAGCGTTTGCTCAGCCATCACTGACTGAGCCACGGAAACAAAACTTGGCATGAAAGGTCCTCTTTGGTGTCCTGTTAGCTGCTCTCAATTCACCACATGACATGATTGGTCACATTCTGCGGGCTCCTGCACTGCGCTACTTCTGACCTTGGGAACTGCAATTCTGACAAAATGCATTAACCAGCGAGCAGCTCGAGCTATCATTAAACTCCCCAGCAGCAGGGCAGTGATCGGATCAGACCTCAATTCCGCTCTCGGTGTAATAGGAGGCTGGAGCCATCTGTGCCTGGCTGCCGGAGGCACCGTGAGGCGTGTTTAACGGCGCTCACACCAGGGAAATGATGTTCCAATGGATCATAAACAATATTGTATTTGCATTTTGCATGTTTTCTCTGAATCTCTGAAAATAATCAAAGCCATGCGCATTCGGATCCATGCTACAGTGCTTTGGGGGACATGGTGTGCCCTTGGCATGGCACCCACTCCTGCCTGTGCTCACGTCCAGAGGCAGCACCGCCCTCCTAATTTGTTTCCTTTGCTGGCGCTTGGATACCAGGCACTCCCCACTCACTTCCTGCTTTGCACAGGGATGCGGCTCAGTAACAGCCTCTTCCCACACACTTGCACACGCACTCACAGGGCCTCCTCCTCCATCCAGTGCCCGTCAACTGTGTTGTGATGGTGGAGATCTTCTCCCGCTGAGCCTCAGCTTGCTGGATCGCATCTCCCTTCCAGATTGCACTTTGCATATCCTGGGGTTAATAGGGACTTCTGTTCTGCCTACTGAATTTCCTACACCCATCTTGAATTCATGCCACGATTCTCTGGGGGAACTCCACACTCCCCCAACAGTAAAATCTCACTCACATGGCTGACAGGAACTTCTCCATAGGGTCTTTGTTGACCTGGACTCTGGCCTCCCCTTCTTGGTCTCCCCCTCTCTTTAGCAATCTCCAGGAGCTTCCAAGGAAGGTTGCATTGAAGATGCTTCCTAAGACTATAAAGCGAAAACACCTCTGTTCTTCCGGAACACCTAACTGACCACTTGCCTGCTTCCTTGGTCCATTAGGGTTGATGTAACAGAATACCGCAGATTGGTAATTTGCAATGAAGAGAAGTTCATCCTGCTGATGGTCCTGGATGTTGGGCAGTCTACGATCCAGGGGTTGCATCTGGTGAGGGCCCCAGGCATGGGGGAAGGAGGCTTGCGGGGCTGGCAAGAGAAAGTGGAACTCTCGCATCACACGCTTGCTCCTGCAACAACCGCACTCTTCCCTCCTGGGCTGAGCCTCCTGCCCAGTCGCCTCACACGGGCCACCTGCCAGTGCTGCTGCACTGGGCACAGGGTTTCCAGCACATGAACGTGAGGGACGCATCTGGACCACGGAAGTCATTCTACTTTCTGATCATTTGACCTGCTTTTTTTCTGGAAGTTCTTGGAAGCTGCTGCTTCTTCTTCCTTCTTTTTTAATCAGTGTCCTGCAATGCCGCGACAGTGTGCTTTCAAGTGAGTCTTGTCCTTCACAGATCTGAAACTGGGAAACAGTGTGAACAGAAATTGACCATCTGGTGGCTCTGGGGCTGAAACCAGAGCTCTGGGTGTGGCAGGACTGGTGCCCTCCAGGCTATACGGGAGGCCCCTGGCAGGCCCTCTCCTGTCTTCAAGGGAGCAGCAACCTCTACACTGCTGGCTTGCGAGAAGGTAGGCGGTCTTCACGTGATGGTGTGTCCACCTCTGCCCTTTGTGTGAGGCCACCTGTCAGTCAGGTTCGGGCCCGCCCTGCTGCAGAGTGACCTTACCTCGACCTGAGTGCCTCTGCAGTGCCCTCCCCACAACTAGCCACACCTGGGTGCCTGCGAGTTTGGGGAAAGGGCCCACCTTGGGTGTCTTCACCACCTGTGTTCTTGATTCTCAGGTAATTCCTGTAGTTAGATGTCTGACGTCTTGATGATCTTCTGATTTTTCTTTTTAAATATGCTTTCTAATATTTTTTCCTAAGAAAACACCTTTATCTTCTAACCTCCTGGCGTTTACAACTCCTGCTGCCAGGGCGTCCTGGCATGGCGTCGCAGTCTGTGAGTGGGCCCCTGCCCCTGAGGTACTCTGTTCCTCCTCACCCCTGCCGCTGGTTGCTGTCCTGGGCTTTGTTTTGCGTCTGCTTCTGTGGACGGGTGTCCTTCAAATATTAGAGGACTTGACTGTCCCCTTGTGTTTATCATGAGGCAGGAAAAGCCGACGGGAGGTTGGAGCCAGTGGGGCCTGTGACGCATGGAGGGTGTGGAGAGGACAGGGACCCCACCGCCAGAGGCTCTCTCCCAGTGTCGTCTGCTTCCTGGACTGCAGCCCTCCTGCTTATCCCAAGGTCTGGATGTGCACAGGGTGGGCTAGGGCAGGGAGAGGAGACCCTCCTGGATGGGGGTGCAGTCACTGGTCTGCCCAGAGGCCGGTGCTGGGTCTGACAGAGCCTGGGGCAGGCCTGGCGCCCCATCCAGCTCAACTGTGATTCTGCATCCCGGAGAGCAAGCCTCCTGTGTCTGGGGCGGGCACGGCGCCTGGCAGAGCAGGGTCAGGCCGGGTGGGGGTGAGACCCGGGCTGCATCTGCTCTGAACACATGTCTGTCAGGTCTCTGGATCACAGCACTGTTCCCCTTTCAGACCTGGTGGTGTCCCTCCATGCCTGGGCAAGCGGCATCTCCCAGTTTCCCCCACTTCCTCTCCACCTGTGCCCCCTTCCTCACCTCTGGATCTGTGTGTAAATTTCCATGCTGCTGTGAGCGGACTCTGAGTGGACTCCATCTGTGCCCCTTCCCAGGTTTCCGGGCATCCTACCCCTTTCCCAGCTCAAGGCTGACCCCATGACCACCCCTGGCTTTCTGAGGGGGCAGCAAGGTTTCTCTTAGAGTGAAGAGGTGCACAGGGAGGAGGCCACTCAACCAAGGAGGGTTGAGTCCATCAAGACCTGAGCAGTAGCAGCTCATTTCGTAAGCGCCCAAGTATCCCTCCAACCACGGGGCTCCCTGTCACTGCACATCTTCAGGATTGTACTGAATTATTAACTTACAGGTGAGTCACTCATATTTTTTAAAAGGGAACATCTTGCCATCCTCTTCTAGGGTCCACCTGGTAGAGTCTGATTTTGTCACCCAGTGTGGGAGGAAGAATGCAGGCTGGTGGGTGGCAAATGGAGGCCTCACCGGGAGGTGCACAGGAAGCCCTTCCAAATCCAGAGGGGGTCGCAGTTCCTATTATCTCGTCACCAGCCATCCTCCCCATGAAGATCCAGCCACCAGCTACCGGCAGATGCCCCAGTCACAGAGCACTCAGCAGAAGCGCTTTAGGGATGCTGGGGCAAGACAAAGGGTTAACACTAGCACTGCAGAGAGAGGTGGGGGCGGGGGGTGCGAGTGTGTGAGGCCAGGCTGACTCCCAGGCCTGGTGGGGGGGATGGCGGTGGGGGGATCACAGCAGGAGCCACAAGGGACGGGCAACATGGGCATCTCCACTCCATGTGCTACGAAGGAGGCGGTGCATTTCTACTTCCTGTGTCCTGCCAACAGGTATATTGTCTGCAAAAAAGTGAGGTGCTGCCATTTAGAGCTGTGGTGAGAAGTACTCCACACAGTACTTCATCAGTCCCCAGGTGGTCCCGGGGTTGGTGGGTTGGTCTACTTACCAAGAATATTTATCTCCATGAACAGGAGCCTGTGTGGCCACAGAGTGGCTGATGACCTCTGCGAGCAGCCAGCTTTGGCTTCTCAAGCGAGGCCTGGTGGGGAACAGGCAGCAGCATCACCTGGAGGCTCAAAATGCACGATCCCAGACCCCACCTGATGCAGATTCTGCAGACAGGTCCCTGGGGGTTCGTGTGCACAGTCTGGGAAGCACTGCTCCTTCCTGACCTGAGTTTGCCACCCAAGGGAGGAGAGGGCCCTGGACCGGATGTCCTCTGAGCAGCTTCCCCATTCCCTAACAGTCCATGGTCATTGAACAGGGCAAGCAGAGCCTGCAAATGTTTGCTTCCATGCAGGAATCCACCCCGGCTGTAAACAGACACAGATTGTGATTTCTTCAGTTTTATTGTTAATAGAAATGTAGAAGTGGTAGCTCTCAAAGGTCTTCATTCTGCAAACCTAATTCTTACACAGGCAGTCCTACAGTTTGTTAAAGGTCAGACCAGTTCTCAGTGGCAAACCCTGGGCAGACTAATAGACAATGGACAGGCCCAAGGTGGAGACAGGATCCTAGCCTGCACTACATAGCTGCCAGCGAAGACACCACCCCTTATCTTCAGTAACGAGCTCAGGAAGCAGACCCAGGAAACCACAGTAACCATCTCAGGAAACCAGTCCATCAGTCACGGTAACCAGCCTAGGAAACCAATCACTCTTACTGTAACCAGCCCAGGAAACCAACCCATTCTCTACTATAACCAGTCCATGAAATTAACACTTCCTTGGTAGTAACCATCCTGGAAAGCAGCCTATCTGTAAGATAGACTTGTGTCAAGTCAGGCCACTGTCTCTACCAACCAGCTCTAAGATCTACACCACCGGCCTGGACTTTGGGCCAAAATAGCTAGGACTTGGTTAATAACTGCCAGCTTCCCTACTCTGTGTCCCTGATTCCAAATGAGGTCCAACCACAGGGAGACAAACGTGCTACCTCACCACCCATAGCATGCCCGTCGCCAGCCTCCCTGGCCCCCTCCACCAGGACCCACGGGCTGGCCTCCTCCTCTGCCTGTCTAGAAGACTCTGCCCAGTGCTGTGATGGTGGTGACCTCCTTGCCGTAGCAGGCCAAGCATGAGCAGTATCCACTTGTGTCACTTGGTCTTCCGTCATGTCCACCCTTGTAGGTGCCACATCTCCAGGCACAGTCGTGCTGTCCAGAAGCAAAGCATGGTTGGTGGTTCCCAAGTGAGCTGTGGCTGCCTTTCGCCAGCTAGGACACCATGGTACGGGAGGCGGCCTCTAGGCGGTAGGGGCTCACCCAGCATGTGTGATGGCTTCTTCGTGGTGTGCGCCTTCAGCTCCAGGCACCTGCAGCTGAACCTCTCGAGGGGCTCTCCCTGGCTGGGCCCCCTCTGGCTGCGGGTAACCTCACTCACTCACGTCTGCACTCGGGGCCCACCCTTGCTTGTGTGCCCAGACTTCACTTCACATTCTTCTCTAACCTGACGGCGCCCGTTCCCTCCCCAGCCTGCAGCTTGCAAGCTTGCCCTGTTCCCTAGCAGGGCTCTGACATCGCCAGGGAGTGTCTTTGTCTCAGGTGTCTCCAGATGTGAGCAGGTGTCATTGGTCCCAGGTTGAACTGATCAGGGAGGCTGTCCCCTGTGGGAATATTTTCTGTCACATGTGCAATGGTAGCTGAAAACACCAGTGACTTTATCAGCTCAGATCTATTTAGAAAGCTGCACACCTTTTAATAGGGAAGTTTCACTTAAACTTACAATCTATTCCATCGAAAAAACGGTTTCAAAGAAATCATACTATTGATCATCCTAAACCCAAGTTCACCCTAAAAACAAATAGTTTAGTAAACAGGTTCAGAGAAAAAAGTGCCAAGGCCCATTGCCTACTAAGATAATCATTTTGTAAGACACAAACTGTTCATGAGGGAGAAGGGAACGTGCCGGCCACGGGAGGATGTGGAGATCTATTGCTCACACTCCAGAGAACTGAAACAGGAAGCAGAGCATGACTCTAATGTCTATGTTGACCAATTACTGCCCCCACATAAACACTCTTCTCTAGCTTAATTATGCATTGACTGCCCGTCACCTGGAGACAGCTGAAAACACACGTGCCTCTCTTCTTGGGGTAGGAACTTTTCCACCCAAGATGCAGAGCCCTGACTTTGCCCCCAGGAGCTTGCTTGGTGCCCCCTTGGGGGCTGTGGCACTCCCTTCTTCCCATATCATGAGGAGAGCTGATGAACATGTTTGCAAGCCATAGCAGTGTCAGGAACTGGTTGACATCTGGATGGGCCTGGAAAGGGAAGCAGAGTCACCCATATGCAGGAGGAACCAAGAGAAGGATGGTGACTAGCAGATTGCCCAATTCAGGGAGGCCATTGTCTGTAGCAGCCCCCAGCCCCTTTACTCGCCCAAATGTCAGTGTCCCCTGAAAACAGTGTGCAATTCCACCCTCATGGGGCTGGCATTAGGAGGTGATCAGTCATGAAGATAGACCCCCCCCCATGAATGGGACCCCAGAGAGTGGCCTTCTCCCTGCCAAATGAAGACACAGTGAGGAGCCACCTTTGAACCAGGAAGTAGCCCTCACGAGAACCTGAGCATGCCTGCACCCTGATCTCACTTCTAGCACAGTAAGAAAGAAAATTTTTGCTGTGTATCCACCAGTGGTCTCTGGTGGTTTCTTATAGACACCCAACAGGAAACACTGGCTTTCCTCTCCTCCCCTTCCACTTTGTCCCTGCCCCCAACTCTACCCTGGCCACCCACATAAACTGAGCCCCTTGACTGCAGGAAGGCTGGGGACCTTTGGAGGCACCTGTGAATTCAGGCTTCAGATCTTAAAGCCACAGTTTTCTGACTCTGAAATACCTGTGCCTGGAGCCCAGGAGCACTAGGGGAGCTGTGGAGCCTTCCTCCCGGGAATCCCACAGCCAGCACTGCTGTCCAGCCTACAGCTGCTTCATGTTTCAGCACACTCTGGCCAGATGTTAAGGGTGCCAGCTTGCTGGAGTAATTTTTCATAGTTCTGCTCTTCTGTCCAAGTAGGCCAATAAACTAACTGCATTTTGTATCTGAGGGAGCTGCAATACACCGCAGAGATGCAAAGCTGTCCTAGAATTCCTCAGCCCTGCTTTGCATCTAGGAGGACATAAGTACTCATTGACCTTCAGAGCCTGGGTTCTCCTAGCTGTTCCAGGGCCAAGGACTTGTTTCCAGGAGGTGGGACTGCTCCCCGTGCTGAACACAGCAGGCAGGACTCCTGACTTGCTCATCTGTCAGACATAATCCTCAATCGCAAGACTTTTCAACACGCAAATCTGCATGTGAGTAACAGAGAGAGCGCAGGCTGAATGAGTCTGCATTTCTACCCAGTTTTAAGATATTCGAGTTGTTGTGTTGGAAAATAAAGGTGTTATGGAAAATGTGTCAACTTATATTACATGAATTTAAAGAACTGATATTTAAAGGAAATATGAAGCATATTTTCTCACACTGAAAAATTTCGCTTGTAACGCCCTTGAGTTCAATTTTAAATTGGTCATAATAGATCTGGATTCTGAAAATCTTGCTTTTCTGAAACAGAATACGGTACCCCGCGCCCGCTTCCTGCGTCAGGTTTCCCTTTGAATAAATGGGACAAAGAGCAAGTCCACAGCACTCACTGCCACCACTTCCTTAAGGAGTGCAAGGGACCAATGGCTCTCTGAAGGGCTGCAGTGCTGCTGCCATTACAGGACCCTCTCTGTGACCTCAAGACCTCTGGGCGTCCCTCAGCGTCCTCCTCCTCATCAAGGTTGTTGCAATGTAGGGAAACAAGGTCAGAGAATCAGGTCGTGGGTCTGGCTTGCTTGTTGCACAATGGTCAGGCCAACATTAACTCACATTTGTAAATATGAAGCAGGCCTTCATCCTCAGACATCATCCAGACCCGTGTTCCCAAACTGGTCCCTTCTCAGGGAGCCATTCCCACGCAGTGCTGATGATCGCCAGCAGGTGGCACCACTGAGGCTTCGTAGCCAGGAGGGAAACTCAAGAGGAGCCCATACCCACAGAGATATCATCCCGCCACCTGAGAGCAAATTACCTTCTCTCCTGGCTTTTTGTCTGAGCATATCTGACAACCTCTCTTCTATTAACATGTTTGTGTTCTCAGAGACAATTCTTCTGCACACTCCCAAGCTACTTCAACCCGAGGTATCAATCATAGATTAAGAATAAGATCCTATATAAAGAATATTTATGACTTAATTGTCTCAAAAACTTGGCATGGTAATGGAAGAATGCAAAGGTCAAAAAAATCCACTTCGTCTTTCTTATTTTTCAAAAAATCAAGAGGCCAACAACACAAAGATTGATAGAAATACATTTTCCTTATTTCTTCCACACATACCAAGTGGTAAAGATGTCAAGCTGACAGGGCTATGAGATGTTTTCTATCTAAAGGTGAACATGCCTTAGTATGCCCACTAATAGAGATACTAACTTATGGGTAAAAGGAATAACCAGAGAAATCATAAAATGGGTAATTACAAAGGAGAGTGAACATCGGGAAAAATGTTTAACCTCAGTAGTGATCAAACACAAATAAAAGCCAATACCAAGATGTCATGACTCACCAATCAAATTATCACATACACCAAATGTATTAATAGCAAGTGTGGTGTGAAAGAAGACAAATTGATCCAACCTTTCCAGAGGAGATTCAAGCCAGAAGAGGATTAAAAATATTTACAGTCTTGAGCTAGTTTTAACCCTCTTGGAATCAAACCCTAAAAAAGAAAGAAAGAAAGAAAGAAAATCTGAAATCAAGAGAAACATGGACAAATTGTCCATTCCAGCAGTATGTGTAAAAGAAAGACTCAGGAGTACTTCCTAAAATTGCAACAGAATAGCTAAGCTACAAAATATCCAAGTGATTGCATGCGTTTAGTCAATGAAATAATGTCTCCATATACATTTGGAGATAATATTGGAAACATATAAACAGATTGTCTCTAAGTAGTAGGACTAAGGGTATTTTCCATGCTATTCTTTTGCTACTTTCTAGTTTCATATAATAAGCGTGCTTGTTTCAGTAATAAGGAAACCCTAAGAGACTTCAATGAAGAAATGTATCTACAAAGAATATGTAGGCAATACTAAAGATATTAAGTTGATAAAAGGAAGATACAAATTTTACATACAGCATAAACTCAAGGACATAAACAACATACACAACAAAGGGTGACATTCTGAAAAATTGAAAGAGGTTATCACTTCTGGCTGTACTGTGGTGTGGTGTGAATGTGTCCCCTCCAAAATTCAGATGTTGGGACTTAGCACCCAAGGTGATGGGATCAAGATGCAAGCCTTTAGCAACAGTTAGGTCTTGAGTATTCTTCCCCTCCTGAGTGGGATTAAGGTCCCTTCAAAAGAGCCTTTGGCTTCCTCTGGCCCTCTACCTCTCCCTCTGGAGGATGTGGCGACATGGCACCATCTTGGAAGTGGAGAGCAGCCCTCACCAGATGCCAAGCCTGCTGGACCTTGATCTTGACCTCCGGCCTCCAGAACACTGACAGATGAGCTTCTGCTCTTTATTTATGACCTGGTCTATTGTATTCTGTCATAGTAGCACAAGGGGACCAAGACAAAGGGTAAGTTTATTTTTTCTCCATTTCAAGTTTCTACAATGAGACTGCATTTCTTTTAGTATTAGAAAATAATGACATTTAAGTGAAAAAATGAACTGTGACTGTTAATTGACACCATAATAAATATTAACTTGAAATGGGATGTGGGGGCTAGAGTTGCAGCTCAGTGGTAGAGTGCTTGCCTGGCATGTGTGCCCTGGGTTACTCAGCACCACATATAAATAAATAAAATTAAACAAAAAGATCCATTGACAACTATAAATATATTTTTTTTTTAAAAAGAATGTTATATAACATTCTTTAAAAAAAGAAATGGATGTGGACTTAAATGTAAAACCTAAAATCATTGTACTTCTAAAAGAAAATCTTTGCAACCTTGGCTGAGGTAAGATTACTTAGCACACCACACAACATAAAAGAAAAAAAAATTGATAAATTGGAGTTCATCCAAATTAAAATCTGTGCTCTTCAAAACACCCTTAAGAATATGAGAAGACAAGTCACCAGTTGGGAGAAAATAATCGCAAAACACAAGAAGACTTGTATCCATCACATAAAAAGAATTCTCAAAACTTGATAGTGAGGAAGCAACTCAGGTAAACTGTGGGGGAAAGACTTGAAGAGTTATATCACCAAAGAAGACAGGCAAAGAAACACATGGAAAGACACTCAATGTCCTCAGCCATCACTAGGGAATTGCAAATTAAAGTCACAATGATGTAATGCTATATGTCTATTTGAATAGCTAATGGAAAAACACCCAGACTGACAACCCCAGTGCTGACCAAGACTTGGCGTGAAGTGCCTCTCACGTACTGCTGTTGCAGACGCAGTGGGAACCGGCACCTGGAGGCCACCGGGCAGCTCCTCACAGTACGGTGCTCAGTACCTATGCCTGGAGACCAGAGTGAGTTTCTCAGACAGTGGTGTAGCACTCTCAAATTTCCTGATCTTGCAGATGGTACTAGGGCTGTAGAGATATTAATGTTTGGGTGATCTGGACAGAGGGTATATGGAAATCCTTTTTACTATTTTTCAGCTCTTTCATGAGTTTAAAATGATTTTCAGACACCACGTTTAAAACAATGAGTTTTATGTGCTGTTAGATTCTGCTAAAATAGGCAATATTTTACTTTTCTTTGAGCTAGTGATTTTGATCAGGGCTACTTCCAAATTTATCAATGTCTGTGAGCACACTGTTGATGTGGTCGTAAGGTGTCTCCTCTTGGTGTGTTTCTTGGGAATGAGCCACCTCTGTACTACTGGAATGACTCCTACTTGGTCATTTTATGACAGCAAATATCAACAGAAAACTTCTGTGCTCTGTGTTAATCACCTTTTTGTCACTATGACAAATACCCGAGAAAAACAACTTAAAAGAAGAAAGACGTATTGTAGCTCTCAGCTGCAGAGGTTAATTCCGTGGTCGGTCAGCTCCAATTGCTCTGGGCCTGAGTAAGACAGAACATCATGGTGGAAGAGTATGGGAGAGGAAAGCAGTTCAGCTCAGGGCAGCTGGGAGCAGAGTGAGGGAGACAGAAAGGGGCCAGGGACAAGATACAGTCTCCAAAAGTGTGCCCGCCCCAAGGACCTGCTCCTTCAGTTAGGACCCGGTTCCTTCAGCTCTCAGTAACACCTTCAAATTATTAATCTACTGATGAGGTCAGAGCCAGTCGTGTTTCTCCAGACCCCCATCTCTCAGCACTGCTACACTGGGGACCAAGCCTTCAACACTGAGCCTTTAGGGGACATTCCAGACCCAAATAGTAACAGATTTCAATCCAGTAACTGTAAATCTAGGCCTTATAACAATCAGAAGTCAACATTGCCACCTTCTATTTTTCAACAATGACCCCATTTTCTAGGTCTCCTCCATTCCCCAATCCCGAGTCTTCTGCTCACAGTGTCCAGTCCATCAGTCAGTCCATTGTGCTCACCTGCCCTGTGGTTTCACTTCCTTCCAGGTTCAGATTAGAACTCACGGTCCATCACCTCACTCATCGACACATACAGAGATCCGGTCATTCCAGCCATGCTGATTCTGGCAGGCCTTGGGAGCAGGGGCCAGGCAGGCACAGGCCTGACCTCTCAGAGGTTGGTGGGTCAGAGAGAGCTCTCCTGTCCATTTTCAGGTCTGTGAACACTTTAGCATACATGTTTCCCAGCCCAACCCGTGACTTCCTGATCAGAACCTCTGCTGTGAGGCTGAGAAGCAGAATTTAATTAGCAACGTGACTCAAGAGCACCATGGTTGAGAGCCACATGGTCCCTTGCTGGTCATGACATGAACAACCAAGCAAACACGCTCAGGGGGTTTATGAATGAGAAAGTTGGGGAGGAACAGCATGGGGCCTGAGAAGGCAGGGCTGCAGCAGAGACCATGCTGGGGGCTGGGGCCTGGGGAGCAGAGTGGCCAAGACAGAGGAAATTACCTGTGCAGAAATCCTGAATTGGAGAGGACTTGGAGATTTCAAGGAGCCAATGTCCACTGAGCCTCTTCACTCAACATGGGGCATCCCCTGGACACCTACCCTGGCCCTGAGCTCAAGGCCTCATCCTCTGGGTACTGTGAGATAGCAGGAGGTTCCACAGGGCAGCTCAGTGGTGGTTAGGCTCTTGGCTACCTGTCCTGTTTAGCTTTGAAATTCAGCAAATGCCTTGAGGAGGAAGTAGCCAAGGTTTGAGAGTGCCAAGTCGGTCCACCCAAGCTGCTGCCAGACCCTGCTGCTCCCTACTGAGGGGCAGCCCCTCTGACCTGAGGCAGATTGCTCTGCAGAGCTCTGGGTTGTCAGCCCTCAGATCTGATCTGTGGTACTTCTGCAGCTCTTGAAGGCTTTTAAGGAGATTTCACAATTAAATCATATGCACTTATTGAACTGGTATTATAAGGAGTGTTTTAAAAAAGTAATATAGGGATATCATGTTTAAGGAAAAAATGCAAAGTTACTTATACAATATTGTTAAATATACTAGTCTAGCCTGGTGCGGTGGCGCATGCCTATAAACCAAGCGGCCCAGGAGGCTGAGGCAGGAGGATTGAGAGTTCAAAGCCAGCCTCAGCAAAAGCGAGGTGCTAAGCAACTCAGTGAAACTGGTCTCTAAATAAAATACAAAATAAGGCAGGGGATGTGGCTTAGTGGTCAAGTGCCCCAGGGTTCAACCCATGGTATACCCCTCAAAGTACTAGTCTCTTTAAAAATCAATAGCACTACAACTTCTCCTAGAAAAACGGCTTCTGAACCCACACCTTTCTCCTTGCCTTCCCAGTCAAGTATCAGAAAAGACGAGCTGCTACTTCCCACCTGCTTCTCAGCACATTGCACCCTGGTCACACTGGTCGCCACAGCCCTGCAAGGAACAGTGGGGGTTGGAGGATCATCTCTCACCCAGCTGGGATGTGGGTGCCCATGCAGAGTCCTGAGAGTTCTGGGGACCAGCCCTCAGAAAGAGCCAAAGTCCTCAGGGGACAAAATCTGAGAGGGCCAACCAAAGACAGTGTGTCCAGCCCAAACCTGGGCCCCAGCCCTAAGGTCAGAATAAGGACCAGTCCACGTGGGTTGCTGCAACAGAACACCACAGAATGGGAATGTCTTTCTCCCAGCTTGGAGGCTGGAGGTCTGAGATGAAGGTGCTGGCATGGGTGGGTTCCCGTGAGGGCCCTTGCCCATTATCAGTCACAGACTTCTCTGTACCTTCACAGTGTGGAGAGAGAGAGATCATCCTCCGGGTCTCCTACGAAGGTAATAACACCTGCTTACGCGGGCTCCAGGCTGAGGACCTACTTCCTTACTGAAGACCTACCTCCTAATCCCAAGCCAGTGTGAGTGGCTACAGCCTGGACCCAGGGGGAAGCTCGAGCTGTGACGCATGTTGGCCCTGGCACGTGGACATCTAAATGATGTGTGCTGAGGTCACAGGGGAAGATTCTGCCACTCCAGGCCACCTACCATGCAGAGGCAGCACGTCAGGTCCTGGGGGCCAATGCCAGGGCTTTCCCCTCAATAACGCCCACGGTTCTCCTCCTCCACATCCTCCCCTCCAGTGGTCTTGCACCCCCATCCTGCCTCTTTTACCTACTGCTCTCTTCTTTCCTCCATTTCCCACTAAACTTTTGTGTACTGGAGGCTTCAATTTGTGGCTGTCTGCTCTTCTCCCACCGGACTCTCCAAGGTGACCACACTCAGTGCCATCATGTCAACCACCATGTGTACCTGACCTTGAGAAATCCATGTCTCTCACCTGCATGAGGTTCTGCTGAACACCACCAGATTGCCATATGCAATTGCTTACCAGACATACGGACACAGCCACTGGGCAGTTCATGGGCCTGGATCTTTCTGCTGCCCTGTACCCTGTTCCCCACTGCCCCCACTCTCACCTTTCCTCCCTAGCTCTGAGCCCCTAGCCCTGGCTCTCACTTACCAGCCACTGCCTACCTGTTTAGGAAGGGTGGTCAGCTCTTCCTCCGCATTGCCACGGCCCACTTCCCTTCCTTGCTTTGCACCTGGGTGACCATGTGGATTTGTATCACCCAGGGATCTTTGTTTCCATAGCCAACCTTGATTATCTTTAGGCAGGCAGTGGGGGTTCCTAGAAGGAGAGGGAAGGTGAGAACCAACCTTGGGGAGGGCGAGGCAACTCTAGGTGGGAAAGGGAAAGCTGTCAGCTCAACTCCACGATCTCTGGGAGAGGAGCTCACAGGTTGGCCTCTGGGCCAGAGTAGGCATCATGCCCTGATGCAAAATCTCAGAGGCTGAGAGGAATTGTCCAAGAAGGAAAGTGGGATGCCAGTGAAGGACAGTGACCTGAAGGACAGTGACCTGAACTAGCAACTGCTCACAATAGGCTTCCCCCAGTCCCTGGCCCCCAAATTTCCAATCTTCCTCCCACCTACCCCAGGGGCTTCTAGGTAGGTTTTTTTGTTTGTTTTTAACTCAGTACTGGGGCTAGAACCCAGGGACAATTTACCACTGAGCTATATTCCCAATCCTTTTTACTCTTTGAGACAGGGCCACACAAGTTTGCCCAGCCTGGCCTTGAACTTGCTGGCCTCTTGCCTCAGCATCTGAGTCACAGGCTTGCCACTGCGTCCGGCCCAGGGTGAGTTTGTAGCTCTATACTTAGCTCATACTGTTCTAATCTTGCTGAATTTATCTTCTGTCCTTTATTTGAGCCATCCGGAGCTTCTTGCAATTTTATATTAAGCTCTTTCCTACCAAAAGACCTGACAAGGACAACAAATACTGAGGAGAAAAAGTTTATTTTATGCTCACGGTTCCAGAGGTCTCTGTCCCCTGATGGCCAACTCAACTCTTTGGGGTTCAGGATGAGGCAAAACATCAAGGCAGAAGTACGTGATGGAGGAAAGCAATGGGGACATGGTAGCAGGAAGCAGAGAGAGAGCGCCATTCAACAAGGACAAAATATATACCCCAAAAGCATGCCCCCAATGATCTACCTCCTCCAGCCACACCCTACCTGCCTGCAGTTACCACCCAGTTAAATCCCCATCTGTGGATTAATGCACTAATTGGGTTAAAGCTCTCGTAACCTAATCATTTCACCTCTAAACTTCCTTGCATTGTCTCATACATGAGTTTTTGGGGGATACCTCTTATTTGAACCATAGCAACAGGTGATCAGAAGTTTTCCACTGTACTGAAGGATTTGTTAGTTTCACTATGTGATTCTATCAATTTTTACATATTTAATAGCTATTTATTTAGGCTTAAAAGTGTGAGATTAGTCTATCTCCTGCTGAATCAAATCTTCAGCATTTCATAGTATTTCCATTTATACCAGCTATGTTTGAGTTAATACTTGTTTTGTGTTTGATTCTATGGGAAGCTGACTTCCAGAAATCGGCAGGTAGGGAGGTTATCTGTGAGTGCTCTCAGGACCAACCCCTGGAGGAGAGAAGGACCCAGCACTGGCAGTGTGGCAGCCAAGTCTTCACGGAGGCCTCAACTTGTCCTTGCAGGGCTCCGAAGCAGAGTTGGCCTTCAGCTTTGTGCCAAGTTGGACAGAGGAGGCCAAGGCTCTCCCCACCTGCAGTGGCCAGGCACTGAATGCAGGTGTCCAGGAAGGAGACGATGCTGGGTGGCTCTCCTCAGCAAGGTGCCAGCCACGCCTGCAGCCAGCACGGAGCTGGAGTCTGTGCGTTGGCCAGGCTTCCACCACACTTCCAAACTCTTCTGTCCCTTTACTTCCAGCTTTTCTGGGTCCTTGTGTTTTATATGTTTCTTGTAAATAACTTGTAAGTGAATTTTTCAAAATCCACTTAAACTTTCTTTTTACTGGGGGGTTAGTTCATTTACATTTATTATGAGTACTGATACCCTTGAGCCAGTTTCTATCTTTTGGAGGGGTATTGGAGATTGAACTCAGGGACACTCAGCCACTGAGCCACATTCCCAGCCCTATTTGGTATTTTATTTAGAGACAGGGTCTCACTGAGTTGCTTAGCGCCTCGCTAAGTTGCTGAGGCTGGCTTTGTACTTGCCATCCTCCTGCATCAGCCTCCTGAGCTGCTGGCATCATAGGCATGTGCCACTGTGCCTGCCGTAGTTTCTATCATTTTAATGTTGACTTTCTATTATTCCTACTTCTATCCTTTTTTCTTTTATTCTCTTCTTTTTTCACTCCTTTCCTTCCTTTTCTATGGTACTGGAGATTGAACCCAGGGGTGCTCTACCACTGAGCTATATCCCAGCCCTTTTCATATTTTATTTTGGAACAGGGTCTTTCTAAATTGCTCAGACTGGCTTTGAATTTGCCAGCCTCCCAGTTAGCTGAGATTCAGGAGTGTGCCACCATGCATGGCTATTCTGCTTTTTTCTTGTACTGTTTCCTTTGGATTTTTTTCCATTGGTGATTGTTATTTCTTGCTTTTCTTGCTCATTTTTTCCCCATTCTAGTGGGAACAGCCTGAAAAGTGTTTATTGTAATGCTATTTGCTCTTGCTGTTTAGCCTGATTGTGCATATGTAACAGAATAAAAGTTAAAGTTCTTCCCTTGAACCTCTTTCCATGAGGAACATGAGGACCACAGACAGTGACATCTGATCACAACTTATTTCATTCTATGTTCATCAGTGTTTCAGACTTAACCATCTCATGAATACAAAAACGAAATCCACAAATTAGATCTTAACAAAACATTTTACAGAAATGCTTAGATTTGCCCTCACATTTGACTAACTTCCTTGCTGTTTGTTATCTCGGCTCTTCCACTGGGACGCTGTTTTCTCCTTTTGAAGTACTTCCTCTTGAGGGTCTTTTACTGCAGGCTTATGGTTGTGAACAGTTTTTGTTCATCTGAGTCAATCTTTATTTTGTCTTGTTTGAAAGAGAGTGTTTGGGGTGCACAATCTCCAGTGGGCAGTTTTTTCCCTGATACTTTGAAGATGTTATTTTTCTGTTCCGGCTTCTATTTTTGCTACTGAAAAGTCTTTCATGAGTCCAGTTGTCACTACTTGGTAGGCAGACTCTTCTCGCTACTTAAAAAATCTTAAATTACTTAAAATTTATGGAAGGATAAAAACAGTTCTATACAATTAAGTGCTCAGAGCCTAACTGTAGACACAGTGAGCCTCCACGCACATTCTGCTGCTCTGACAGGATGGCACTGCCCCTGCTCCTTCCAGCGAGCCCCCCCCACAACCAGATGCTAGAGACTGAGGTTACCTTTTAGAATTACACATAAACAGACCCATGCTGCATGGACCTTTTGTTTGGCTGCTTCTTGGTCTCAGCCCAAAATCTTTGAGATTTATCTGTGTTCTGTTTATCAATAGTTTATTCCTCTGTATTACTAATGATATTCCACTATGAAAATATATTACAATTTGCTTATTCATATATTGTTTAACTTAGCCTGTTTCTACTTTTAGGATATTATGAATGAAGATGTTGTGAACACTTAAGCAAAATCTTTTGTGTGGATGTTTTATTTCTCTTGGAAAAATTAATAGAAGTGGAATTACTGAGTCACATGATAAGCATATTTTTACTTTACAAAAATGCCAAACTGTTTTCCATAGTGGCTGTATTATTTAAAATCCCCACCAAGCCAATGCATGAATTTCAGTTGCTCCAAACCCTAATTAAGTCTGTAGACATACTGGAACCTAAATGTGACTTTAATTGCATTATCACAGTGATTAATGGTGTTTTTTCATGTGTTTATTGGTTGTAGAAATATTCTTGGTACCCAGGAGCCTGAGCTTGGTGCCAAAGCAGCATTGTCTACTCAGCTGTGGGGCTGCTCCCTGCTCCACTCTCCTTTCCCACCAAAGAGCCCCCTACAGGTCCTATGGTCCTTATGTGATTTGGAAAGCAAATTGACAGCTAATGTTTATCTATTGATCCACATGAAATTGCCAATAACTGAAGGTATTTTATTGAGAAAATGGCAATTTCATGGGGTCCACTCAACACTTTTTTTTCCCATTTTTTTCTGAACAGAAAACTAAAGTACCTGCCTCCAGAGTGGAGAGTGAACCACTACTGAGCAAGAACCTCCATCACTCTGTCATGGTTCCTATCGAATACCATGATATTTGGCAGATGTATAAGAAAGCTGAGGCTTCGTTTTGGACAGCAGAGGAAGTAAATCTTTCCAAGGACATTCAGCACTGGGAAGCCCTGAAGCCAGAGGAATGGTATTTTATATTGCATGTCCTGGCTTTCTTTGCAGCAAGTGATGGCATAATAAATGAACATTTGGTGGAGTGATTTAACCAAGAAGTTCAAACTACAGAAGTGGGCTGTTTCTATGGCTTCCAAGTTGCCATGGAAAACATAGATTCTGAACTATATAGACTCCATATTGACAGCTAAAGATTCCAAAGAAAGGGAATTTCTCTTCAATGCCATTGAAATGATATCTTACATGAAGAAGAAAGCATATTGGGCCTTGTTTGGACTGGGGTCACAAAGGCCACCAACAGAGAATGTGCTGTAGCCTTTGCTCCCGTGGAAGGAACCTTCTCTTTTGCGTCAATATTCTGGCTCAAGAAACAAGAACTGGCTCACTGACTGCTGCCTATCATCCGCTGTTTTCCTGTTTGCTTGCCTCTGGCCTGCTCATCACCTGCCTTTCATCCACCCATCACCCACTGACTGAGGTCCACCTGCCGATTGTCTGCTGGTAGCCTGCAGACTGTCAGTGGATTGTCAGCTGCCTGGAAGTCCACTGTCACAGTAACTGCAGGTTTGGTTACATGTGGCTGCCGCCATTTTGGGAAAACAGGACCTGCAGGACCCCCAGCCCAGACTGACTGCACCCCGCCTCCAGGACCCCACAGCTCAACCCACCACACCTCGCCTCCAGGACCCCTGGGCCTGACTGACCACGCCCTGCCTCCAGAGGCCCTGGCCTGAATACCCGCACCCCACACAGCTCCCCCTTTGCCAACACGTTTGGAAGCCAGTGCAGCCATCTTGGATTATCCTCGAAATGGAAACTGTCATTAGATGGGGCAAATCCCATCCTGAGATGCCTGCTGGAGACTGGAAGCTCATTGTCAGGTACCTCTCATGCCTCAGTCTACTGGAGACTGGGAGGTTTGAATAGTATATGACTGTTATAGTGTGGATTTTTTCCCCCTCCTTTTTGAAAACTTTAAGTTTTTCTTTATTTTTCTTGCTATTTTCCTTTTGCTTACCTGTTTCCTCAGTCTCTTTCTCCCTTTTCTCATGCTAACAGCCAAATTCTTTTGAGTACACTTTCACTCTTCCTATGATCTAGTTCTTTATATTCTTTTCTTATCCATTAACAGTTACATCCTACAACCCTCTTCATCCTCTTTGTCTTCCATTAGAAACTGCAGTCCTCATTGCAAACCTATTTGTTACGCTGTAGATAATAATTGAACTCATCCTCTCTGTTTACTATGACAATATTGCTAAAGTCTTCATAGGAGCTGTTTGGTTTATGCCTGCATATTGTCCACACTGGGTGTTGCCAATATTGATCTAACCCTTAAAGAAGAGGTTTTGAAAACTTGCAGCATCACTATAAGCCTATAGGGCAGAAACTGCAATACTCCAGATCTGCATTGTTAGAGGGGAATATACATGAACAACATGAAAAAACAAGGGAAGAAAGTGTTCCAAACAAACCAAGATTCTATACTAATAGAATCCAATGACAGCATGATAGAAGAAATGTCAGAAAAGGAGTTCAGAATATACATGATTAAAATGATTCAGGAAGCAAATGCAGGCAATGATTGATCACTCCAATAAGCAGTTGAAAGAGCAACTGCAGGAAGCAAAGATCACCTCAACAAAGAGATAGAGATTTTTAAAAATAACCAAACAGAAATCTTTGAAATGAAGGAAACAATAAACCAAATAAAAAACTTAATGGAGCCGGGTGCACTGGCGCACGCTTGTAATCCCAGCACTTGTGAGGCTGAGGCAGGAGGATTGTGAGTTCAAAGCCAGCCTCAGCAACTTAGCGAGGTCCTAAGCAACTCAGTGAGACCCTGTCTCTAAATAAGATACAAACTAGGGCTGGGGATGTGGCTCAGTGGTGGAGTGCCCCTGGGTTCAATGCCTAGTACCAAATAAAAAAAAAAACTCAATGGAAAGCATCACAAACAGACTAGATCACTTGGAAGACAGAACCTCAGACAATGAAGACAAAATGTCAAATCTTGAAAATAAAGTTGCCCAAACATAGAAGATGGTAAGAATCATGAATGGAACCTCCAAGAACTATGGGATATCATGAAAAGACCAAATTTAAGAATTATCGGGATTGAGGAAGGCACAGAGATACAAACCAAAGGAATGAAATAATATCAGAACCTATTCAATGAAATAATATCAGAAAATTTCCCAAACCTGAAGAATGAAATGGAAATTCAACTACATGAGGCTTACAGAACACCAAATGCATAAAATCACAGCAGATCCACACCAAGACACATTATAATGAAAATGCCTAATATGCAAAATAAAAATAGGATTTTAAAGGCTGTGAGAGAAAAGAAACAGATTACATATAGGGGGAAATCATTGCAGACATCAGCAGATTTCTCAGCCCAGACCCTAAAAGCTAGAAGGGCCTGTAACAATGTATTTCAAGCTCTGAAAGAATATATTTGCCAACTAAGAATCTTATATCCAGCAAAACTAACCTTCAGATTTGAAGACAAAATAAAATCCTTTCATGAAAAACAGAAGTTAAAGGAATTTACACATAGAAAGCCAGAGCTACAGAACATTCTGAGCAAAATATTCCATGATGAAGAAATGAAAAACAACAATGTAAGTCAGCAAAGGGAGAAACTACCCTAAAAGAAAAGCCAATTAAAGGAGAAACCAAGTCAAGTTAAAAACCAAAACTAAGCCAAAATGACTGGGAATACAAATCATACTCAGCAATAACCCTGAATGTTAATGGACTAAACTCATCAATCAAAAGACATAGACTGGCAGATTGGATTAAAAAGCAAGATCCAACAATATGCTGCCTTCAAGAGACTCATCTCATAGAAAAGGACATCCACAGACTAAAGATGAAAGGATGGGAGAAAACCTACCACACACATGTACTCAGTAAAAAAGGGGTGGTTTCCATCCTTATATCAGATAAAGTGGACTTCAAGCCAAAGTTAGTCAGAAGGGATAAAGAAGGACATTTCATACTGCTCAAGGGAAATATAAATCAGGAAGACATAATGATCACAAATATTTATGTCCCAAACAATGGTGTATCCATGTACATCAAACAAATCCTTCTCAATTCCAGGAATCAAACAGACCACAACACAATAATTCTGGGTGACTTTAACACACCACTGTTGCCGCTGGATAGATCTTCCAAACAAAAACTAGACAAAGAAACCATAGAACTCAATGACACAATCAATAACTTAGATTTAATAGATATATATAGAATATTCCATCCATCAATGAGCAAATACACTTCCTTAGCAGCACATGAATCCTTCTGTAAAATAACCATGTTATGCCACAAAGCAGCCCTTGGTGAATGCAAAAAAATAGAGATACTACCTTGTATTCTATTGGATCATAATGGAATGAAATTAGAAATCAATGACAAAATATAAAACAGAAACCAATCCAACACCTGGAGACTAAATAATATGCTACTGAATGAAGCATGGATAACAGAAAACCTCAGAGAGGAGATAAAAAAATTCTTAGAGGTAAATAAGAATGACGATACAACATGTCAAAATCTCTGGGACACTATGAAAGCAATACTAAGAGGAACATTCATTGCATTGAGCACATTCAAGAAAAGAATAAAAGTCAACAACTAAATGACCTAATATTACATCTCAAAGTCCTAGAAAAAGAAGAACAGAACAACACCAAAAGTAGTAGAAGACAGAAAATAATCAGAATCAGAGCTGAAATCAATGAAATTGAAACAAAAGAAGCAATTCAAAAAATTGACAAAACAAAAAGTTGGTTCTTTGAAAAAGTGAGAAAAAATAGATAAACCCTTAGCTGCACTAACAAAGAGAAGGAGAGAGAAAACTCAAATTACTAAAATTCATGATGAAAAAGGAAATACCATGACAGACACATGAAATACAAAACATAATTAGAAGCTACTTTGAAAATCTATACTCCAACAAAATGGAAAATTCCAAAGAAATTGACAAATTTCTAGAGACATATGATCCTCCCAAACTGAACCAGGAGGACATACACAATTTAAACAGATCAATTTCAAGCAATGAAATAGAAGAAGCCATCAAAAGCTTACCAACCAAGAAAAGCCCAGGACCAGATGGATTTTCAACTGAGTTCTACAAGACCTTCAAAGAAGAGCTTATATCAATCCTCCTGAAAGAATTTCATGAAATAGGAAAGGAGGGAACCCTTCCAAATTCATTCTGTGAAGCTAGTAACACTCTGATACCAAAACCAAACAAAGACACATCAAGGAAAGAAAACTTTAGACCACCATCTCTGATGAATATAGACGCAAAAATTCTTAACAAAATTCTGGCAAATTGCTTACAAAAACATATTAAGAAGATAGTGCACCATGATCAAGTGGGGTTTATCCCAGGGATGCAAGGTTGGTTCAACATCTGGAAATCAATAAATGTAATTCATCACACCAATAAACTTAAGGTTAAGAATCATATGATTAGCCGGGCATGGTGGCGCACGCCTGTAATCCAAGCAACTTGGGAAGCTGAGTCAGGAGGATCATGAGTTCAAAGCCAGCCTCAGCAACTTAGCGAGGCCCTAAGCAACTCAGTGAGACCCTGTCTCTAGATAAAATACAAAATAGGGCTGGGGATGTGGCTCAGTGGCCGAGGGTCCCTGAGTTCAATCCCTGGTTCAAAAAAAAAAAAAAAAAGAATCATATGATTACTTCAATAGATGCAGAGAAAGCATTTGACAAAATACAACACCTCTTAATCCTTAAAACACTAGAAAAAATAGGGATAATAGGAATATACCTTAGCATTGTAAAGGCTATTTATGCTAAGCCCACTGCCAACATCGTTCTTAATGGAGAAAAATGGAAAGCATTCCCTTTAAAAACTGGAACAAGACAGGATGCCCACTGTTACCACTTCTATTCAACATCGTGCTTGAAATACTAGCCAGAGCAATTAAACAGACCAAAGAAATTAAAGGAATATGAATAGGAAATGAAAAACTCTAGCTGTCACTATTTGCTGATGACATGAATCCATATTTAGAGGATCCAAAAAACTCCACCAGGAAACTTCTATACCTAATTAATGAATTCAGCAAAATAGCAGGATATAAAATAAACGCACATAATTCTAAGGCATTTATATACATAAGCGATGAATCATCTGAAAGAGAAATGAGGAAAACAACTCCATTCACAATAGCCTCAAAAAAAAAAAAAAAAAACCTTGGGAATCAATCTAACAAAAGAGGTGAAAGATCTCTACAATGAGAACTATAGAACATTAAACAAAGAAATTGAGGAAGATGTTAGAAGATGGAAAGATCTCCCATGTTCTTGGATAGGCAGAATTAATATAATCAAAATGGCCATACTTCCAAAGGCACTAAACAAGTTTAATGCAATTTCAATTAAAATCCCAATGACATTCCTCCTAGAAATAGAGAAAGCTATCATGAAATTCATCTGGAAGAACAAAAGACCCAGAATAGCCAAAGCAATCCTGGGCAGGAAGAATGATGCAGGAACCAGACCTTAAACTATACTACAGAGCAACAGTAACAAAAACGGCATAGTATTGGCACCAAAATAGACAGGTAGACCAATGGTACAGAATAGAAGACACAGAGACAAACCCACACAATACAGTTATCTCACACTAGACAATGGTGCCAAAAACATGCAATGGAAAAAAGATAGTCTCTTCAACAAAGGGTGCTGGCGAAACTGGAAATCCATATGTAGCAAAATGAAATTAAATCCCTATCTCTCATCCTGTACAAAACTCAACTCAAAATAGATCAAGGATCTAGGAATTAGACCTGAGATCCTTCACCAAATAGAAGAAAAAGTAGGCCCAAATCTTCATCATGTAGACTTAGGACCAGACTTTCTTAACAGGACCCTCAGAGCGCAAGAAATAAAAGCAAGGATCAATAAATGGAACGGATTCAAACTAAAAAGCTTTTTGTCAGCAAAGGAAACAATCGATAATGTGAAAAGAGAGCCTAAAGAGTGGGAGAAAATCTTTTCCACACACATTTCAGACAGAGCACTGATCTCCAAAATTTATACAGAACTTAAAAGACTTTATGCCAAAAATGCAAAGATCCCAATCAATAAGTGGGCTAAGGAACTGGGCAGACACTTCACAGAAGAAGATACACAGGTGATCAACAAATATATGAAAAAGTGCTCATCATCTCTAATAATTAGAGAAATGCAAATTAAAACCACCCTAAGATTTCATCTAACTCCAATTAGAATGGCTATTAACAAGAACACTAGCAATAATAAGAGTAGGTGTGGATGTGGGTAAAAAGGCACACTCACACATTGCTGGTGGAATTGCAAATTGGTGCAGCCACACTGGAAAGCTGTATGGAGATTCCTCAAGGAACTTGGAATGGACCCGTCATTTGACCCACTCCTTGGTTTATACCAAAGGAGTTAAAACCAGCATACTACAGTGATGCAGTCACATCAATGTTCATAGCTGCTCAAGTCACAATATCTAGATTGTGGAATCAACCTAGATGCCCTTCAACTGATGAATGGATAAAGAAACTGTGGTATATATACACAATGGAATATTACTCAGCCATAAAGAAGAATAAAATTATGGCATTTGCTGGTAAATGGGTGGAGTTGGAGAATATCATGCTAACTGAAATAAGCCAAGCCCCCAAAACCAAAGGCCAAATGTTTTCTCTGATAGGTGGATGATGGTACATAATGGTGGGGAAGGGTGGCAGTGGGGGGACAAGAGAAGAAAGGAGGAACTTTGGATGGCATAGAGGAAAATGGGGTGGGAGTGGGTGGGGGAAGGAAAGATAGTAGACTGAGACAGACAGTAATACTGTATGTATATGTAAGATTACATGAAGTGTGTGAATGTATATGGTGTACAACCATAGAAATGAAAAATTGTACCCCATTTGTGTACAAAAAATACAATATGCCCTTTAAAACAAAAACCAAAAAATAAAATATAAAAAAGCCAAATTGTTTGCCAAAAAAAAAATAAATAAACAAGAACTGATGCCCAGCCTCACATTGTCCAATGAACTTATTAGCAGAGATGAGGGTTTACATTGTGACTTTGCCTGCCTGATGTTCAAACGCCTGCCACACAAACCTTCAGAGCAGAGAGTAAAAGAAAGAATCATCAATGCCGTGAGGATAGAAAAGGAGCTCCTCACCGAGGCCTTGCCTGTGAAGCTCACTGGGATGAACTGCACTTTGATGAAGCAACACATTGAATTTGTGGCAGACAGGCTGGAGCTGGAGCTGGGCTTTAAGATGGTTTTCAGAGTAGAAGACCCATTTGACTGAATGAAGAATATTTCACTGGAAGGGAAGACTAATTTTTTTGAGAGTAGGAAAGTATCAGAGTATGGCAGTGATGTAGAATACAACAGAGAATTCTTTTACCTTGTATGCTGACTTCTAAATTAATAGATGTGCTCTTAAACAGCTGATTTTTGTTTTTCTCCCTTCTCGTCCCCACCCCAAATCAGCTGAAATGAATCAACTAGCTACACCATGTCCATAACTTTCATTAATGACATCCAACACACTGCGTAGCTTCCTCAGAATTGATTCTGTCTATTAATAACACTACTGGGGTTACCTAGGAAGAAAAGATGTTTCAAACAAGCTTCTTGGATTCATAGGGAAGTCCTTGTCCTTGCTGGCTTTTGCAAGCAGGCTGTTCAGCTTCCCCGTAACACTGACAATGGGAATCCCAGCTTCCAGGTGAGGGACCCTCAAGTAAGCCCGACCCAGCAGGGTTAAACCTCAGTTACAACCACCAGGCAGTTAGATGTCAGTCTCACTGCTACAAAGCAGACTTTAAAGGTTACTTAACTAGTTTGTAAATAAAACTAGCACTTTACACACAAATGAACATCGTACTGTCAAGGGAAAACTGATTTGGTTTCTACACCAAATACAAAGTGTATTTACCACTAATGGGAGCCAATTCAAAATTCACTAAGCAATTACACTTGTGTTGACTAAGCATTTCATTTCTAAGTTTTGTTTTCTTTAATGAATTGAAATATTCTTTAATCAATTTTAAGTCATTTCTGTGCACACCTAGACATTAGTCAGCTGGTGCCAGTAGAAGACAGTTGTGTATTTTACTCTGTCCCCCAGGGAGGGTGTCATGGCATCTCCTGCTCAGCTGACGTACGTACGTGTCTTTCTGGGCAAGGAGTTTCTAACTTAGTCACTGGGCACTGAGGCATGGTTTGGGTGACATGAGGTTTGGGTGACCCAGTGACATGTGAGGGGAAGTATCATTGTTTCTCAGATTATACTTTCCTCAGTTTCTAGTTGGTGTGAAAAGACTTAAAAGGTCTTTGTAGGTGGGAGTTCGGATAGTATTATTTCAAATTGTCTTTAGACAAAGTGACTTGCCTCAGCTCTCCATTAACTAGAACTGAAATTGGCTCTCCTACAAGTTGTGTGATTCTAACTTTGTAAGTAGGTACTGTTGAGACTTGATCATATTTATACATCTCTTAAATTTAAAAAACATTTTTCAGTGTATGTCCATTTACGTTTGCCTATTTGTATTAGGGGAAAAAAATTACCCAGTATTATCTTGAAGTTAGTAATTGTAAGACATTGATTCTAACATTTGCCTACAGATGAGCATCACCTGGTGAATTCCTTAACCAGTAGAAACTAGTGTTGATATGATCTATTGATATGGGTTCTATTCAAATGTTAACTCCAGGTAGAGGTGTAAACTAATAGCTGACGGAGTCAGTTAAGATCCATCTACCTTTGGGGAAAAGAAGTCAAGATGTCACACAGAAGATGGTGCATGACTTATTTCGATCTTTGACCCAGTTTGGTGACTGATTGGATTGTATGTTGGCTGTCTGTTTTCAATGCTAATAATATAGGACTCTTGTATCTTTTAAATTATTGTTGCCTAAGGTTAATAAATTCAGGTTATTTTGTCCTTTAAAAGAGAAATATTCTTTGTAAGGTGCTACTCAAATCTTTTGCCCGTGAAGGCTGGGTTGTATGTGTTCTTCGGATCTAGCTTCACCTGACTGCGTTCTGGTCAGGGCTCTGCATGCATGCTCTTGGTCTGATACTCTCTCCTCTCCTTGGCTTACTTTCTCTTTTTCTTAATGGTGACTTTCTTAGCAGTTTTTAATTTTTAGGAAGCCTAACTTTTCAATTTTTCTTTTGTACTTTATTTTCTATTCCATTAAAGAAGCCTCTGCCACCCCAACTGTTGTCTTTTAGAATTCTATGGTATTAGTCTTCATGGGTAGATGAATGATGTGTTTCGGTTGATTCTCGTGCACGGGTGTGGCAAAGGCTGAGGCTCACTTTTCCACATGGATGCGTGGCTGCTCCAGATCCTTCATGGAGCAGACCTCTTCTCCCCATTGAGTTACATTTCTGTCCTTGAGAACGATGTGCCCTTGACACATGGTGTGTCTGTCTACTCCTGAAGCCTGCACCTTTTGGCATTGATTTAAATGTCTGCTCGTCTCTACCACAATGTCTTTACCAGCATAGTGGCCCCCCAAATTCGATCTTTAAAAAATTTGGTTATTATGGGTCTTTGCTTTTCTACAGATTTCAGAATCTACTTAATTTCTCTAGAAAAGTGCAGAGTTTGGACTGTACTGTTCATTGATTGACTGATAGTTAACTGCAGGAGGCCGGCATCTGAACCCCACTCAGTTTGGTATCAAAAGACTTGGGCCATCTTTTCATCTCTTTTGATCAGTCAGTAGTACGGTTTTTTAAAACAAATTTTATTGGTTCTTATTAGTTCTACATAACATCAGGGTTCATTTTGACTTAATTATAAAGACATGGAATATAATTTGCTTAATTCAGTCCCCAGTACTTCCCCTTTCCCTCCCCTCTTCCTTCCTGTTCCCTTCCCTCTACTCTGCAAATCTGCTATTTACTTTTAGACTTTTTTTTAAAGTTAGTGTCTTGTAGATGTAAATAGATGGTGAAATTCACTGTGGTATATTCATACATGTACATAGGAAAATTAGGTCAGATTCATTCCACTGTTCTTCCTTTTCCTAATGGTGACTCTTCATCCATCCATTCTCTTTCCCCTTTATCTAGTCCACTGACCTTTCTTCTATTTTGATGGAATCACCCTCCTCTCCCTTTTTCTCTCTTTCTATTCCCCCACCTTATTTTGGACTAGCTCCCACATATCAGAGAAAAATTAGACCTGAGTCTGGCTTATTTCCAGTTTCATCCATGTATCAGCAAATGCCATAATTCCACTCTTATTTATGGCTGAGTAATACTTCATTGTCTATATATACCATACTGTTGAAGGGCACCTAGGATGGTTCCACAGTGTGATTGGTAATACAGTTTATAGGCCTGGCATGTATTGTATTACGTTTAGCCTTAATTATTTTGTGTTTTAGATGCTATTGTACATTACCTTTAAAAATTCCTTTTCATGGATCCCTAAGAGTTTTCTGTGAAGGTGCACAATCATGCCATATGTGAACACAAACTACTTTACTTTTTTCTTTCCAAACTTTGTCTTTTGTTTCTTCTTTGACCTTATAGAGCATTGAATAGAAGTGGTCATACCCCTTCCCTGTTTCCATTGTCAGGCGGACAGAGTCCGTTTCCCATTTGGCATATTTACTGTAGGTTTTAAGTAGGTTAAGGAAGTTTTTTCCCTCCATTTCTGGATTTCTATTTTATAAAAAATCATGTATGTTTAATTTTTGAGGTTTTACAAAAATCAATGTATGTTGAATTTTGAGGTTTTACATCCATTGAGATGGTCATAAGGTTTTTCTCATTTATTCTGTTATGAGGAATTACATTAACCAATGATTGAATACTAAGCCAAACTTGCATTCCTGGAATACACCCACTTATTATCTATTTTTTATATTCTGCAATGTTTGATCTGCTACATTTTATTAAAGATTCTGGTATATGTGTTGGTGAGGGATGCTGATCTACACTTTTATTCTAAGTCTTTTTCTGGTTTTGGTATTAGGGGAATTCTGGTATTGTTCTCTGGGGAGGATTTTCCTCCCTCTGCAATTCTGGAAAAGTCTGTGTATTACGACTTCCCTGTTTGACAGGATTGACCACAAAAACCACCTCAGTGTGGCATTTGCTCTCCTCTTGACAATCTGCAGTCATCCTTATCTCTATTCCTCTGCCCATGTTTTCCTCTGACTGCTTAAAGATTTTTTTATCCCTCCCTTATAGGAATTTTAATATGTTTTCCTGTCATTTCCTTTGTTTGGAGATTTTTCAAGTTTCTTTAAATCATAGGCCTGGTTTTGATCAGATTGGAAGAAAAATCTGCTCATTATCTACTTAGATTTTTTTTGTCTCCTGCCTTTTCTCAGAGTTCCAAAGGTTGCTTGCTACTGTCCTAGAAGTCACAAATGTTCTGTTCATTTTAAAAACTCTGCTTTTTGCTTTCTGGGGGAAAGTTTCTATTGCTCTGCCTGCAGGTTCCTTTTTTCACATTGTCTGATGTGCTTTTAACTTTTCATTCTGAAGTAATTCCAGACCTGCAGAAGAGCCGTACAGATAATGACAGAATTGTCTGCTCTCAGCTGCGTCCCTCTTGATGTGCTGTCTTATGTAAGTGTACCAGGAGCTGTGGTGGTGCTGTAACCTGAATGAGATTTTACTGGGAATTCTCATGTTTCCACTAATGTCTTTTTCTGTCCCAAGATCCACTTCATGATATTGTATTTTGTTATGTCCACTTTGTCTCTTCCAATGTGTGGGCATTACTTTGACTTTCATGACCTTGGCAATTTTGAAGAGTACTGGCCAGGGATTTTGTAGAATGTTCCTCAATTTGGATTCACCCCATGTTTTCTTGTGATTTTACTGAAATTATGGACTGTGGGATATCCAAGGGGAAATGCCCTACTCACCACATCCCGTGGGGGGACAAGTATCAGTGTATCAACCTGACTAGCTGGCCAAGGTCCTGTCTGCCAGGCTTCTCCACTCGAATGACTAATTTCCTCTTTTTATACCCTATTTATGAAATGATACTGAGCCTAGCCCATATGTAAGCTCTCCTGAATGGAGGATTATCAAAGAATGTGTGGACATGTAAAGACCTCTACATGAATTAGTTATTCTTTGGAAGAGATGCTTTGAAATTATAAAAACATCTTTATTTCTTTAAAATTTCACTCAACATTCATCTGAAGATCTTATAGTTACTATTATTACTGTGGTATTCTGTGACTCTCCATTACCTCACTCATTTTATACTTCTGCTGGAATCCCTTTATAAGGAAGAGCTATCTCTCTTCTCCATTTATAATTTATTGTTATTTACTTGTAGTACTATAAATTCATGGATATTTATTTTTCTCTTTGGGTTACACTTCATTTCAGTTAGACTTTGGTCATTGGTCATGTTTCGGTTTGATTTGTCTTGTTGACATGCCTCTTCTGTATTTTTTGCACTTTATTTTCTGACACCACGAGATGTTGCAGCCTCATATTTCTTCTGTCCCAACCTAGAACCAGAATTACTCATTTCCCCCCAAAGCTCTGGTTCCTTTCATTTATAAGCCAAGATCTGGGTGCTTAATGATCCTGGGCCTCTTAGTAGCCAGAGCTACCTAGCACATGAATGTGTACTAATCCACTGCTACTGCTGGAGTGTGGCTCACCCCCCACCAGTCATGGAGTTTGGTCCCCAAGTCTATGTGAATGGTATCAGGAGAAGAAAATAATCTATGATGGTGTGGAGAGCAGGTCTTTGGGAAGTGATTAGGGTTACTGAATCCAACGGTTTTATATTGAACGGGGAGAGAGACCGGATAGGCATGCACACATGCACTCCACCATGATGTGAAGCAGTCCAGAATCAGCATGATGCTGTTCAGTTCTTTCACCTCCAGAACTATGAGATAAAATAAGCCCCTTTTCTTCATAAAGTGGCCCAACTCAGGATTTCATTAAAGTAACAAAAAGGTAGCACACCTAATGTGTTCACACACATCCCAATTTATTTCTACATGCCCTTATCTGCACATACACTAAACACAAATCTGTACGTGTATCTCAGACTTAAATTTGGCATTGCAAGTTTCATCTGAGAATTCCCTCAGGTTATTTGCAATCATTTCCTCCAACTCTACTATCTGGCTCTGATTATTTATACTATAATTACTTATTTGTTCAATCTTAGTGTAAAGTGCATTCAGAATTGCTAGTCTTACCCCTCTGAGAAAAAAATATCACTACTCCATACTTAAATACAATGACTACATGTATGTATTCAACAAGTATGAAAATTTTTGAACCTAAGGTCACATAATTTTGGGGTTGTGTTTTGAGTGTATGTTCTGATAAACTCTCTTTCCTTTTTCCAAACCCCATTATTAAAAATGTAATCCTAAAAAAAAATCACCAACTAGAGAATAGTGCTAATGTGCAGTTCTTTTTGTCTTTAGACTTAAGGTATTAATTCCATACATTGTTTTCAAAGTCCTTTAGTTCAGCTCCCATTTCCTCCACTCCTGGTGTGGCCATGTCATACGTCTGTAATATTTCCATTCCTGTGTCGGGCTCTGCATTCCATCATGCTCCCTCGATGCCTGGCTGACTTTCAAAAATCTGCATACAGTAAAATCCACTTTGTGGTGTAGTTTTATGGGTTGTGAGAAATGCAGTCATAGACCTGCTACCGTATGCCACACAGACTCACTCCCCAGTTCCCTTGTGCTGACACTCTGATCAGCTCCTCACCACCTCACTTGGCGACCACTGACCTGTTTTCCATCTCTATGACTTTTGCCTTTTCCAGAACATAAATGCAGTCACACCATATGTAGCCTTGAGTCTGCAGCCAGATGCATTTAAAAATTCACTTGTGTTGCGGTGTGAATCAGTAGTCATTCATTATTATTCCTGGGTTGTATTACATTTTATGAACGTGCCATGGTTTATCCAGTCACCTTTTGAAGGACATGCATTGTTTGTGGTGATAAATTAAGCTGCTGTAAACACACACAGGTTTTTGTGTGAACACAAGCCTTCAGTTCACTCAGGGAAATACCTATCAGTGCCACTGCTGGACTGCCTGGTAAATGCACTTTTAACTTGGTGAGACACTGCCGTAGCTTCCCAGTGTGTCTGTACATTTGCATGCTCATTAGCAGTGTAGTTTTAATTACTCTGCCTCCTACTCAGCATCGTCAGACTTTAGAACTCCAGTCATCCCAACAGGTGTGCAGTGCTATGTCACTGTGGTTTTATTTTGCATCTCCTCTATTCATATTATCTGCCATCTGGACATGTTCTTGGTGATGTCTGCTTAGATATTTTCCCAATTTTAAATATTAGATTGCTATTCTCCTATTGTTGAGATGTCAGAGTTCTTTATACATTTATTTATATGCTCTAGGTACAAGTTCTTTATCAGATATGTGATTTGCAAAGATTTGCACCAAGTCTGAGACTTATTTTTCTTTCTCTTAATAGTGTTCTTCATAGAAAGGATTCAATTTTGTTGTCGATTGCTGAGGGCAGTGTTAAAATTCTTATTACAATTGTGGATTTTTGTATTTCTTTCTAAAGTTGTATCAGCTTGCCTCTAGTATTTGTTAGGTGCACACTTATTTATGGTTTTATGCCCTCTTCGAGAATTGACCCCTTTATTATGTAATATCCCTGCTTGTTCCTAATATCACTTAGTTTACTTTTTCATAAAAGCACACAATACATTTTCATTATTTTTGAAAAAGTGTGTTTTACCTTCATTTAGCCAAGGTTGGCCATGTCCATCATCAAGCATGGCCCTTCCTTGTGCACAACCAGGTACAGCTGCTACAGTTCTTGTGCCTGAAGAACTGAGTATTCTTTGTGCAGCCTGTCTGCTGGAAGGACTCCCTCAGTTGTTCACCTCCTATGGATTTTGTCAGCTCAGTGTCTGAGCTGGCGTGTTCTTCCTTCAGTACACAGGTGTCATTCACTATCTTCTCGCTCCCATGGCTCCTGACAAGACTTCTGTACTCCCACTTCCTGTTCCTCTGCAGGTGAAGTTCCATTCTCAGCACTTTCAACATAATGTGTCTGGGTATGGGGCTTTGGTTCATTTGAGTGTTTGGGTATGTAACCTGTTTAACATTCTCTGAGCTTCCTGGGCCTACATTTTGGAGTCAGGAATGAATTTTGGAAAAACTTGTTCTTCAGACATTTCTGCTCCTTTCTCTCACCTCTCGATTAAACATATTAGACCATTTGAAATTGCCCCACTGTTCATGGATGGCCTCATTTTCTGCACTCCTTTTGGTGCCTCGGTTTGGACAATTTCTGCCCTCAAAGGTTCTTGTGTCAGAAGGCTGGTCCCTAGTTTGGTGTTGTTGAGGTAGAGGTGTAGGAGGTGGGACTGGTGGAAGGTATTCAGATCATGCCTCTACCCTTATGAATGCACTGATGCCATCTCTCATCAGTGGGTCAGGTCTCCTCTGACAATTAGTTCCTGAGATAGCATGTTGTTATTAAAGCAAGGTTCCCCCCATGCCTTGGACACTTCTGCATAGGGAAGTTTCCTTTTCCACTTCGCTGCCATACTGGGATTCCCAGAGGACCCAGTCAGATGCTGGCATCAGACTGCTTGGACTTTCCAAATACCAGAAGCATGAGCCAAGTACTTGTTTATGAAGTATCTGGTCTTAGGTATTTTCTTATAGCAACACAAAATGGACTAAAGTCATTGTGGTGAACACTCTTTAGGACTGGAGATGAGCCCACCTTGCTGTCTACCGGGGTATCAGCATGGGTATTTGTATTTTAATCAGGAATTTGGCTGGGTATGATATTTATTGTTTCCAGAGTTACCCTCTGTGCAGAAAAATTCTGCTAGTGATGTTCCATACTTAGAATGTAGGTTGGTTTGCTAGAGATTTTCCTGTCTCTGCTTTTTCCCTGGAGTTGGGTCTTCTCTTTGCACTGCATTCCCAAGAGAATCTGCTCTTACAGCCAATCCCAGTTGTATCCCACTGTTACTTCTGCTTGATAAGTGTTAGCCTGGTGTGATGAGATGGAATGGAGTATCCCCTGTGATGTTCTAGTTATGCCTCCATTTCAGTCAGGCAGAGGCTTCCAAGTTCCAGGGGTGTGGGCTTCCCAGCACTCTTATTTTATCTTTCTGTCCCCTTACCACAGTGGCAATAGTTTCCTCCATTGCCCTAAGTTTTCAGTTTTTGTTGTTTCCCCTCCCGGAATTTCAGGACATTTTCTTAGGGAAGATAAGGGAGATGCACATGGATGAAATTTCTCAAGGGGTTGCTGTCCTCTCTCAATCTCTCAGTGAGGGACTGTCCTGAGTTCCCTCATGTTTCTTGTTAGCACAGCTCCTGGAGAAGCCTGTAAGAGCTGGCAAGTATCTCTACACTGCACCTCTAAGGGGCTTCATATGTCACTATCCCACATGTGGCATTTAGAGAGTACTTTAAAATTTTAGCCAAATCTATTTCCAGCTTATATGGCATCATCTGGGTTTGTCCCAGATAAGTGAATACTCGCAACAAAACATACAATCTTTACAGGTGTCTGTCTCCTCCTAGGCTTTCATTTACTTGGTTGTTCTGCAATCCTGATTCTCTAGGATCAAGAAAACTGAAGCTTTTCCTGGTGGTCAGACTCATGCTCTTTCTAGTTCTCTACATCTGAGACAAAACTGGAAATTTCTAATCTGTTTTTTTCCCTATCCACTAAATATTTTATTTAAAATATTGCATTTTTCAGCTCTAGAAATTCCACTTCATATCTTCTATTCATTTCCTCACTGGGTCTGTTTTATTTTAATTCCTTGAGCATATTTATAATATGTTTGAAATTATTTTAATTCCATCATCTCTGTCATATTGTTTCTATAGATTATTTTTTCTCCTGGTATTGGCCACACACTTCTTCAAAGTTTTGCTTTGATGCTGGTTTGTGAAATTTGATTTGTAAAATTTACTTTTTGGAGTGAATTTGTTCTTTTCACTTATGCAGTATTTGACTTTGTTCTGGTAGGACATTAAAGCATTTGCTGAACAGCATGACCCTTCCAGGATTGCCCTAAGGCTCTTAGAAGTTCGAGAATAGTCTTACTGTGAGACTAGTTTATTATTACCAATGATGTGTGGCCCTCCTTAGATCTCTACTGAATACCGTAGTGTTCAACCAGGACCTTTCACTATGTTCCCCAGGCCTGTGTGAATCTCTGGCAATCATTCACCTTACAGATTTCTCATTGTTTTTCTCTTTTCTTCTTCATTAAAATTCAAGGTATTCCATGCACATTTCTGGAGCTCTTCCTCCTTAGAGATCCATCATCTTAGGACACCTGACACATGCCTCACCTTAGCACCTCTGAACTCTGACCTGTCACCTCAAGTCATTAGCCCCACTGTGTTTTACTTGAGTTTCCTCTCCTGCCTAATGGGTCTTTCAGGCAGTAAGGTGGATGAAGATGTCAAGGCCCATTTCTTTGGTTCTTCTTTCAGGGATCACAGTCGTGTGCTGACTGGGGTCCAAGGTCTGAAGAGTGTTTTCAGTCTCATCACTGTTTAGTTGTTTATGAGGCAAAGGGAAGTCCATCCTGTTTATTTCATCATGGCCAGAGGTGGAAGTTTCTCTCTGGTTGCATTTAATATCTTCTTTTTAGATATCTTTTTTTACCATGTGTTGAGATGTGGCTTTCTTTTTTTCATTATGCTTCTTGTATTTTTGGACTTATGTCTTACACTAGTTCTTAAAAATCCTCAGAATCATCTTTTCAAATATTATCTCTTCTCCATTCTTTCAATTCTATCTAGAATTCAAATTTTACATGATGTCTTGTTCTGTTTAGGGTGCTTTAACAAATATGTCCATGTGGTTTCTAAGAAACAGAAATTTATTTCTGACAGCTTTGGAGATCAGAAATCTGAGATCAAAGTGCTAGTAGAGTCCATGTCTGCTGAGAACCACTTTCTCATAGGGGATGTCTTTTGACAGTAGACTGACAAGGTAGAGGGCTGGGGATCTCTCTAGGACCTCTTTTATAAGGGTGCTAATCCCATCTCTCCAATTTCTTTTTAGTTTTTTTTTTTTTTTTGGTACTAGGGATTGAACCCAGGGGCACTCCACCACTGAGTCACATCCCCAGCCCTATTTTTTTCGCGTTTTTAGAGACAGGGTCTCACTGAGTTGCTTAGGGCCTCGCTAAGTTGCTGAGGCTGGTTTTGAACTCGCAATCCTCCTGCCTCAGCCTCCCAAGCCACTGGGATTACAGGCGTGTGCCACCAAGCCCGGCCCATCTCTCCAATTTCTAAGTCTGCATATTTACATTCGTTTTCTCTTTTTGCTATGCCCTGGGCAATCTTTTCCTATCTGTCTTTAATTCCCCAGTTCCCTCAACTGTATCTCATCTATTTAACTTTTCTTTTGGGTTTTTATTTCAAATATTACATTTTTGAACAATGTTCTATTTCCTTTTTTCATAATTTTTATTGTGAAACAATTAGAAGCCTACAGAAAAGTTTAACGCTAAGTAAAATTAAAGCTTCTTTTTCTAGAGTCATCCAAAAATATGACTGACTGGATGCCCCATCCCCTCAGCACTGTGGTGTGTTATTTCCTACAAAAGCTTTTCCTACTTCTCACTTATAATAGTCACATTCCTCCTAATTTTCATCACTACCCAGTTTCACAAATTGTCCCCCAAATCCTCTTATTTTGGAAAGTTCCAGTGCAGTCAGTCACGTGCTTCTCTTGGTTATCATTACTCTTCTTCAGTTTAGAATGCAGCCTCAGTCTTTCCTTGATCTTCACGACTTTGACACTTAGAGATTCCATCAATTACTGTGTAGAACATGCCTCAATTTTGAGTGTGTGCTGATTTCTCCAGGTATAGATTTTGGTTGTATTATCACAGAAGTGATTCTATTCTTTCCTTATTGCATTCTGCTGGGTGGCACACAATTTTGATTTATCCCATTACTGAATGTTTACTTTGATCAAATAAGGTGGGTTTCCTAGTTTTTTCCACTAGAAATTATTATTTTCCCTTTTGTAATTAATGAGTCCTCCTCTGCTCCAGGGGAAGAACTCAGTTTTCTTAAGAATTTCAACTTATTTTTTTATTCATTTGTATTGATTTCTGGTTTCCCATTTCATTCAGTGTATTTTAACTTATTACTACATTTAGTTTGATGCTCATTTAATCTCTGCTCTTGCCAGTGGAAGTCCAGAAAGTTTCACGTGCATCCTTCTGACATAACTCGATCACTTTTTGAGTGCCATCTTTATTTTGTAAGGAATAAGACATTCCAGGCTCATCTGTACTTCCCATGTCTTTGTCTTGAAACCCAGAAGTAAGAGTTCCTGTTGGAGAACAGGATTTAGAAGTCAAGATTAGGTGCTATGTGTTCTCACTGCTCATGGGTTGTTACTCTCCAGGCCCTCTTGGTGGAGAGATGCAGGAAACACACACACACACACACACACACACACACACACACACACAAACATATCTCACCACCACTCAATGGGTGCCTCCCAGGCAATTCAAGTGCAAGATGAGGGGAAGGAGCTTCCTTGTCTTAACTCTCCTGATCCATGGGGACCAATAGTTTTCATGATGTTTCCTGGAGTTCATCTTTTAGATCCTACACTCAGCTAAGAGTAATCTCATTTCAGAACCTAAAAGTATGACTTCCTTCCAGGTGCTTAATTATATTCAGTGCTCTCTGGTGGAAGCAATGTACCAGTCAGTGGTCATTTTTATCATAAGCAACATTGTTTATACCACATTTGATCTTCCACCTTCATCAGGTTTCTAGGTCAAGTTAGAAAGTTAACCCAAAGTAAAATTTGTTCAGAGTTGCTAAACTTTCATTCACAATAATTTGTAAAGCTCTTCAAATACTGAGTGCCCATGCCTAAGTTTTTCCAGTGGGTATTCGAACAGAAAGTTTAGACTTTTGTCCTAGAGAACCTCAGTTTCAGATAGTTTATGAGTGAAATGGATGTCTTTCCTCAGGAATACCATGACTATGAACAAAGAGATTGTTTAATCCGTATGATTTTTTTTTTTTTTGGAACCGGGTATTGAACTCAGGGACAGTCGGCCACTGACCCACATCCCTAGCCCTATTTTGTATTTTATTTAGAGACAGGGTCTCACTGAGTACCCTAGTGTCTTGCCCTTGCTGAGGTTGGCTTTGAACTCGTGATCCTCCTGCCTCAGCCTCCCCAACTGCTGGGATTACAGGTGAGCGCCTCTGTGCCTGGCAAACGGTATGATTTTTTTGAGGCATCCTTTTAAAGATCATCCCAGAATTCATTCTGAAAAATAGCTTCTAAGTTTCATCCTCCATAGCTTAAAAAACAATGAAAGGGAACAAGGCATTCAAGTCACTTAAATACAAATGTGTTTCCTTAGGGAGACCAGGTTACTCAATGAGGTTGCTTGCAAGGCTTATTTATTTCAATTGGGGGGGGCAGTGATTTCATGAGATTGAATTACAATGAAGTTTTAAAAAATTATTTTGTTTCTATTTTTAATTGAACATTACTTATATCAGTTATTATTATATCCAGAAATGTTTATTTTCCCTGACATTTTGATGAAAAATTTCAACCATACACAAGCTCAAAGAGCTTTACAGGAAACCTTCTTTCATCCGCCCTCACTCCCTCACCAAGGTTTCATTACACTTGCTCCATCCGCCTCCAGGCTTCTACCCTCGCCCTGATCCGTCCCAGGGACGCGGCTGGCCGTGTCCCACTCTGCCCCACGCCTCTTGGGCTCCAGCACCGGGAGACGGGCGGTCTCAGCACCTCCTATGCGCGCACCTTGCAAGTACCATTGGTGCCAGGGCCTCTGCCGCCACCGCACGCACCCTTGCCCCAGCCACCCTTGTTATCCTGTTCCCATCACCTTCATCACCCTGTTCTGTCCCTGTCACCCTCGTCACTCTGTCATGTCCCTGCCACCCTCGTCGCCCTGTCCTGTCCCCGTCACCTTCATCACCCTGTCCCCGTCACCCTCGTCGCCCTGTTCTGTCTGGGCCGCCCCTAGTCACCCTGTCCGCGTCACCTTCATCACCCTGCTCTGTCACCTGTCCCTGTCACCGTCATCACCCTGTCCTGTCCCCGTCACCCTCGTCACCCTGTCCCCGTCACCCTCGTCGCCCTGTCTCCGTCGCCCTCGTCGCCCTGTTCTGTCCCGATCACCCTCGTCGCCCTGTGCCCGTCGCCCTCGTTGCCCTGTTCTGTCCCGGTCACCCTCGTCGCCCTGTTCTGTCCCGGCCGCCCCAGCTTCCCATCCCCGGCCAGCACCCACCTTGGCCGCCGCCAGTCCCTTCCCCTCGGCGCCGCCCGCCAGGACTAACCTGACACGCGAAGGCCGTGCAAGACCACCAGTGCAGTGCACCTCGGCCACTTCGTGGGCCAGAAGCGCTCCGCAGCGAGGCCTCCGCCCCGCTCACGCCTACCATCAGCGCCCACAGGTGAGTGGATTGCGGTGACCGCGAACAGGCGCGCAGCGGGACGTGGGGACACGACTGCGCGTGCGCGACCACTAAGTTCCCGCCCGCGCCAACCCACGCCCACTTTCGACGGCAAGCCGGCGTAAAGCGCCGCGGTTCCGACTGCTGCAAAGCGCCTTACGACAGCAATAGGGTCGACCTACGGCCAGCGGCCGCCCACGCCCCCACTTTAAGCTCCGGTGCTCGCGGCCGTGCAGAGGCTGCAGCTGCGCGCCCGCCCTCCTCGCGCACTGCCGGGCATTGGGGCGACCCCGGGCTCCCGCGGCTTTGGGCGCCCGACCGCGCGCCTTCCCCCTGGGCGGCCCGCCCTTCCTCCCGGCGTGCTCCGCGGCGCGGCCATGTTGCCGTAGTGTTGTTTTCCTCTTGCGGAGGCGACGGGCCGCTGCGCAGAGCGACGCGCCGGCCTCCCGTGCTGCGCTCGCCCGGCGCGGGCCCGCGGCCGCTCCCCTGCCGCCCCGGCCGGCAGCAGCCCCGTCGGCCTGCCCGGGGCGCGGCCGGAGCGGGCTCTCGAGCGCCATGGCGGCCGCCCTAGGCGCGGGCGGCGGAGCCGGCGCCGCAGGTACGTGGGCCGGGCGCGGCCTTTGTGTGGCCCGGCCGCCCGGGGCCGCCGTCGCGCCGAGGGGAGGCCGAGGCGAGGACCGGGCCCGCGCGGACTGGGCGGCCAACGAGGTCGGGGCCGCGCGGAGCGGCGTTCCTGGGTGGGAAGGTGCGCAGCCCCGGTTCCGCTCGGGCCCTGCTGGCCGTGCAGGTCGCGCCGGCCGCCGGGCCGAGCCCCGAGTCCGCACGCGCCGTGCTGGCCTGCCGGCCTCCGGGTCCGCTCGGCCGTGCGGGCGGCCCGCGCTCTCACCCTGCGTGCGCGCTGGGCCCGGCCGTGCCGCGTGTGTGCGCCGAGTGGGGAGCCGGGCGGGAGGCGGGAGGCGCCGGCGGCAGTGCGGGTCCCGCAGGCCTCTGCGGACCGCGTCTGAGGCCTCCAGCTCCCTTCCCACGTAGTAGTTCCCCGTCGGGGCGCCTTCGGAGGCCAGCCATGTCTGTGATGTGATTCTCGGTGTCACCTGGGAACTTGCGGGTCAAAGCCCTTTCTATTGTGAAGGCTTAAGATGTGCAGTGCACTTCCCACCAGTGTGCGGTGGGTTCCTGGAGGCCGCGGGACACGCGAAGGCCGTGCAAGACCACCAGTGCAGTGTGTGCCCGTGTTCTCAGCTTCTCGGTTTTGATTTTTAACTATCAGTATAATTCACAGAGACAGAAACTTTGGAAGTTCTTAGGAATTGTGAGGCCAGAACGTGTGAGAACTGCCATTCCAGAGGCGTAGTTTTGTAGATTTCCCTTCCATTTCGTCACAGGTGCCAGGTTTCTCTTTGCTCTACACTCTCTGGGTGTACTCCTTGCCAATATTTGAGTTCTGCGACACTTGGTCCCTGCTCCCTACCTCACCTACTGGCCACTTGGTCCCTGCTCCCTACCTCACCTACTGGCCACTTGGTCCCTGCTCCCTACCTCACCTACTGGCTTGCCGTCTCCCCACCCCTGAAGTCGGCAGCGGGAGCTGCTGCCTCTGCAGGCACTACCCTGAGCTGACTTCGAATCCTGTGGGCTTCTGGCTCCTGAGAGAGGCTTTCCTGGAAGCCATTGTTTGCGGTGTGACTGTCTCCTACCTAGGTACCTCCTTCCCCTTCATTCAGTAGTTTTCTTCAGAGATTTAATTCAGTTTATAAATTTCTATGATTTTTTTTAATCTTCTTCCCCCAGCAGCCTATAAGACCCCTCGAGGAGAGGAATGTCCATTTTACCGTACATTCCAAGTTCCTTGCACACAGCCTGTGTTCAGCAGATACTTAACGAATAAGATATCAAAAAATAAAATGTTTTCTTTGTGAAACAAACAAAAAAAATCTAGAACTGTATCCTAAGTTTTTGTTATTTACCTGTATGACGAAGTCATGTTAAATTAGAAATACTTGCATTGTCTGTTAGTAACTCCTTTATATCTACAGATTGATTGATACTTCATTTAGACATATTAGCACAGTGGTTTTATAGTTCACAGTAATATGCTTGACATTGTGACTTAGTGTACATATGAAAAAAATTCATGGACAATGCTAGTGGATCCTGTGTGCCATGCACTCTCTTTTCTTTTTCATTATAAGCACGGTGGTGCACGCCTTAATCCCAGCACTTGGGAGGCTGAGGCAGGAGGATTGCGAGTTCAAAGCCAGCCTCAGCAACTTAGCAAGGCCCTAAGCAACTCAGTGAGACCCTGTCTCTAAATAAAATACAAAAATAGGGCTGGAGATGTGGCTCAGTGGTGGAGTGCCCTTGGGTTCAATACCCAATACCCAAAAAAAAAAAAAAAAAAAAAATTGCTGGTTATGACTGAAATTAATTTCACAATTCACTTAATGTGAATGAAGATTGTCAGTTTGGAAGTCACTTGCTTCCAGTGTAGTAAGTGATTAATGTTACTGAATAAATGGATCTTAATGATGCAGAGTATAGCCAGAAACTAATGGAATCTGGGTAGCCAAAATAGATGTCACAACGTGCAGGGACATAGGAATGTTTGTTTAGGCATTGACTGGAAGGCAGGTCACTCTTGACTTTAGAAATAGTTCTGAGTTGTCATTGCAGCCAAAATAATGAGGGTCAGGATGGGGCTGCTGGCCTTGCTAATAAAGAAAATATTGACTGTTAAGTGTTGGAGACCGAAAACAAAAGCATGACATTTGGGGGACATTTACTTTATGAGCAAATAGCTTAATAAATTTCAAGATTTTCTAGTGCTTCATTATGTTGTAAAACAAAAAAAATGAACATGTAAATTTTACTCACCTCCAATGTTTTTGTAATGACTCTTTAGGAGTGAGTGCATTATTTCTCTTAAAATTTACAATAGCATTTTTGGGCTTTAGATATTTCAGTTTTATAGGTCAGGCAAAAATGGAAATCAGTGTCAATTTTGCTTCCTAGATAAATCTTATAAAGGAAAACTTTTATTAGAATTTTTCAGACATACACAATAATAGAAAGTATAGTGAACCCATGTATCCACCATACAGCTTTAACATTTACCAGCATAGCCAATGTTCCTTCACTTACTAAGGATTATGTTCTGATAAACTCATTCTAAGGTGAAGATATCTTGTCAGAAGTGCATTTAATACACCTAGCCAGTGAAACATTGCAGTTTAGCCTAACTATCTTCAATGTGCTCAGAACAGTTAATTAACCTATAATGAGAGAGAGAGAGAGAAAGATTATGAATAAGGTGCGTATTTCTAGCCTGGGAAAAGACCCGAGTTTAAAGTATGGTTTCAACCAGTGCACGGTTGTGAGGTCAAAAAACTGTAAATTGAACCATCATAAATTGAATGAACAACAGAGTGTAGATGGAAATACACTTGTCTTAACTTGCAGTAGAGAGGAGCTAGTCCAGGGAGGTTCTGTGATCTCTCCACATGTGGTGAGGTGGGGAAGTAAGCACAGCGCAGAAAGTTTTTCCTTGAAATTGTTAATATGAACTGAGTTTTGGTGCTTCATCAGAGAACATTTACTGACTGGAAAGTGTGAAGCATGTTTATCTCTAATGTTGCTGGATGAATGAGATTGTTCCATAGTGTGTGTGTGTGTGTGTGTGTGTGTGAACAAACAATTCTTCCAAGAAGATTGTTCACACTGCATTTCTTAGCTTGAACTAAGGGAACTTGGGGAGTGGAGAAAAGAATAGCCTTCCTTTCATTTCAGCCAGGACTCCTCTTGGCATTTTGTGCAGGGCAGGTCATTAGTGACAGACTTCTTCAGGTTTTGTTTGTCTGGAAGTAGAATTTTTGAAGGATACTTGTCAGAGAATTCTTGGTTGACCTTTTCATCCTTTTAGTACTTTAAATATTTCATCTCGCTACCTTCTGGCCTCTGCTCTCCGATGAGATACTGACTTTTGATCTTATGAACCCTTATATTTGATGATTGCTTTTCTCTTTATGCTTTCAAGATCCTCTTTGGCTTTGGTTTTTGATGGTTTGATTGTAATGTATGTATGGATCTCTTTAAATCTATCCTGCTTTGAGTTTGTTGAGATTCTTTGATGTGTAGATTCATGTCTTCCATTAAATTTAGCCATTATTTTGGCCACCATTTCTTCGAGTCTTAATTCTAGCACTCTGTCTTCTCCTTTGGGCATTCTCGTAATGTATATGTTGCTACTCTTGGGGATGGCACCCATTCCTTAGGCTCTTCATTTTTTTTCACTTTATCTTTCATATCCTCAGACTGTATTGGTTCACTACTTTACATGTCACAGTTTTGGGACTGAAAGTTGGACACTTTGAATAGAATAATGTAATTTTCAGAATTTTAAAGTATCCCCCATCCTCTGGGTTTGTCATTGCTGTTGTGGGTTTAATTTGACTGGTTTTTAAATAACTTTTCCAAACTAATTTTGTGGAGACTGTGGTCACTGAAGCTCCCCTTTTGTTATTAGTGCTTACTATTAGCAAGTGATCTGACAGATTTCCCTAAATACCTGGAGCTACAAAAAAAAATTTTTTTAAACACCCTCCCTTCCTATTTGTGGATTGACTCTAGCTGAAGTGCTTCTTCACTTCTCATCCAGGCCACCTATAACCCTACCTTAGCCTTTGCCTTCTGCCCACCCGGAGTCCAAACAGCAGCCCAAACAGCAGCCCAAACAGCAGCCCGAGGTACAAATCTTGGGTCCTCCCAGGTGTTTCACAAGCACGTACCCAACCCGAGGCTTGCGTATGGTGCTCCAGATTCCCACAGTGTTTGGGAGCCCTTCACACCCCATAGTCCCTCATGTTTTTTCCTCCCTGCCCTCCTCCTTCCCAGGCTTTTTGGTTGGTGTGTTGCTTGCCATGTCCACCGTCCTCTGCCCCAGGTAACCCTAGGTAGTGTAACGTCTTTTTAAATGCTTTTGACAGACACTGTGGGGGTGAGGGCTGCTTCAGCCCTGAGAGAGTTCAGAGGGGTCAAAACAAAGACTGGCCTCTTAGGGAACCTCAGAACCGACAGACATCACAGTCAGAGTTTTGGGGAACAGGTCCTACTGCCCCGAAAGTCTGCCTGCACTCCCTGCTGCTGCCTCTGATCTGGGGAAGGGCTGCTGGGCAGGCCAGGAGACCTGCCATGGCCACTCTTCCTACAGCTTGGCAGCTCCTTCCCTCACCACCCCCCGTTGGTTTTTGCAGGTTTTCCGTGAGATCCCAAAGTTCCAAAAATGTCCATTCTGGAATTTTTGCCAGCTTAGAATGTTGCTTCAGTGAAGGAATGGATTGGAATGGATTCTCTCTTACCATCTCAGGTCTTGTTACACTCTGTTAGGAAATGTATAGTGAATGCAGTTTTTCGAAAATGAAAATCTCCACAGTTTATCTTACAGTTTGGAAGGAACCCCTTAACACCCTTCTCAGTGTGTGTGTGGCTGTACACATACAGGTATAGTATGGTCTTTAGTACCAGGATGAGAGTCATGTTACTCTGCAGCTCCATCTGTTCACTTGAGAGGGAGTTCTGGGGATCTTCCTACCTCAGGGTTGAGGGATGTGAGGACCCACCTGCTGTTGAACCATTTTCTTGTATTTCATTTTTTTCTGGCTTTTTACTGTGGTAGACGGTTCTGCAGGAGACCTCTGTAGACATGTGTTGGTGTGTCTGTGCAGATACTTGTGGAGGGTGGGTATGTCTAGAATGAATTACTGTATAGCAGGTACATGCTTAAAATTTTGATAGCTGCTTTCAAGTTGTATGCAAAAAATTACCACTTTATCCTCTCGTCAGCAATGAAAATGCTTCCTTTTCCTTGCCTTTTCTTAGAATCTTTTTATTTTGTTAATTTAGATGGAAAAATAGCCTCAGTGTTATAATTTAGTTTCCTGTCTTCTGGTAAAATTATGCATATTTTTGTATATTATTTTTACTTATTTTTTCCTGTGAATTGCTGGTACATGGTCTGATTTTTAAAACACTGAGCAGTGTGTGTCTTACCCATTTAAAAAACTCTTTACATATTATGTTGTTAGGGTTATTAACTTTTTTTGTTCTTGCCCTGTGACCTTGTTTTAAACTTTACTGTGTGGAAGTTTTAAGATTTGTACCTTATAAAATGTATTGGTTGCTTTTGGCAGTTTTTTTGATAGTCTTCTCCATGCCAAGAATTCCTCTATGCTTTTAACATTTTATGCTCCAGTGCTTTCTTAGTTTAGCTTTTTTTTTTTTTTAATTCTGTGGTGTGGGAAATTGAACCCAGGGCCTTGTGCATGCAAGGCATGCACTCTACCAACTGGGCTATTTCCCCAGTCCTTATGTTTAGCTTTTAATCTACATGGAGTTTTATTCTGGGGGTGGTGTAAATTTGGGCCTTCGTAGTTTTAACTAGTATATTTCGTAGTTTTATTGTATTCTTATGTTTTCTGCTATCATAACAATAGATTCCCATATATAGTTCTTTAGAAGTATTGCTTTCTGTGTGTGTGTGTGTGTGTTTGTGTATGTATATGTATATGTGTGTATCAACATGCTTTTTCAGAAATTTTTTGTTTAACCTGACGTACATTTTTTTAAAAGGACCTTTAGAATCACCAGTCAATTCTCTAAAGGATTCTACTGGAAGAGTTTTGGGGTTATATCATGTCTATTATTGTAATTTGGGAAAGATGGATATTTTTACAGTCTGGATTCTTCCATCTAGCAACTGGAATGTCTTGTTCAGGCTCTTTTTTTGCCATTCAGTCATTCACCAGATGTTCCCTGAGTACTTAACTGGTGCCAGGCACTGACCTAAGGCATAGGATGGATACATTAGTAAGCAAACCAGGCAAAGATCCCTGCCCTTATGAGACTTAAATGAGTACAATTTACCTTGTGTAGTTTTTCACATATCTTATTCATTTTATTTCTAATATTTTATGGTATAGTCTTTGTAGATGATATGGTTTTTAAAATCCTATTACATATTCATATTTGTAGAAGATCTTTCCCCCCACTTTTTGGTAATTGAATCATATATGACTATCTTGTTGGCGTCCTGAGATTTTTTTGGCTTGTTTGTTTTTGTGCAGTACTGGGGATTGAACCCAGGGTGATCTACCATTGAGCCATACCCCCAGTCTTTTTTATCTATTTATTTTTTTGAAACAGACGCTCATTGAGTTGTCCAGGCTGGCCTTGAACTCATGATCCTCCTGCCAAAGCCTTCAGGGTCTGAGATTACAGATGTGTGCCACTGCACCTGGCTGGAACCTTGTTTAACATTGAGTCTTTTAAAATTTCTGCAAGATCTTGGTTCTAACGTTTGTATCTCATTTCTTTTGTTGTACTTATCGTGGATTCAGTCATTAACAAGCCCTCCACTGCATGTTGAATGTGAAGGGTAATTATAGACATCCTGATCTTGGGGTTTATTTTCTGAGTAGTAAATGTTTTGTCATTGAGTATGGCTTTTGCTATAGGTTTCAGGTAGTTATTGTTTCTTTAGCTAAGAGTTTCTTTTTTGCATTGCCATTTTAATCAAATGCTTTTTTTTTGCTTCTATTGAGGTGATAATGTGTTCTCCCTTCTTTAATCCCTTAATGTAATGTATTGATAGATTTCTAATGTTGACCCAGTCATGTTTTCTGGGCCTCAAAATCTTGATCTGTATGTCTTGTTCTTTTTAACATATTGTTGTATTTCATTTTAGGGTTTGTCTGTGATTGTAAGGGAGAATGGTTTATCGTTTTCTTCCTTTGCACCCCTGGAGTACCTCATGCTCTCCTGATCTGGGTGCCTTTCTTTGCACTTGTGAGTGTGCATGTGCAGTCCTGGTTTGTGTATGTTTCTTCCTTTGCACTTGTGAGTGTACCTGTGCCCTCCTTGTTTGTATGTGTTTGCCTTGAATGGTGAGGTTTGAATGAATGAATGGTGAGGTTTCCTGGGATAATGTGAAATTTGTTTTCTTTTCTTTTTTTTTTTTTAGTTGGAAGAATTCATGTCTGCAAAGTCATTTTGGGTCTGGGTCTTTTTTAAGTTTTTTCAGTTTCTTTATCATTGTCCGCCTGTTTAGCTTTTCTAAATCCCAAGGTTAATTTTAATAATTTAAACTTTCCTAGAAAAATTTTTCTTTATACTTTTGAATTAATGCAGAGTTAATGCTATATCTTCTTAAGAATTGATATGTCGAAAGTAAATTTTTTGAGACTCAGGTCAGAACAGATATTTAGCTTTCTACACGTGATTAGTAACTTAAGTGGGTTCAGAATTCTGGATTTGAATTCATTTTTCTTACATTTTCAGTGTTATTGTTGCATTGTTCTTGGAGACATTCTGATTCCTCATAGTGTTCATGTGACCTTTTTTCCTCTTCCTGGGAGTTGTCACAGCTCCTCCTTTTCTTTGATGTTTCTCCTCTTAAAATTCACCAATTTAGCAATTGACATATATCAGTTTAGAAGGTTCCACTTTTTAAAAAGATGGTCTAGGTTCTACACTGTCAGTTCCTCTGCAGTCTAGGAACATCCCTTTGGCTGAGCTCATCACTGTCTTCCTCCTGAATGCCCAGGGTGAAGGAGCTTCCGTGACCTCCCCAGTGGGAGGCAGAGTCTTGTCTTACATCTGGAAGATTTGGAAATCACTGAGATTGGTTTCCAAACCCAGGAAAAGGAAATGCAGTTGAAAGCCAGGCAGACAAATGACCGGTGTGCACTATACTTCATAAATAAAACGTTCATTTTAGGGAGAACCTGCCCTAGGACTCACATAAAATGAGATTTTTTAAAACAATGACTACATAGTCATACATCATACATCATAGCAGTATGTTGTAGTTTTCTGAAAATTTTGCTTGCTTACTCAGAAGTTAATTGCTATACTGGAGGGCTAATATGTTCAGTTTGACCATTACCACACATTCCTGTTCTTGTTTAAATGACATTGATCTGGACGTCTTTATCTATGAAATAAGGCATATTGACTATTAGCTGTTCAGAATAGAAGCATATTATACATGAGAGGACAAAGTAGGGAATACAGAGATTCACCACCTTTTTCTTTAGAGGGCCAGATGGTAAATATTTGAAACTTTGCGGGACTATAACACTATATGGTGTTCGTTATCTGACTTTGCCTTTGTAGTTTGAAAATGGCCATGGACAATGTGATTGAAGTGCCTTGGTTGTATTCCATTAATGCTTATTTGCATAAATGGGCAGTGGCTGAATTTGGACACAAATATGTCGCAGGCCATACTTAACTCGTGGACTGAAAGTTGCCAGACCTTAGACAGTTGAGGCAATTGCTAGAAGCCTGTTGCAGGCTGCCATGCTCTAACATTTCTAATTCAAGTCTGAGTTTCTGGAAAAGAGGGTGAAATACTGAGAATATAAAGTACTGCATGTAGGAAGAATGTAGAAGCTCCAGCAGAAGTTTTGGTCTTCCTGATGAGGAAAGCTGACTCCTGTGTTAGAGCAGAATGTTTAGTACAAGCTTTATAGTAGAAGGAGATTCTTCAGACAGGAGGCATTGACCACTTTTGTTTTGCTGAGTTAGTCCTTCCTTGACCTTCATGAATGTGTTCTTTTCAAATTCTGACTAAACCAGAGCACATTTTCTTCCCTTGGTTCTGCTCAGCATGGCTGGTATAAACTGCTGTGAATGATATAACTGAAACTTTAACAAGGATTTGTTTATAATCTAAAGAACAGAAGAGAAATGACTGGCAAGAATGTAAGAGTAAAATCAGGCTTACAGGGCTCTTGTCTTAGTTTGCTTCTTGGGTCTTTGAGTCATTTCACTGAGTTATAATGTCTTCAAGGTCTGAGTGTAGCAGTATCAGAATTTCCCTTTTTTTTTTTTTTTTTATCAGGAATTGAACCCGGGGTGCTTAACCACTGAGCCACACGCCCAGCCCTTTTTATTTTTATTTTGAGACAGGCTCTCGCTCAGTTGCTGGGGGCCTCACCAAGTTGCTGAGGCTGGCTTTGAACTTGGAATCCTCCTGCCTCAGCCTCCCAAGCCACTGGGATTACAGGCGTGCACCACTACTCCCTGCAGAATTTTTCCTTTTTATAGGCTATGCAATATTCCATTATGTATAGATAGCACTTTTTATTTAACCTCTTTCTCTGTTGTTAGACCCTTGAGTTGCTGCCACCTTTAGCCCTCTTAACTATTCTACTACTAATATAGAAAGATCTAACTGGGTATGACAGAACTCCTTCAGTAACACTAGTATGATAAAAAGTAAATATTTGTTCTTTGTTCCTGGTTCCTGGCACAGATCTCCAGACCCTTGGAATTCACTTTCTCTTCAGTGCTAAAGATTGTACTGGAGGGGAGCCCTAGCTGACTTCAGGTTTGGGGCTAGTTGTCAGAAAAAAACAGTGTTTAAAGTGTTAGAACTTCCAGTGTCCCAGCAGGGGAGAGGGGCTGGAGGATATCATTGTCAGTGGTTTAATCAGTTACACTTTTGAGACTTGACCCCTCCGAAACTGCTAAACCAGGGTACTCTAGGGGACTTGTGAGTTGGTGGACAAATTCACATTCTGAGATGGTGCTATTCCTCACCAATACCTCCCTCATTCATCCTTTTTTTTTTTTTTGCGGAGTGGTGGGTGGGTAGTACCAGGGATGCTCTATCACTGAGCTACATTACCAGCCCTTTTTATTTTTTATTTTAAGAAGGTATCACCAAGTTGGTGAGGCTAGTCTTGAACTTGCAATTTTCCTGCCTCAGCCTCCCCAGTAACCGGGATGATAGGCATGCATCACTGCACCTGGCTTTATCTTTTGTAATATTAACACACAGTTTGACTTGCTGACTGTACTGATTTAGATGATCATTCTCCAACACCAACAGTTCTCTTTAGTTCTTACATTCCATCGTTAGGGCAGATCCCACAGGTTAATGGCTCAGCTTCACCAGACTGCCCCCACTAAAGATGCCAGCCACTGATGAGGTGCCTGGACTATTCATGCTTTTACCTGTCTAATTCAGGATTCTTTAATTCACTGGAATACACAGAAGCCAGGAAAATGCTGTGTAGTGCTTTACAAAGCTTGTCTTTGTTATGCTTTGGATGTGAGGTGTCCCCTAAAAGCTCACATGTGAGACAATGCAAGAAGGTTTAGAGGAGAAATGATTGGGTTGTAAAAGTTCTGAGTGGTCGGATGTGGCTGGAGGAGGTAGGAATTGGGGTGTGGCTTTGGGTATGTATTTGTATCTGGGAAGTGGAGAGACTCTGCTTTCCTGATCACCATGATGTGAGTTGCTTCTCTCTGCCACACTCTTCCACCAAGGTGTTCAGCCTTACCTCCAGTGCAGAGAAATGGAACCAGCCTTCTATGGATTAAGACCTCTGAAACTGTGAGCTCTCAAATAAACTTTTCATTGTAAAATTGTTTGGGTCAGATCCTTTTAGTTACAACAGCAAAAAAGCTGACTGAAACAAATTGGTACTGAGAAGTGGGGTCGTTGCTGTGACTCACCTGACCTTGTGGTTCAAAAGCTTTTTGAGTGTTTTGGAATTGGGGGGAGGAATTTTGAGTTGTTTAGCAGTGCAAGCTGGAAATGCTTTAGGTTGTTGTAAATGGAGCTTAATTGCTGATTTTGGTGGGAGCTCAGAGGACCAGAATGCCAACAAGATCGTGCACAGTGACGACAGGGCTCAAGAAGATTTAGAGGAAAAGGAGGACACTATGAGTAATTGGATTTGTGGCCATTGGTGTTGTTCTGGCTGAGAAGCTGTCTGCATTTTGCCTGTGTCCTGAGACTTTCTGTGAGGCTGATTTTTTTTTTTCTTTTTTTTGGTACTGGGGATTGAACCCAGGGGCACTCTACCACTGAGCCACATCCCAGCCCTATTTTGTATTTTATTTAGAGACAGGGTCTCACTGAGTTGCTTAGGGCCTCGCTAAGTTGCTGAGACTGGCTTTGAACTTGCGATTCTCCTGCCTCAGCCTCCCAAGTGCTGGGATTACAGGCGTGCGCCACGCGCCCGGCTGAGGCTGATTTTAAAAGCAGTGGACTTCTTAATCTGGTGGAAGCAATGTCCAGGCAGGGTAGCATTCAGGTGGCAGCATGGCTATTGCTGGGGGCTTTTAGCCAAAGTTGTAATAATCTGGAGCAGAACGATTTGAAAAATGTGGAGTTGAAAGTCCAGAGTAAAACTAGAGCTAAGGAATTTGCAGTTGTTAAAGACATTTCTAAAGCATTTAGAAATGCCAAAGACTATGCCCAGAGACAGTAAGAAAGATGGCTTGAGGGCATCTCGGGAGCTGGCAAGACCACACCCGTCTCAGGCTCAAGGGAGTAAAGGTGAAAATTCTCTTGAGAAGACACCTGTGGGTGCACCCTTCTTATAGAAGGGGGCCTAGGGAGTTTTTTCAACATGCTCAACCACTCAAATTCAGAGACTGCTGCAGCCAGGATCCCTGGGGGATTGGCCTCTGCTCAAGATGGTGGCAGACTTGGTGTCAACCACATGGTGCTGGTTCTGCAGGAATGCAGGATGCTGGAGTTAGAGGGTCATGGAGGCTTCCACCGAGATTTCAGAGGAAGACCTTGGAGGCCAGGCAAGGTGGAGCAGGGTCAGAGTCCCTGTGGGCACCCCTGAGAGGGCAGTGTGTGGAGATGTGAGGAGGAAGTGGAACTGCAGTGGAGACTCCTGAGATTAAGAAATGCCAGTAACGTGGGACGTCATCCTAGGAAAGCTGCAGGTATCGAGCAGGGACAGGCCGACAGAAAGGCCCCTTGGGCTGCAACCAACAGTTCCACAGGGCAGAGCTGCACAAGCCCTTTGGAGAGGCCATCGTGATGCCGTGGGTCCCAGATGCCAGACGTGGAGCTGCAGAACTCGTTTGCCCAGCTGGAGTTTGATCTTGCTTGGGGCACATCCTTTTTTTTATGCCCCAATTTTTGTGAATGGAAATGTTTACTCTGTACCATTATATATTGGGTACTTGTAATTAGGTTTTAATTTGACAGGAGCTCACAATGTGAGATAACCTTGAGCCTCAGAGAGGACTTTAGACTTGAACTTTGAGTGATCTTGGAACTGTTGAGACAGTGGGGACTTGTGGAAACGGACTAAATGTATTTTGCATTGTCAGTGAGTGTGAGCTTTTGGGGACCAGTGGCAGAATGTTATGGTTTGGATATGAAATTTCCCCCAAAAGCTCACATGTGAGAAACTGCAAGAAGATTGGGGGAGAAATGATTGGGTTGTGAGAGTCTTAACCCTATCAGTGAATTAATCCCCTGACAGGGATTAACTGAGTGGCAGCTGAAGTGGTAGGGTGTGGCTGGAGGAGGTGGGCGCTGGGGTGTGACTTTGGGTAGGTATTTGTATCTGGCAAGTGGAGACCTTTCTCTCTTCCTGATCATGATGGGAACTGCTTCCTTCTACCACACTCTTCTCCCATGATGTCCTGCCTCACCTTGAGCCCTGAGGAATGGAGCCTACTATGTATAGATTGAGACCTCTGAAACAGCCTCTAAAAACCTTTCCTCTACAGTTGTTCTGGTTAGGTCCTTTTATCACAACGGCGACAATGATGACAAACACTAGTACACAGCGTGTAGTTAGGTCATGTTTTGTTTTGTTATCTACTATGTCAGTCTCTGATGTTGCAGAAGATAGTCATGTAGAAATTTTGAGAAGTTGTCCCTCCAGTGAAATAAATTTGAGGTAGCAGGAAGTGCCTGTTTGGAATTCTGGAGTTGGGTTGAACAGTTGTGGCCTCCAAGGGGACACCTTGAGAACATAGGCTGTTAAATGCCTGTGAGTTTTTATGTTTTTCCAGGTGGCTACTCTCCCCAATATTTAGACCTGGGGACAGCAGCCCACAGTCCTGGTGCACCTGCTGGTCCCAGGGTGGACGGTAGGGATCTTGTCCTTCAAGGATTGGCACTGTGTTCTTTGGATCATAGTTTGGTCCCTGTTGGACTGGCACAGAGGCCCTTCCTTTGCTGAAGCACTTTGCTCTGCAGCTTTGATCAGTTTTCCTTTTCTTATTGGATTGAAGCATTTAAGAAAATGTGTCAGATCACTGGATGACTCGGGAGATAACAGAGACTTCAGTGGTAATATTCAAGAAGGAATGTAATAGTATTTGCAAAAATGCTTTAGAGAAGTCACTAAAGAAGGGACATTAGGCCTTCATTAAGAAGCAGCAGCAGTACTTAGAAAGGGAGGATCTGTTTTCCAGAATTACCACATGGCAGTAAAATATCCAACTTTAAATTAAAAATTACTTACAGAGAAGCAGAGAAAGTAAAGAATGGCCTCTTCATGGGAAGTAGGGGGAGAGAGAACCCACCCACAAGCCAGTCCCAACATTGAACTTGACAAGACCAGGTTTGAAATACATGTTTGAAACATGCTCAGATTGCTTTAGGACACCATGGAAAGAAACCAGTTTAGGACACCAGTTAAGAAAAATCTGGATGACATGTATGAAGAAACAGGGAATATTACAAAAAGGAAAGAAATTGCACTTACCGAACCTAAAACTATAATAGCTGAAGTCAGTTTCCTGGAGGGGTCAGCGACAGGTTTGAGCAAGCAGAATAAAGAATGGGTGAACTCAGAGATTACTCATTTGGTAGGCAAGAAAGAAAAATGACGCGTTTGAAGGATCTGTGGGTCACCATTAGGTGTGCTTGGATGCACATGGGAGGCCCGGAAGTTGGAAGAGTGATGGCAGTGGAATGACTGAGGAAGTAATGGCTGAAAACTCCCCAAATTCAGTGAAAGATAGGAGCCTACACATTCACAGATAGCACAAAGGGATTAGCTTAAAACAGGTTGACTGTATTTACAATTCAGGAAGCCAGGGTCTATTGACAATGTCGATTCCTCTTGAAGGCTCTAGGGGGCATCCTATGTCCCTTCCAGCCTTTGGTGGCTCCTGGCATTGCCTGACTTGTAGGCACATTACTGTCTTGGTCTTCCATGGCCTTTACTCCTGTGTGTCTCTGAATCTTCTCTTTACAAGGATGTTTGTCATTGGATTTAGTGCCCTCCTTGTGTCAGTGTGATCTTGTCTTAACCTGAGTATATCTGTGGACTCCTCATTTCTTAATAGGGTAGGTTCCATTCATGGGGTGGGATAAGACTTAGGCATCTTTTGGGGGGACACAGTTCAAGTTATATTGGGCTTATTAGCAACAAATGCCTTCCTTTTTTGTTTTTCTGTGAATGCTGCTATCTCATGTTTTGCAAGGTAGTGTAGCTGGACCTAAGAGCCTTTGAGTACTTGGATGTGTTAGTACACGGCCCCTGGCCACTGTGCTTCTGAGGAGAATTAATGGCTGTGAGTTGCAGTCCCTTGTAAGTGGTGAGTCTTTTTCCTCTTGCTGTTTTTAAGACTTTCCCCTTGCCTTCTGCTTTAAACATTGTGACTGTGGTGTGTGCACGTGTGTGTTTGTGTTTCTGTTAATTCTGTTTTGAATTTATTTAGCTTTCTGGATAGAGTCATCCTTTTTAATAACAGATTTTGAATGTTTTCAGCCTTATTTTTTTCTCCTGTTTTTCCTGGGTGTTTCTGTTCTTTCCTGGTACTCCCTTTACAAGTGTATTGGGGTGTCTACTGATGGCCCACATTTCTCTGGAGCTGTTCGGTTGTCTTCATTTTTTTTCTCTTTGTTCTGCCAGTTTGAATCTGCTTGTGTTGCTCTGTTGTTTGTCAGGAAGTTGGTTTGCTTCTTGTTACTAATTTCTGTGTCCTTACCCATGTTCTTTATTGACGTGGGTTTGTCCTGCTTGCCTTCAGTGTGGTTTCAGTTTTGTTCTTCGAGCACGTTTGTAACGCTACTCAAACACCTTTTCTGTTAAATCTGACATTTGACTCTGACAAGCAGATTCTGTAGTCTGCTTTTGTTTTCCTGATGGATTACGGGTTGTACTTTCTTGTTTCTCTGATGTGTTGTAATTTTCACTTTAGAAACTGGACATTTTATTTATTTATTTTTCTTTTTTTAAATTTTTTTTTATTTTTTATTTTTTGGGGAACCAGGGATTGAACTCAGGGACACTCGGCCACTGAGCCACATCCCCAGCCCTATTTTGTATTTTATTTAGAGCCAGGGTCTCACTGAGTTGCTTAGGGCCTCGCTAAGTTGCTGAGGCTGGCTTTGAACTCGTGATCCTCCTGACTCGCTTGGATTACAGGCATGCGCCACCACGCCCAGCTTAGAAACTGGACATTGTAGATGATGTTTTGGGCAGCTCTGGGTGCTGGTCTGTCTCCCTGCTCCTTCCCCCTGGTGTTGCTGTTGCTTGCTTGTTTCCTGTCCAGGTGAGTGGACTGGCTGGGGTAGGTCAGACACCTGTCCCACCCCTCTGCAGTGGGAAGCTTCTGTTTTGGCACCTAAGCTGCCCAGGCCTTTGGTATAGTCATCCTCATCCTTTCTTTCCTTGACCACATTGTCCATAAAGCCCTAGGGTATAAATTGATCTATAGAGGGAGCCAGTTGAGGCTCCTTTGAGTGGATAGTGTCGGGGGCCAGTGTTTGAGTTTTTTTTCTTCTACTTGTGTCTTTCCCCATTTCCTGCAGCCGAGAGTATCTGCCCTTGGTCCCTCTGCCTTTAGTCACTCTTGATACTCTCTCTTCTCCCAGCTTCTTCCCAGCAGAAGCCTCATTGGTTTTGAGCGCACCTTTGGCTTGAAGTCAGTTCCTTTGGAGAGTTAGAACTCTATTCTAACCCACCCCTCTTATCCAGCAAAATTCTGAGCCACAGCTCTTGTGCTGTGGTGGGCAGTGGTGTGCTGGTTTCTTGTGACACCTCACTGTAGGGGCTGAGTACCTGGAGTTGGGAGAAGCAGTCTCAGGTCCCCTTGGCTTGACTCTAGTGTGGAGTGTCCATTAACATGAGTGAGGTCAGGGGCCATCTGGGCCCAGTAATGTCTGTCACACTCACCTGGAACTGAATCTCAGCAGAGGCAGCAGGATGAGTAGTGCTGAGGTCCTGTCCTCTGCTGGGAGCTGGACAGGGAGCCATGAGTTCTTGGTGTTGAGTCAGCCTTGCAGGCCCAGGGGAGGAGGGGTTGGGTCCTGGTCCAAAGACATGAATTCTTGTGACTGTTGTAATTAGATTTGAGTAAATTTTTGGAGTGTTTTCTTATGTGTTGTATGACCTTCAAATCATTTCCAGAGACTTTCAGTGATGTTAATAAAAAAAAAACAACTTTGTCCAGGTTCATGGATAGGGGCCCATGGAGCGCCTCACAGTTATACTGGGGGTGGAACTCTTTGAGTTGCTGGTTGTTATTTGTGTCTTTCATTCTTGGATGCTTTTTAAAGTCCCTGTTCTGTTTGGTAGTGTTGGGTATGAGTTGGTAGATTACTTTGTATGAACCTTAGTTGTTAATTTTTAGCTATAGCTGGAAAAATGCCAAGGTATTATGGGCGTTTGCATCGCGTAGCTGCCTTTGGTGGCCTCTGCTGCTGCTGCTTTGCAAACCTCCTCATTCAGTTGTATGTCTAGGATAGAAGCTGTTCCTTCAGTTGAGTCTCCTAGTAATAGAAGTAATTATATCAGGTGCCTCTAATTGTCAGTCCCTGCATTTTAAAATACGTTGTCAAACTTAATTTTCCAGCAAATTCATGAGATTGATGATAGCTCCATTTTATAGAAAGATAAACTGAGTTTCCTGCAGGGCTCTGTTTGTTTTTTGATTTTCTATTTTTTGGTATTGGGGATTACATTCAGGGGCACTCAGCCACTGAGCCACACCCCCAGCCCAATTTTGTATTTTATTTAGAGACAGGGTCTCACTGAGTTGCTTAGTACCTTGCCCATGCTGAGGCTGGCTTTGAACTCGCAATCCTCCTGCCTTACCCACCCAAGCCACTGGGATTATAGGTGTGTGCCACGGCACCTGGCCAGGGCTCTGTTCTTAATTGTTCTTTCTGCACTGTCCATGTCAGTGGCATTTGTCACACACAGCCACCAAGCTGTTAAAATGTAGTTTGTATATTGAAAGGCAAGATATGTAATATGTGCAGAACATGGAAATATGGAAAAATGTCAAATATCCTATATTCTGTATTAGTGATACAATATTTTATTTTATTTTATTTTATTTACTTTTTTATTTTGGGGATTGAACCCAGGGAGCGCTTTATCACTGAGCTACATCAAAAGCCAATTTTACTATTTTTCTTTAATGTATTTCTGTAGTTACCAATGGACCTTTATTTTATTTATTTATATGCAGTGCTGAGAATTGAACCCAGTGCCTCATACATGCTAGGCAAGTACTCTACCACTGAGCTACAACCCCAGCCCATGATATAATATTTTAGATATTATATATATAATATTAATTAAATAAAATATACTATTTTTACCTATTTCTTTTTACCTTTTTGAGGCCAGCAATGGGGATTAAACCCAAGAATGTGTTCCCTTTGGGCTACCTTCCCAGCAATCCCATATTTTTTTCTTTTCTTTTTTTTTTTTTAAATTTCAAGATGGGGGGAGTCTCACCAATTGCTGCAGCTGGTCTCCAACTTTTGATTCTCTTGCCTCAGCCTCCCTAGTAACTGGGATTACAGGCATGTACCACTGCACCAAACTCATTACATTTCAAAATGCGTCCCCTCAGAAATTTAAAATTGTACATGTGACTTGCATTAGGTTTCTCTTGTTTAGCCCTTTTCTGTATTCTCTCTACATTTCTTATAGTCTTTGCTTTCCATGATGAATTTGGAGAAATGTGAATGTTACAAAATAGTATGCAGTAATAAATACAAACTCAGAACCATTTTTTTTTAAATAAAACATTAAAGTTGTGGGGTCTTTTGTTTGTTCTTAGAAAACTCTGTTCTATTAGTTATTCTTAATGCCTAATAGTGTTTTGGCGGGGGGGCGGTGCTGGGGATTGAACCCAAAGCCTTTTGCATGATAGGCAAGCTCGTGAAACTGACTTGGATGGACTCTTTCAGATGATGATTTTGACCAGTTTGATAAGCCTGGTGCAGAGCGATCCTGGAGGAGAAGAGCTGCGGACGAGGACTGGGACAGGTATGTGTACACCCGTGCCTCACTGGGCAGTTCCTGCAAATTTTTATGGAAGTTTACTGGTCTACATAGAGATCTTACTTAAAACAGGGTTCTGGCTCCCTCATCCCCTGATTTCTCCAGGACGAGGCCTCCTGAAGGGCTCTTGTTCCAGGCCTGTACTGTATGCAAGGCTGTGCAAAATGTGAGCTTTCCTTCTCTGCCCTTGTTTTGATACAGCAATGGCATTGACTTTGTGTATGCCCAAGACCTTGATTGGAGTGGTTGTGTGCCAGAGTTCCTCTTGTGCACACTAACCAGGGTTTGGCAAACTTAAAAAATTTTGCCCTTCTAATATATGTTGACTTTGATTTTAATTTGCTTTCCCTGATTACCAGTGAAGATGAGAATATCTGCTTAGGAATGCACACATGCACAACAGTATCAAGCAGTTGCAGTAATGCCTGTGTCATCTCCTGTGTGGTGATCAGCTCTGGTGATGGGTTCCAGTAGAGCTTAGAGGGGTGTGTGCTGGAGGGAGTGCACTGGGGGCTTAACCAGGAGTGGTGGGCTTGAGAATGATGATGATTCTTTACAGCTTTCCCACCATTTTAGATGCTGGGGGTGAGAAAATGTAAAATTTACCTTGGAGTTCGAATCAGAAAGTTTATCAGTAAAGGAAATAGAACTGAATAAAGAATAAAAATGTACTATAATGAAAAAAATACCGGATTCCTGTTTGGAAACAGTAGTGTCCCAGAAATTTTACAGAATAATCTGCAAACTTTGTTACACTTACAGTCTACAAGGTTGATTGTTCTTCATCATCTAAGTGTGTTAGTGTTTTTCAGAGAAATAATAGAATATACAGAAAGAGATTTATAATGAAGGATTGGATCATGCAATTTCGGATTTAGGAAAGCTGGTAATGTAGTTCAGCCCTGTCCTGAAGACCTGGGAATCAGGAGCCAGTTGTGTTAGTCGTAGTCCCAGCCTGAAGGCCAGAGCACTAGGGGAGTCAGTGGTGAGTCAGTCCTAGCCCAGAGGCTGGAGAACTAGGAATCCTGAGGGCTCAGGGCAGAGGGGAGGGGTATTTCAGCTCAAGGATGTGAATTGGCTGAAAGGTAGGTGGTCTGCTGTAGTCTATTGATTCAAATGCTAATCTTTTCTGAAAACACCCTACAGACATTCACAGATATGTTTTGCTAGCTCTCTGGGCAGTACCTAGACCCGGCAAGTTCACTTGTAAACCTAACCTTATACAGTTCATAAAAAAAGAGAACTTAGAACTGAATCTTTCCTAGTTAAAAAAATGGCTTTATCAGGAGGTATCGAAGCTAGTTTTGCTTAACAATATGATGATAAACTGAATAAAATATAAAGTGGGTCTTTTAGTAAAGTTAACTCATAATTTGGATTTCCTCTTTGTTTGCTTTTTGGGGTGGAGGAAGAGAATGTTTGTCCTTATTGATTTGAAGATCTTTTGCTTTCCTGCACTTTACTAACTGGTGATAGATATTGTACCACCTTACTTCTGAATGCCTCAGTGTGATTTTTTAGTCTGTATTTCCCAAGATTGGAGACTTTCACTCCATGACCATTTCAAAGTGAGGAAATTTAAGAAACATGAAATTCTTTTTTTGTTGTTTTTTTTGGTACTGGAGATTGAACTCCAGTACCAAGGGGCACTCCACCACTGAGCCACATCCCCAGTCCTATTTTGTATTTTATTTAGAGACAGGGTCTCACTGAGTTGCTTAGCGACAGCTCAGTCGCTACAGCCTCTTGCTTTTGCTGAGGCTGGTTCTTTGCACTCAAAATCCTCCTGTCTCAGCCTCCTGAGCTGCTGGGGTTACAGGCATGGGCCACTGCAGCCAGCTCTATCTTTAATCTACAGTGAAGACCCAGATTTTGCCCATTGTACCTATAATATCCTTTATAGCCAAAAAATTTTTTATTTTGTTTTGGTTCAAGATTCAGTTAAGGATTACACATTGCATTTTTTCTCCTTTGCTTCTTTATGTGGAAGAATTCTGTAGCTTTTGTCTTTTATGACTGACATTTCTGAAGCAGTGCAGGCCATTTATTTTGTAGAAAACCCCCACCGCCCAGCTTGGGTTTCTTGGTAGTCCTCACAGCTTGATTCAGGTTGTGCACTCTGGTCAGGAACACCAAGAAAGTGATGCCATGCCTCTCAGCGCTTCCCTTCAGGAGGCACACAATTCTGCCTTTTGTCCTTAAGAAATTCTTCCCTAAAGTATGTCCTTGTATGCTTCTATAAAAGTTAAATTTCTGTATTTTTATTTAGATATATAATCTGCCTGAAATTGATTAAATTCATTGATTTTTATCTTAGGGAGAATTTCAAGCACATGTGAAAACAGAATAGTGCAGTGAACCCACTGTACCATCATCCAGCTTCACTTACGATCAGTTCGTAATGTCTACACATTCTGCAGCCCCCACGATCATAGATATGACTTCATCTGAAGATATTTCAGAATGTATCTCTGTAAAAAATACTTTTACAATTATAGCCAGAAGAGTTGTCTAAAAATGAAACTTTTATTGGTAGCAGGATTTGCACCCATGGGCCCTCAACCACTGAGCCACATCCCCAGCCCTTTTTACTTTTTATTTTGAGACAGGGTCTCACTGAGTTGCTTCAACCTCGCTAAATTGCTGAGGGTGGCTTTGAACTTTCGATCTCCTGCCTCGGTCTCCCAAGCCACTGGGATTATAGGCATGCACCACCACGCCTGGCCTACGAAACTTCTTATTATCGTCTGTTTAGTGTTACCATTTCCCTGATTGTCTCATATTTTTGATGTGTGCATGTATGTACGAAAAAATTATATATATATGTATGCATATTCTATACTCACAGTGTGGATGCATGTCTGTAGTTTTTCATAGTTTGAACTGAGTCTAAACAAGCTCCATATCTTCTAATTGATTAGTTTTCATTTGTAGGTTCTCCTGTATTAGTTACCCTTCTGTTACCACAGTGAAGCATTTAAGACAAATGACTTATGAACAGAAAGGTTTATTTTGGTTCACACTTTTGGAGGTTGCAGTCCATGACCAAGTGGCCCTGTTGCTTGGGGCCTCTGAGAAGGCAGGAGGGTACAGCTTTGCAAACACTGTTCATATTCCGTGGCAGAAAAACAAAGCAGAAGAGACCACATCAAAGTCACACCCCAGTGATCTGAGGACCTCCCTGAGCACCACCCTAGGGATCATGCCTTTAACACATGGACCTTTGGGGGGACACGCGTATCCATCTCGCAGCATACTCCCATCTTATTTTAGTTCCCTGCAATTTTTGTGGAAGAAACATAGTCATGTTTTCCCAAATTACTGCCTTTGCTGATTGCTTCCCATTGCTTTTGTGGTGTTTTAGGGTGTTCCTTTACTCCTTGTATATGATGTGCATTTAGAGTTAGGTCTTAAGGTTGGTGCTGTTCAGGCTCCAGTTTGGAGAGAGGTTGGGGCATGGAAACCTTTAAGAGTGTTGAGTACCTCCTTGAAGTACCCTCGGGGATGTTGTTGGTTTCTTGACCTCGTGTATGCTTTTTATTGTGCTTTGGGCTTAGTCCTGCTGTCTGTTGTATTACTGTCTCATTAGTCATGAGAACAAGTCCTGTGTTTCCTTTTCTGTAAACTGCTTTCATTTATAACTGACACAGGTTTGTGTCAAGCATCTCTTTTGAAAGATTTTTTTTTTTTTTAATGTCTAAAGAGTATAGGTAGTCATTAAAAATTAGGATCTTATTTTCAAATGCTTTTCTGGTCAGTAAATCACAAATATTTTCTAGTTTTTTATTTGTATAATTACTTAAAATTGCTCTTATTGCCATCTTAATTAATATACCCTAGGAACTGGAATTACCTCCATTTCCAGTTGCTTAAAGTGATGGTGTAGAGAAACACTTGTCTTCAAGGAGGTGCTTATATATTTTGGTCATCTGGAATCAAGTTCTCAAACCAGGAGTTGTAAATGTTGTTGACACTATGTTTTTCCCTGCCCCTGGAGGACAGTTGCCACACTGGAGTTAGAAAAATTATACCTGATAGATGATTAGTGGTTGAAAATTGTTGGAAGGAGCTCTGTGTTTCTCTCTCAAAGCTATCCTGTACTGGTCTGTTTTTCAAGGACTGTTCTTGTCCTGCACCCATCTATTTTTGCTGTGTGACCTTGGGTATTATTTAATGTCTTACCCTGTTTTCATCTATAAAATGAGGATATTAGACTTACTGCAGATAACTTAAAATTACTAAGGAAGTTTTCAGTGTATGAATTGAATGATTTGTCAGGCGGTTTGTGGTTCTAAAAGGTGTTATATGGAAACATCCATTTGTTTTAACTTCACCTGTGCATTCCTAGAGATCCTAGTATTTTGTGAAACAGCCCACCAAAAAATAAACATGCTTTTTGAGCAAAATAGTCTGATCCTAATCGAAATCTGTAGACTTTTATAGCTGGAACCCTTATGAGAAGCGAGCATCGGTGCACTGGTCTCCACGGGACATCGGCACTTAGAGTCATCATCAGTCTAATTGTGCCTTTTCCTTTAGTGTCAGTCTTTAAGACATTTGCTTCTAAGAGATTGGCTTCTCCAAAATTAAAAACATAGTCCAGTGGTAGTCACTTTCACCAGTCAAAATTATTTTTTAAATTCAGTGAGAAACTTTTCCAGCTTTTTGTTTTACTAAGGTTCCTGCTTTAATTGTAAGGAAGCCTTCTCCTGGTCATTTCACAGCAGAAACATCCAGGAAAAATCTGTAGGTGACCACTGTGACTTTTGCAGTGTACAAGATGATTCACTTAGTTACTGTTACTTGATTTTATAACCTCATCATTGTTTTTAAGGTTGTAAGTGTTTTTTTGTTTTGTTTTTTTTACAGCTTTGCCAGGTGAATATCAAATGGTTTCTTGTGGTCTTGGTTTTTTTATCTTCCTTTTCCTATTTCATCATAAGTTTGTAGAGGGAGGAAAAAGCTTAGATATTATTTCTTACAGTTTCTTCTTTTACTGAGTATTCAACAGTCCCAAAGAGATTAAGATCTCCTAATGAGGTGCAAAGCTAAGAGGAAAGTGTAGTGGGTTGCCTCCTTTGTCAAAGCCTCCATACCTCCGAGAATGTTCAGTATAGCAAACTTCTAATGAAAGTCCCTGAGCCCTAGGGTCCTTGCTCAGTAGTTGGCACACTTTCCAGTCTAGTAGGAATAATGCTTTGACATTTCTCTCTTCTCCCAGTGAACTTGAAGATGACTTACTTGGAGAAGATTTGTTGTCTGGCAAAAAGGTAAGAACTATCTGAAAGAAAACACTAGTCATTTAATGGTACTTAAATTACAGGAATGCATCACTTGAGCATAGGATGAATTACTAGAAAGTTAGGAATGTATAAAAATTGTGTAAATTGAATTATTATTTTGTTTGTTTTGGCGTTGGGGGTAGAACTAAGGGCTTCTCATGCTAAGCATGCATGCACTCTGAGTTACACGTCCAGTCCTGAATTAAATTTCAAATGCACAGAATTGACTGTTAGTAAATTCTCTAAACATAAGTCAAGCAGTAAACCCTCTGAAGTAAATGTTTTGGTTTCTACTGTGTTCAGGGTACTCTGGCAGTTATTGGATCTAGGATAGTGGTAGCATAAATCTTGCCTTTACCTTACAGGAATGTAACATTCTCAGGTTAATGTTTTGTATAATGGTTCTGGAATGCACTTTTTAGTTTTATTTGCGATAAGCTTAAAGATAAATGTACTCAGACATAACAAACGTTCATATAAATAAAATTAAAAGTTCTCATGTAAGTTTTTGTAATCCTTTTTGATTAAGTAAACATTTTGAAGTAATTACCTGAAATATTTGTATATCTATATACAATGCATTCTATTCATGAAAAGTGTGAAGCAAGAGATGAAAGTAAAATTTTAAAATTTTATTAATTAGTATTTTTAAATACTTGCTATTCTCATATGTTAGATTGTAAAGATAGTTTTTTTGTTGTTTTTGTGTTTTTTGAGTACCAGAGATTTTGTATTTTATTTAGAGACAGGGTCTCACTGAGTTGCTTAGTGCCTCACTTTTGCTGAGGCTGGCTTTGAACTCGCAATCCTCTTGCCTCAACCTCCCAAGGTCTGGGATTACAGGCATGCGCCCCCACACCCAGCTCAAGATAGTTTTTTATGTTAGTTTTAAAGAGTTTTAAACTTTTGATGGGTTCTTACTCTCAAAGGTTGTTGCTAAAGTTTGTTACACTTTTAGGTAAAGATTCATCAGTAATATTAGTGTAAGCCGGTGTTTCAAGGTGTGTGGTAGATTGACACCTTTTGTCCGTTATCACTGATTGGCATGCCCTTTTGGTATTGTTTGTAATATTATGAAGATCTTGTACTAGAAGTGCTAGCTCTGCCATTTTCTTGTAATTTAGTGTGTTGTATTATTTGCATTTTCTCTAATACATGAATTTGACACAGGACTTTTTCCAAACCAGTTCTTCTGTGTTCTGGTAATTACTGATCTCCATTTCAGAACACAGAGCCTTGGGGAATACTCAGACCTTATCTAAACCATAGCAACTTAAAATAAAACGCAAACTTTTTTATGGAGAATCTCAAACATACCAAAGAATGGAGAACAGATTAATTTGTTCTCATGTCTTTCAGCAGTTTTCAGTTAGAAGTAGTTTTTTTTCGTCCTTATCTACACACAATTCCTTCTGAATTAATTCGAAGTAAACCTCAGGTATGATGATAGTTTAAGATGTGAATCTTAATGTGCTTTTGGTAGGGTTTTCTTTGGAAATGTCCACAGAGGGAGCTTCTGGCCTAAGGACACTTATTTCAAGGCTTGTGCCAAGTTGTTTTCTGGAGTATTTGATGAGCCTTTGTTCCCAGTAGCAGTGGATGAGCGTGTCTCTCACTTTGCTTAAGAACAGTCTTTGTTGATGTGATAGATGGAAAATGGTTTTTGTTGATTTAGGTGGTGTTTGATTTCAAGTGAGTCTTTATTGGCATTTTTGCTGCTGTAGTCTGTGGCTGGTGCCCACTGGGCAAAGACACTGGCTGCTCCACCTCTGCTTTCCCTGTGGTAGCTCTGAGAAGTTCACAGAGATATACCTGTGTCTTGAGAGGCTCACAGTGTCCTCATGGCCAGAAGCACACACTGAGTGTGCTACGTATGTTGTGCTGTCAGAGAAGAGGTCGTTAGGGTCAAGTTTTACATACGTGGTTGAAATTCAAGTTCAGGGATGACCAGGTTTGAATTTTTAAAACTTGGATAAGATTGAGATGGAAGTGGGCTGCCTATTTATATTCCTTCTTTAGCTTCTCTGTGTTACTTGACTTTAACTAGTGCATGGACAAGTGTTCTGGTACGCCAAGGGGTCTCTGTCATAGGTGCCAGTGTTGGAGAATGTTTGGGGAACCATTTTTCTTCCTGTTTTTGAACTCACTGCTTAGTTCTTTGTTTTTGGGAGCCTCAGAGAGAACCATTCTTTTCCTTCCCTGCTTGCTTCTCTCCCCATGGAGAAGCAACCTGTCTGGAAAGACTGGGAGGAAGGATTTCACTAGTATCCTTGGCCACTTTTTCTTCCTCGCTGGGATCTGTTTGTCCTACTCTCCTGTAGTCCATCCCGAAGAGAGCCTACCTGAGCCTGCTTTTCACTTCGCCTGAGAAAATTGTCCACTCCATCTTATGGGGATGCTTTGACAACCAGCTTTGGCCTGAGGGATTTAGTTTAGCTCTGAGAATTCCAGCTTTTCCAGTGAAGTGGATATTTTGTTCTTGTCTCTGGTATCTGTTACTCAGTAGTTTCAGAATTGAGAGAAAGAGAGAAAGACTAATTCCTTAGGAGGAGATATTGTGGTCAGGGCCTACCACACATATTCCTGTTGTTTGTTTGTTTGGTAAATTATTGGTTCACTGATTTTGCCAAATGCTTTATAGTTTATGGACTGGGAGTATAGCTCAGTGGTTGACCTCTTGCCTAGCATGTACAAGTTCATCAGCAAAATAAAAAGTTTAACTTAGAAACTCAAGGAAGTAGCCTCTTGGGTGAAATTTGGATTTTTGAAGACGTGGTGAGATTTTATGAAGGGCTTGGACTGCTGACCTGTGTTTGCTGTCACGGGCCTGGCTGGCAGCTCCTTCCGCTGTCAGACTGGCCCAGCTAACAGGACTTCACTGCGAGTCTGTCGGCACTGTGTTTTGTTGTCACAGAGCTCTGTCTGCTCTCCCTTCTGCAAATAAACGGACTACGTGGCCTGTATCATTTTTATCTTAATGCGATGTCAATAATAGATGGAGTCTCTTGGAACTAGAATATTAGGGTTTGTTATTTTTGGCTTCAGAAATACTGTAATAAAGAATGTACTATCAAATTTAAAAGACCTATTTGATATGATGTTTAAAAAAGAAAAAGACATTGTTTTATCTTCAGTTGGAAAATTAAGTCAATTTTTGTACTTTCCCCTTTTAAAGATAAATGTGTCTGTATGTGTGACTGTCTTTTAGAGGAAGAATGGTAATCTATATATGCCTTTTACACACATGAATAATTTTAATAGGGAAGGAAAGTGAAGTCCCCCCCCCCACCAGTCTAGGATGTTGGAGCATGTTGGCCCCACAAAGCTCAGAACTCTCGACAGGGTCACTGCTCTGCTTGCTGATGGGACGCATGCAGTGCTGTCAAGAACTGAGGAATGGGGGCACCAACATTTACTTCCGTATGTGATCGGTATTGGAAAAGCCAAAGTTACCATTTCAGTTTAGAGATTCGGTTATCTTAAAAATTGCTTATTTCTGAAGTTGCTTTTTAAATTGCTTAAGAAGTTTTTAGATTTTGAATACTGTGTTAAATTCATTCATGTATTTTTTTTTTTTTTTTTTTTCCTGTACTGGGGATTGAACCCACGGGCACTTTATCACTGAGCCACATCCCCAGCCCTATTTTGTATTTTATTTAGAGACAGGGTCTCACTGAGTTGCTTAGGGTCTCACTAAGTTGCTGAGGCTGGCTTTGAACTCGAGATCCTCTGCCTCAGCCTCCACAAGTGCTGGGATTACAGGCGTGCGCCACCGCGCCCGGCCATTTAGTTATATCTTAAGGCTACCATTCTTTTTTCTGTATGGTAAGGAAAAATTCTTTAAAATGCCCCACCCAGGGACCTTTTACCTTTTTTCTTTTGTGTTAAAATAAATTTGATCATTACACTTGCTACTTCTATATTTCCTTGCCTGTGGCATCTAAAACTTAGTCTGTTAAGGAGTAGCTGGTATAACATATGGGATCTCTGATTGTCCATACTGATATCAAATTGAGAGAACTTTCTGGATGGCAATGTTTTAATAGCATAAAGTTAGAAATAATCCTTTTGAAATAATCCACTCAGTGTAATTTTGCTCTTTTGTAACAAGTCTTTTTATGGAAGTGACACACATTAATTAGATTTCTTATTTTAATTAGAATCAGTCGGATTTGTCAGATGAAGAGCTAAATGATGATCTTTTACAGAGTGATAATGAAGATGAAGAAAATTTCAGGTATTCAGTATTAACTCATTAAATTTCTTTATTTAACTAAATTGATAGGAACTGTTTGTGATTTATAGTTAAAATGAAGTGTAATTGAGTAATGGGGTATTGTATCCAACATATGATTGCACTCTGAATGGGATATTAGTTATTCTGATGTGGAAGTTTCTGTAAGCAGATCAGCTGCTTGAAACCAGGGCGGCACCTGCATCTGGTGGCCATTGCGGTCTGCTCAGCTATCCACGGACTCCAGTGCAGATGCATGCTGCTTCTCAAAAAGTGCTTCATGGGAAGAGGGCAGTGGCACAACTTGGTACAGGGGCTGCAGTTTGGTATGGCTGTCTTTGTTTCATTTGAGACAGTTTGTGTTAATACATATCTGTTTTCAGAATTACCATTTTTGAGAGAGATACTATACTCTGGTAGGTGGAAACAATTTTCAGTTAAATGAGGAAACATTGGGAAAATATGATTCCATGTATTGGTTATAAATGGGATTAATAAAATGTGTCATAGATTTGTAACAGTTTTCTAAAGTGATAATATGGGCAAAAATACAGCTTTTAATTATTCTACCAGGTAGCTAAATTTTCCAGTTCTGTTCTTTGACATCATTATTATATTTTGATTTTTTGAGTTAGCCTGGCCTTGAAACACATCTTTTGAATCTTAGTCGAAGTGGCTTAAAGTCTATGTGGTATATTCAGTGTTTTGTTAGGACTGGCCACTTAATAGGTGTGATCATAGCTTTATTTGCATAATCTTGCATTTGAAACATCATCTTACTTGGCATTTAGCCTAGTGTGAGTTCATGAATGCAATATGATTTTTTTTCCTTTTTCAAGCCCTCTTTTTACTCAGATAATTGCTAATTTAAAACAATTTTAAGATATTTATGACTGGCCTAAATTTTATTCGAACATTGATATGTATCTTCATACAGTTGTTTTTTTTTTTCCTTTTGGTACTGGGGATTGAACTCAAGGGTGTCTTTACCACTGAGCTACTTCTCCAGTCTTTTTATTTGTTATTTTGAGACAGGGTCTCACTGAGTTGCTGAGTCTTGCTAAGTTGTCAAATTTGTGATCCTCCTGCCTCAGCCTTCTGAGCTACTGGGATTATAGGTGTGTGCCACTGTTCTTGGCTTACCATATAGACTTTTAGTATTAAGAGGTTTTTTAAACAGTAGTTTGTAATTTATATCATAGACTTTAAAAAGAAACCAATTTGTTCTTAAAATTCCAACTGTGTTTTTCTGCTTACAGGGTAGTACTCTTATTTTTAGTTTATACTCAGCAAACTGATTCTATACATTTCTTTTAATGAAATGGAAAGTGTTGGGTTCAGTCTTGGATTTGCCAGTCAGACCTGCTTCTGCATCTGGTTGAGTGGGTTCTTCTGGTCGCATAGACAACAGCTGCTTGAGTTTTCACTAGCTGGTAGAATTAAAGTGCGTTTGTCAGGGAATGGAGTAATTTTTCACCAGCAATAATTTAAATCTTGGGAACAACTCAGGTATGTATGTATGGTTTAGTTTTGAGATCTACTCTCACTGGATGTCTTTCTTTGTATTTTTTAAGTTCTCAGAGTGTCACGATGAATCTGAATACCACGTCTGGCATGGTTACATCATTTGAATTGTCTGACAACACGAATGACCAGTCTGGAGAACAAGAGTCTGAGTATGAGCAAGGAGAGGATGAGATAGCTTACCACAAATCCGACGGACCAGAATTGTACTCTCAGGAGTACCCAGAGGAAGGGCAGTATGAAGGCCATGACACGGAGTTGACCGAAGACCAGATAGAGTATGGGGAAGAGCCAGAGGAAGAGCAGCTGTACAGTGATGAAGTGTTGGACATTGAAATCAATGAACCTTTAGATGAATTTACAGTGAGTCTTTCCTCCTTTAATGGCCAGAGATAACTTGGCTTCCTGCGCATGGGTTTTCAGACTGATTTGAAATCTGTTTACCTCCCTTGGGAGGGAGGGAAATTAGACCTTATTATCACTCTCTGCCAGTTTCTTTATCTGAGCTATGACAAAGTTTGTGTTGACAGCTTGTTTGGCCAGAGGTAATGCTCCTTTGTCATTCTGGAAGGCTGCAAAGAATAGTGACCTTGAGGCTTGCACCCCGAGGAAGGGAGCAGCTTTGTGTGGTGGAGATGCACTGTCAATTGATGGAAGTACTTAATGCAGAGCTTTCATCCAGGCTTTGGCCAAGATCTGATAAAGTCCTTCTAAGGTGAAAAGATTATTGACCTGCTAAAGACATCTTCAGGTTGCTAATATTCCAGTGATTGATGTCCTGTTCATTCATCCTTTTTGTAACTGAGAACTGTCTAAACCTGAATAAAGAGATTGGAGGTTAGTTTAGGAAATGTCACATATAATTTGTTATCTATGATCAGGAAGCAAAGATTGTGCTGATTTTTGTTTCAGAAAGGTGGTTTTGGTAGTTGGCATTTTTGTTTGTTTTTCAAACTTGAACCGTAAGGAAAGAAAAAGGTACTAATGTAAGATTGCTTATCTGCCATAATGATTCATCATCAAAAAAGGTTTTTTTTGTGTGTGTTTTATTTTTTAATGAGTGCTTATGACACTTGCGGGGGGGGGGGGTAATTATCTCAGTGTTGTGTTGAGCCTTAGGGCTTCACAAGCTCCAGGGTCCTATTGAGGCAGAGTGGGAAACGGGCTAGCCCTGCCTCAGTGCCAAAGACTCCCTCTGAAGCAGGAGTGGCTCTCGTAGCTACTTATGTCTTCACTCAGAGCGTGCTCACATTTGGCAAGGACATATTCAAGAATTGCTGGATGTTAGACACTTATATGTATATGAGTGGTTTTGAAAAGGATTAATTATGTAGAACCTTGGAATATTTAGTTTCAGTCATGATTGTGGTTATTGAAGGTGTCTCAGTAGTTACATTTGATCCTTTATGAATGCTTGTTTCTCAGTAGCTGGTCATGAAAAGATGTTTGTGGTTTAGTAAGAAGTCAGGTAAAGGCGTCTTGGGGACTTGATTTGATAGCCCTGTGTTTTGATAATAAATTCCTACCAGGTGAACAGGTGCCTTTGGTGTGTTCACTTGCTTTCTTAAAGCTTTGAAATGCTTTTTAAAAATTAGTCTTTTAGAAATGTGACTAGTTATTTCCTAGTGACAGTATTATTTCCACTGCTTGTAACAAATCACTGACTAATCGTCTCTGCGGGTCTCTTTCCCCTGTAAATTCAGTAGTGCAGCTTGGTTCATCACTGGGACACAGATGGTGCTGTACCATGGAAAGCATGGAATCTGGTGCTGCCCATGACACTGGATTTAGGACAAAGCACAGCGTGAAAATTGCTCTGAGGAGCCTGTGAGCACTGCTGCATGGGAGTGTCGCCGCCCACTGGCCTTCTTGTGGAGGGGTGCAGAGAATTTCTAGTCAGGAATTTCCTGTTCTCTGGGCCACTGTCTAAAGCCCCATTGGTGATAAAGATCACTTTAGTCATCCAGAATGGTGGAGTACAGGTCATTGAAAAGAATAGAATGGGGGATTTAAAAGTATGCATGGGACCTTTTCATATTAAAATGAAATACTTATTTTCAGAATTAAATAAAACCTGAAAGTAAAAATGTACTTGGAAATTCTGCATGTGTCCTGATGTCTTCACAGAGTTGTTTATATGCTTGAAAGGTGAGGGAAGGTAGTTGGATGTTGTTCCATAAGCAGTGTCTGCCCTCCCGAAGGTACCTGGTGTGGCAGCTCTGGCCGGCCACCTTTTATTTTTCATAGTTGTTATAATTATTGTGTCTGAAGTGGCCCTATGGGTGGAAAGAGACGTGGGATTGACGTGGAATGCTTGGCTCTGCTCAGCTCGGGGCCTCTCACTTTCTTCCAGGCTGTCATGGGTGCACAGATGCTTTTTTTTACTCACTATTAGACTGAGGAGCTCATGAGTTGATGTGTCTCCATGTACCTCACTGGTAAGCAGTTTATTAACTGGTTTATTTACCTGGTTCCTTGTCCTACTCAGAATTTGACAGCCTGCACTTTGAGGCCAGAATTAAACCCCATAAGCTGCTTCTGTACATGTGGAGTGCTTTTTCTGTATGATTGACTGTGGAATCAAAAGACCACAGATTTACAGTCAGAAGAGACACTGTCACCTGTGCAGAAGGGGAGGTCCAGAGACACTGAAAGAGTGGAAGGCACAACTCTGGCATTCTTAAGATACTCCAGAGAATAAGATTCTTAAGTCTGTGGATTTTGCAGGTACTATTTTTGAGAGTAAATTGCTATTTCATTTTAATACTTATAGTAGTGAGTACTATTGATTAGTAGTGGACAAAAGATCAGAAAATCATTGGTAACATAATTTTACATGAAATCAGTGTCCTTAGGGCCCATAATATTAACATAGATTGAGGTTTCATAAAACACTGTTTTATATAAACAGTTCAGATTGACAGTTTATGTAAAGTGTAGCAGATTTGTTTCCTACTGAGAGTCCAGTGGTGTAGACTGCACCCCATTATATATTTGCTGAAATTCTGATGAGCATCTCTGGCCTTACTTGAATCTAATGATTTTGCTGCCAGCAAGTCAAGGATGGTAGTAGTTGTCTCAATGGAATGCTTACAGTTTATCCAACAAAGTGGAATGCAGTGTGTTCAGATCATCTGGAGAGGCAGTTGTGGGATGTGAGGTGGTTTGCCCACTTGGTGACCGCTGCTTTCTTTGGGGGTGTAGATGAAATTGTCACATCATGTGGTGAATTGTTAGGGTCTGTAGTTGCTTGTTCTTCCATGATTGCCTGTTTGTCACCACTCCACTGCTCATTTTTAATAAGCATGCAGCAACACTGGGAAGATACCCACACTGAGTGGAACCTGATCTGCTTCTATCAAGGGTAGCCCTGCTTTCTGTGGTAGTGTTTTTGTCTGCAAAAGGAGTGTCCTTATATTCCAAACAAAACCTGGATTCATCCTCCCTGCTCAAGGGAGGGGCCCGATGGAGAAGCCGAGTGGGATCGCCTGTGCTGTGGTTGTCTGCTGCTGTGAAAGCGGTGAGAGCTGGGCTGGATTTCAGCCTCCTGCGGCCAGCCTCCCTGGAGAGAGGGTGTGCTCACACACGTTGTTCCTTTTCCCTTCTGTTCCTTTTCCCTTCGGTTGATGAAGAGACACTTCAGGGAGTACCTGGAGACCGAAGCCACACACAGGCCACCCACCTTAGTGATGGGGTTGCTGCACGGGCTCTGTCCACATTAACATGGAGAGGAATGCTTTGTGCTTGTGCTCGGCAGGGGCTGCTGTGTAAAATCTGCCAGAATAACTAAGCATGGGTCGTAGAGATGAAAAGTGCTTAAACAAAAACACCCCAAAGCTGTGTGAGAAAAACTTGTTTTCTCTTCAATGGCCGTCAGGATGAAGAACACTTGCAGGCTTATGGTGGGCAACAAGGGCTGCGAGAGCAGGAAGACTGTGTTGCTGAAGATGAATTAGATGGGATTACTGATTCCCAGGTTGCTTCTGAGACCCAAGAGGTATTTGTTCAACTTTTAAAGAGTCAAAAAGTTTGCTGGTGTTTCTCCCCTTTCCCCGCCCCAGATTTAAAATCCGCATCTTTTCAGCATTAGTGAAAAGTTGAAACACCTCCTTTCTGAACAGAGTGTAGTAAAAACCCAGGCTTTCTGGACTCCTGCTGTGCTGTGGTTTCTGGGTACTCTCTGCCCTTCAAGTGTTAAGAGTGTATCTGTTTGTTTGTTTATTAGGTACTGGGGATTGAACCCAGGGGTACCAACTTAACCCCTGAGCTACATCCCCAATCCTTTTTATTTTATTTTGTTTTGAGACATGGTTTTTATTAAATTGCTGAGGCTGGCCTTGAACTTGGGGTCCTTCTACTTTAGCCTCCTGACTCGCTGAGATTACAGGCGTGTCTACTATGCCTGGCTTGTTAAAGTATTTTAAATGTTTTTTGGGTTTATCTCTCAACAAATGTGATGTCTTATTTAGTGCTTTGAAAGCAGTGCTATAATTATTTTTAATTAGTTAATTTGGGCCATTCAGATAATACTGCAAGATTCCCTGTCTTTACTTGCTGATTTGGGCATTGAAGAAACAGAACTAAGAAGCTTGATCCCTGCCCTCGAGGGACTTGCATTCTAACATAGGGAGTCAGAAGATGTGTGCCAATCTCTGTGAGGTAAAAGCAAAAAAAGTGACACCTTCCAGAGAGGCTCAGACATGGTGCAGTGTGAGGAACTTACCTAGAGCACCTCTGTGGTGATGGCTGGGTCCCAAGGCAGTGAAGAACAGGTGGTCCTTTGAAGGAGGGGTGGGAGATGATGTCACCTGGACTGTGAGAGCTGGGCAGGGCCTTGGGTGACTATGCCATTCTTGATGCAGACCTGGCCCCTGTGGCCAAGTGTGTAGGCCGTAGCTCATGACCTGTTGATTTTCTTAAAAATTTTCTTTCTTGGTGTTTTTTCTCAAATTTTCTTCATGTCCCCCGTCCCTGGCACTTTTTTTTTTCTCGAGAGACGTGAAAACTGACATTTGCTGATTTAGGCCATTTGTTTGCTTAGGTGTTAGGCCAGGGTTTTTGCTGCTCAGTTGAAAGACCATCTTGCTCACCCATTCTTGTTGTGAGATGTGTGATGCTGTGGCAGGTCTGAGAGCAGAGTGGGTGCCAGATGAGCTTTTCCTTCGTACGCCCTTTCTCCCGCCCAGGAACTGAATTTCAGTTTTCTTTTTGTGCTTTGCCTGTCTCACTGTTCGAAATAATTTTAAACTTAGAGAAAAGGTACAAGGAGAACAAGGGGGCTGGGGATGTGACTCAGTGGTAGAGTGCTCATCTAACGTGCATGAGGCCCTGGGGTCCATTCCCAGCACTCAGACAATAAAAATAAATAAAAGCGTAGTCCAAGGGACTCTTCACCCAGATTCACCAACTGTGGAATAGTGTATCTGTTCCAGGGACCAAGAAAGAACTAAAGTAGGTGCTGAAGGCCCAGGGAGACCCAGATGGGGGGAGTGTGGTTCTCACTGGCCTAGTATGATGCTCACGTCAGCTAGGCACACCTGTAAAGGGTCATTTACTCAGAAGACATCTGAGAAAGAAATCTAGTCAGGATGTAAGAGATGAATGCCATCCAGAGAAGGGTGGATAATGTGAGAAAGTAATTAGAAAAAGGAATGGCATGTGAGCTATATGAAAATATGTTTAGTAACATGAAAATTAAAGCAAACTTGAGCATTTAAAAACCTGTGTTTAATATTGGCAAAAATGAAAGTTATTGGTCAGGTCTCATTCAGTTAGGGGAGCATATTGGAAACATTCTCAGGAGACAGTTTTCCATAGGTGCTTCAGGTTTCTGCACATTTTGAGAGCAAATTCCTGCCTGCCCTCTGTTGCACAGCCTCTTCAGGGCTGTTTATATAGTTGGGGCCTTGAAGACATGGTGTCTTCCTGGGAGCAGGCTTGCTGCCAGACTGCCCTGACAAGTCCAGTTTCCTGTACCCCACAGCTGAAGGTATGGAAAACAACAACCCCTAGGGAGAAAGGAGGACAGTGGGTGCCCTGGGGACCTTCACTGTTGGCCAACAACAATGGGCTCTGAACTTTTATAATTTTCCTTTCTATTTCCCTGACTGCCCAACTGACATATTCCGCTGTGGTTAAGTATATATAATTAAGTCTCTAATGATTAAGTCACACTAGACCCTATAAAAATGAGACCCCTCTTGTAACCAGATGCCATTTTCTCTCCTGGAAACGTGCCGTTCCCCTGTTTAATAAAGAAAGGCTTCTGATCCGCTGAGATCTGTCCCTGTTTCTGTCATCTTTGCTCTCAACAGACCCCTCACTCCCCAGAGTACACCCCCTCTGGCAGGGTCACCTGCTTTCTTCATGTGACCCAGTGGGAACAGGGTTTCAGGAAACTGGCCCAAAATGCTGTGCTGGTGTTGTAAATAATCAAACTGTCCCAGCCTCTGACCAGGAGTCCTAGTCTCCTCAGAGCTTCTGTGAAACAGGGGCAGGCTAACTGCTTGCAGGAAGCAGGAGGTCAGACCCTTCACTGTCCTTGAATGTGCCTGTAGCCTTAAAACGCTTGTCCTTTGACTCAGCAGTTTCACTTCAGTGAATTTAACTGAAGGAATTAAAAAAGATGGGATCAGAAATACGTGAACCAGGTATTTGTAGCACTGAAAATAAATGGAACCAAGGTAAACTTTTGGAAAGGGTTAAAGGAATTCTGGTAACCTTGCAGAATACAGTATCAATACCCATTCCTTAGCTCTTACATTAAAGATGCTCATGACAAAGTAAAAGAGCAAGGTAATGTGATCCCTTCCCTTCATCTTCATGATGCATAGCCAAGTCTATGTGTCTAAATCTTTTAAAGTCTAGATGAAGATGAAAGTGGCAATAGTGATTGCCTCTAGATGGTGGAATTACTCTAGAATTTTCTAACTTAAAAAAAAATTAGCTGTACAATATAACATAAGTAGACAATATTATTTTTTTCTGAAATGTGAAGAAATGGAATACAACCTTAATTTGGAAGGCAAAGAAGTAGAGGCTGCATGTGTTGGACTCCTGTGATTTCTTGTTTCTTCCCAGGGTTGCTTTGGGGGTATTTTTAGAAGGAAAAGTAAAATCTTATCCAAATTAAACGTTTTGACTGGTTTTGGTGGTGAATGCCTATAATTCCAGCGGTGTGGGAGACTGAGGCAGCTTCAGCAATTTAGTGAAGGCCTAAGCACCTTAGTGAGACCCTGTCTCAAAATAAAATATAAAAAGGACTGGGGATGTGGATCAGTGGTTAAGTACCCCTGCATTCAATCCCCAGTACAAAAACAAAACCCCCCAAACACAAATGTTTTATGTTTTTATACCATCTGCTAGAACATATATTATTTGCTTTTTTTCTTTTAAGTATGCCCCATAATTTAATCTAAATCATTTTTAAAATCTTTGATACATTTTTTCTGTCCCCCTTTCCTTGGTCGTTGGCTGGAGAGTCCCTTGCTTAGTAGTTTGCACTGGTGCTCACCGAGTGTTCTGTGCTGCTCTTTGCCCCTAGGATTCTCACAGTCCTTCCTGGAGGTGCTAGGTGCTCTTTTCCCTCTAGCAGCAGGCATTTTGGGCTTGTTTACAATCTCCTCACAGGAGATGGTCAGGACTTCAGATGCGATGGAGCAGGGGCTTCTGTAGGCTTTGGCTTGGGGCTTGTCCTCAGGGAAGAGTCCCAGATGCTGCCTGCATATGGGTTTTGGACTCTTCCTGTTTCTTACATCAGGTGCTTGCACTGTTAGGGATACCCTATCCTGCCCCATCAGGGGTAGCACAGCCCTTGCCCAGCCCTTGCTGCGCTTTCACTGGACTCCAGGCGTGCCATCTGAACTCCTCTCAGAACTAAAGCACTGAGCTGATTTTAGTTGAAAAGCCTGTCTCATGGAGCTCGTTTTATTTGCTAACTAATATTCCTGCTTGGTTAACACAAAGAAATTGCCATGTTTGAAACATTACTAGTCTAACTTTGTGGCCTCACAGTGCCAGTTAGCTGTGGTCTTTTCATATTTTAAAGGTTGCTAATTTAGGTTGTTCTGGCCTACATAGTGGAAGAATTGAGTTTAAAGAAGCCCCTTGCATCCTTTAAAACTGTGGCATAGATCATTTAGCTCTCAGGTATATAGTAAGTTTTGGGGCCCATGTACATCCAGGTTGCCATCTGCAGTTGGTGCAGAGCGGTCCTGTCCCCAGCTGCTGTCTCTTCAGGGCTGACTCATCAGAGGCAATCACTCTTACATGTGCTCTTGTGTTGGGCTGCTTTTGCTCACCGAGACGGATATGCAGAGCAGTGGTTCATTCTTTTTCCAGATTTACCTTATTATTCACTTTCCGATGTTAGGTATTTGTGTTGTTTCCAGTGTTTTTGTTATGAATAAAGGTACTGTTACTCATCTTTTTGTGAATTTCTTTTTTCTTTTTTGGTATTGGGATTAAACCCAAGGCACTTTACCACTAAGCTATATACCCTCTCCCCTACTCCAGTTTTAAATTTTTTTAAATTTTTTTTATTTCTCCTGCCTTAGCCTCCCAAGTCGCTGGGATTCCAGGCATGTACCACCATGCCTGCCTTATGGATGTTTTTGTATCTCTAGTAACTCGTGGTGGCTTGGGGTGTAATTCAGTGGTAGAGTGCTTGCCTGACTTATATGAGCTTTGGATTTAATTCCCAGCCCTGAACAAAGCCCCAAACACCAAATTGTCTAGTAGCTAGTGGCATAATTGCTGAGACACAGGCTTGCAGTGTGTTTAATTTTATGAGAAATTCCCAAATGATTGCCCAAACTGATTGTAGCATTTTATACTCACCCCAGTAATGTAGGAGAGTTGCCATTGCTCACCATGACTTGATGATGCCAGTCTTCTCTTTAATCCTTCTAGTGCTATAGTCTTCTTGGTGTCTAGTTTTAGTCTCAATTTTTTTTTTCAAGTGAACTGTTTGTCTTTTTATGTTTATTGGTTTAGGCTGTGTAGTATATGTAGTCTTCATAGAGATTATTGCCTATATAAACATATTCTACATAGATATCTTCTGTGTAGAATACATGCTGATCTCTACTGTTTTCTAGAGGGTTGATGATTTTCTATGCATTCTGGATATCCAAACCATTAGTAGATAGATGCTTTATGAATATTTTCTTTGAACCTGTGGATTGCGTTTTCATTTTCTTAAATGTGCGTTTTCATTAACAGAAAATTTCAATTGAGGTGGAGATTAAGTAATTGTGTGAGCTAAGAAGTCTTTGTGTACCTCAAGGTTACAGTCACCCTTCTGTTTTCTTCTGGAAGCTTTCTAGTGTTGGTAGCCACAGTTGAGACTGTCTCAGCTGGTTGGAGTGTGGAAGAAGATCCAGTTTTTCCTGTGTTTTCATCCAGTTGTTCACCAATGTTTTGAAGATGTTCCTTCCAGTTGGATTGCTTTAATGCTTGTGTGGAACAAATTGAACATTTGCATTTCAGTCCTTCTGGAATTTCTCTTTCTGTTGATTTATTTTTATGTCCTTATGCCCATACTACAGTCTTGCATGGAATCAGGGAGTGTGAATTCATTTTGTTCTTCCTTTTCAAGATAATTTTGGCTATTTTTGGTCCTTTGAATTCCCATATAAATTCTGCAAGGCATTTGTCATTATCTACTAAAAATCTGGTTTGAGTTTTGCAGATGGTATGGTATCTTTAAATCAAGCTGCAGAAACTAGCATCTTAATAATCATGTTGCCTGTAGGAAAGATTTGTAATTCTTTCTCTACAGTCTGGGTCTTTTTCATTTTTGTCATCTTATTGAGCTCTAGCGTAACAGAAACATTGAGGATGTTATTGCCTTGTTATTTTCTTAGGGGGAAGATGTTCAGTATTTCCAGCTGGAAGTTTTGCATCAGATTGAAAAAGTTCTTTTCTGTTTCTAGGCTGCTGAGATTTAAAAAAATCTGAAATGGATGTTTTGTTGATTATCTGTTGAAATAATGACAGTCTGTATCCCTTATTTTGTTTGAATTAAATTAACCTTGAGAAAACTATAATCCAAACTATTTCCATTTCACTAGTTTTTCACTGATGTCTTCCTTCTGCTCTGGGATTCAGCCCAGGGCACCTCATTGCTGTTAGGTCTCCTGTTTGTCCTCTCCTGTGGAAGTTGCTTCATTTTCCTGTTGTTTCATGACACTTTACCAGCAGGCCAGGTATCTTATGGAACGCCTGCCAGTCCTGGCTTCTCCCATGATAAACTGAAGTTGGGCTTGTAGAGAGTACCCCAGAGTTTGTAGGGCCCTTCTTATTAGCCTTTGCCACTCGGGCAGGGAAGTAAGTGTCTGTGAGGTTTCTTCTCTTTCCCATATTCTGTTCTGGGGAAGAAACTAGGTTGCCCCTCCAGGGGGAGGAAGTAGACTTATGCTCCGCCTCCTAGAACATCTGAAATTCTTCTGTAGCTAAGGAATGTTCAATCAACCTTGTGTTTTTAAATAAGCCCCACTTGGTGGTGATATACTAACTTCTTTGTATTTTGCTGGATTTATGTGGTTTTATTTTTTTGAAGGATTTTTGTGTCTGCATAAATGAAGGATATTGGGCAGTAATTTTTTTTACTCTTAATTTTTACACCCTTTGTCTAGCCTTCTCAACTATTAAATTTTCACTGTTGGTAGAATCAGATACTTTGGTTTGTATCTGGTAATGTCGTGCTGAATCACTCTCTATTCTATAAATAAGAATTAAAAACTTGGGACATTTTTGTAAACAGTGTTAAGTGTAACTTTAATGATGATTTTCATATGTTTCTTTATTAAGAATTAAAAGTACAGCCAAGTGTGGTAGTTCATGCCTAACTTTAGCTTTTCAGGAGACTGAGGAGGTGGGTCATTATGTTCAAGGCCAACCCGGGCAACGTAGTAAGACCATGCCTGTCTGTCTGTCTGTCTCGCACGTGCTCGCTCTCTCTCACTCTTTCTCTCTTTCTCTCTCTCTCTCTCTCTCTCACACACACACACACACACACACACACACAGGAGTGGGGATGTAGCTCAGGGGTAGAGTGCCCTGGGTTCCATCCTCAGCATTACAAAGAAAGAAAGAAATGTAAGTAAATTTTCAGGTTTTCAAAATAAAAAAAGCTAAATATCAAATGTTTGGTGACATCTCTAATGAAATAAAAATGTAAACATATATTTAAATTTTTGCACAATGTAATCTTAAGAATAATTTGATTTTTATGTTGTAACCCACTACTACCCTTCAAAGAAATTGTGCTTGTGAATGGAATGCTAGCTAGGGAGTATCTGTCAAACGACATGGAAGATCCACATTTTGGCAGACGAGTTAGTTAATTTGCGCTGTTTTTTGGAATGTGTGTTAGTAACCAGTGGCTGAAGGGCTGAGTCTGACAGAGTGAATGTTGCCAGGTGGCTGACAGTGGACTATGGTGTCAGCCATGCTTGGACATCAGAGATGGTTCAGAGCTTGCCTCTTGGCTATCATCAGTATTTTCTCAAAATCTTGGGTTCTTTTTTTCTGAAGTAGGGCCAGTGACAACACTGAAGAACACACAGACAAAGTGACAAGTCTGTTTAATGACCAGTGAAATGGGGAAACTGGGAGTTTCCGATCTCAAAGCCTATCTTCCTACCCCCTTAAGCAAAAGGAATAAGATTATATAGATTCTGGAGTGAAGAGGGACCAGTGGGCATAAGAATGGGTGGCATGTTTCTGATTTTACCAGGAAGGCTACACTTGGTCTCTGAGAACTCTGTTTCCCCCACATAACTGACCATATTTGACCAGTTCTGGAGGTTGCCATAGAAGTCGTTAACTGTCATGGCAGCACTTGGCAAGTGTTTTACTATGGAATTGCATTAAAATGATGCTTCCGGGCAGGTAGCCATCAACAGGGCATCTGAGCCAGCATAGGCTGGTTTGGTTTTGCTGAATCTAGCAGACCCCTTGCTCATAGCTTTCTTTTCTGTAAGTCCAGATTCTCACATCTCTGACTTAGATCAGGCATCCTTAGTACATGCACTGATCTTGCAGAAAGAAGCAGGAGGCTCTAGAAGGTGCTCAGTGACAGTGCTTGCAGTGTGTGTTTAAGGGCTTGGCTGGGCCCAGTTCCTTAGACCAGAACCTTGAATTCATCTCCATCACTCTAGAAACCGTCTTGGGTTGGCCTTGTGTAGTCATGCCCACCTGCTACTCCTGACCACTGGACAGTAGTAAAATTTTGTTTCTTGGGAGAAAGTCAAACAAATGAAATCATTGCAGTGTGTGTCTTTCTGAGATTCTTCTGCAGTTCCCTCCCAGTTGTGTCAAGTTTGTTCCTTCTTTTTTTCATTTACTTTTTTAGTTTTTATTGGTGTTATGATTGTACATAATATTGGGATTCATTCTGCCATGTTCATACATGCACATCACATAGCTCAGTCTCGTTCCCCAGTACTTTCCCTCTCCTCCGTCCTCCATCCACTTGTTCTACTCTTTCTTTCTTTCTTCTAGTATTTTATTATTGTAATTAGTGCATTAACATTATATGTATAAGCAGGATCCATTGTGACATATTTGTGTGTGGACATAGCATAATTTGGTTGATTTGTGCCCCAGTGCTTCCCCTGAATTTGCTCCTTTTTATTACTCAGTTGCATTCCAGAGTTTGGATGTACCATTGTTCATTCATCCACTCACTGAAAGACTTGTGTTTCCATTTTGGTGATCTGCATAGAGCTGTAAATATTTTCCAGGGGGCTTTTATTTGAACATAAGTAATCATTTCTCTAGGGTAAATGTCTAGGAGTGGGACTCCTGGGTCGTAGACTGTATCTCCCACTTCCCTTGGCTGGCTATAATATTTGCTTCAAGGAAACAAGTTTCATCTTGTCTCCAGTTTCTTAGTTGGAAAGTCAATGCAGAATAAACTGTGTAAATTTCAATACTCTTGTGTTTTACTTTGGGCTTGTTTGAGATGTGATTAGAGTTCATAGTTAAATTTAAAATGACTGCTTTGGTGGTAATCTATAGATCCCAGTATTGCTTCCCCTGGGAGCTTGTGAGAAACTCAGACTCTCAGACCCCATGCTGGGCCTGCCAGGTTAGAGTCTGCCTTTGAGCAGGACTCCAGTAATTGGTAGCCACATTCAAGCAGAGAATCACTGCCAGGAGCATTGGAGGTGGAGCAGAAGCTTTCTGAGGGGTGGTGCCACACAGGTCTTGCAGGCCATCTGCGGCTGCCACTCACTGATTTCAGAGACTGATAGAGATAATGAACTCAAACCAACAAGAATTCTGAGGTTCTGGTGCTTTTGAGTCCCCCAGTGTACTGAGCATCGGAATACTTCAAGTGTAGTGCAGCTAGCTATTGGGCTGCAGGTGAAGCCACACCGTAGCTATCCTTTCATTTTACGGTGTTGGAGTCCTTGAAGATGTGTTGCATTGCAGGGTATATCAGAGAGCTGTGTGCACTGATCTTTTTATACAGGCAAGGTTTAGAAAAGGAGAAATGCAGAATGCTCAGGTCGTGGGTTTGTTTTAATTTTTCTTGTACATTTTCTAATAAAGTAGTTTGTTTCTATTAAGAGCGAAGACTGTTTTAAACTATGAGCTGTGAGAGTGAAGAAGCAAATTCTGTTTTCCTTATGTCGACAAGAGGTCCTGTAGTGAACCACACACTCTAGATCTCCCCTGTCTTCCTCTCAGAGGAGGTCTGCCCAGGAGCAGTGCCCACTGAGACTGCCCAGGAGAGCAGTGCATCCTGTTTGCTAGAACTCATGTGATACTCAACAGGAGGAATTGTCTCTTGAAAAGCTACATCAGCTTGGGGTGAGGTTAGAGAAAGTGATATAAAACCATGATAAAAGCTAGCTTTAGTTTGAAGTGACTGAAGAAAACACCAGTTTTGCTCTTCAGCCAGAGTGCAGTGGGGAGGAGCCAGAATGACACAGAAGGGTTCTGGAGGCACATTTGGATCACTTTCCTGGTAGTGGACGTCAGAGTAGCTGGGTCGGGAAGTGGGGATCATGGAGCCTCAGAGCTGGGAGTGTCAGATGGGCTATATATGCTAATAAAATCACACATTCCAGTGTTAGTTTAAATTGTATGGAATTTCTAAGTTTTATTGTATTGAAGTTATATTCAGTGCCAGTTGTATTAACTTGCTCTTGTCAGAAGTGTAAGTGGCAACTGTGTATAGGATGTTGTATATTCAGGTGGAAGTTGAGCTTTTTACAATGTTAAGATATCCTTTAATCTTTGAGGTGACTTATTCTTGGAGCCAGCTTAGTGTTTCACATGGCCTTATACTGTGATATTTCACTATTTTTACATCCTGAATATAAACAACTTAAGATATTTTAGCATTTTTTCATGTTAAATTTAAATGAACATGATCTCTCTGTCTGTCCCCCTCCCTCCCTTCCTCCCTCCCTCCCCGCCTCCTCTCTCCCTCCCCACCCCCTCCGCTTTCTGTGTCTACCATGTAGGGAGGTATGGAAACTTTGGAGCTCCAGAAGGACATAAAAGAAGAATCAGACGAAGAGGAAGATGATGATGAAGAATCTGGACGATTGCGTTTCAAAACTGAAAGGAAAGAAGGAACAATTATTAGGCTCTCAGATGTAACTAGAGAGAGAAGGAACATTCCAGAAACTTTGGGTAACTTTTTTTTTTTGCCTATCCCCCACACTTCTTCCTTCCCATTTCTTTTTTTTTTTTTTTTGTGGTCCTGAGGATTGAACCCAGGGGCCTTGTGCATGTGAGGCAAACAGTCTACCAATTGAGCTATATCCCCAGCCATCTTCTGTAGTTTGATTATGATTAATTACACAAGAAAAGAAGGTTGGCTGTGGTTGATTGTGGGTATCTTGTGTGTATTTAAGATTGTTTATTTTATTTTATTTATTTATTTTTTTTCATATTTAATGTGTTGAGTGTCACATTTTTATTTTATTTTATTTTTTGTTTATTTTAAATGACTTTCCTTTTGGTGTTTGTGGCCTCAAGCTGCTATCCTACAGACCGTGCTCTTCCTGACTGGTGGGGATGCGCAACAGGGCCACTCGGCACTTCCAGAGACCCCCAGAGTTGCCTGAGCTACTTGGGGACCACACTGGTTTTATTTTGCACTTTCAACTCTCTCCTAGCCATTTTTTTTTTCCTCTGAGAAAAAGGTGACATGTTTATAGAAGTAATTCACTGAATGAGCAAAGTGCTTGTCTGTAAATCTCCTGCAGACTGTTGCTGGCTCACAGTAGTGTTCCCGCCCCTCTTCTTACAGTCTGACCTCTCGCACCAGCAGTTGCTCTCAAGTTTGTGTGAGCATCAGAACCAGCTTGACGGGGGTTTGGGACATAACTCAGGGGAAGATGCAGTTGCTGACAGTCACCTTAAGAGCATTGTTCAGCCATAGGTTTTTGGACCTAGTCTTGGCTGTTACGATTGAATAGTTGAGGATGGCACCCAGGAAAAGTGTGTTTCCAGTGTGTTCCCTCATGCTGCTGCTTGGGGCTGCATGATTAGGACCGTTAGGGTGTGTACCACTTTCTAGGAGATGTTAGGATGCAGGACTGTACCTACCCTTTGGTCTTCCTAGAGGTAAAAGTCAAGATTGAACCTTTGTAACTCCCTCTATTACTTTTAAAAATCATTGTTTTTAGGCTGAAATGTGAGCATGTATCTCAAAGGGGCAGATAAACAACCTCCAGGCAGATACCCAGCTCCCCGGTCACACAGGCCAGCTGTCGCTAGCCCTTCTTCTCTCCCCTTACTTTAGGAAGCAGGATTTGTGTAGATAGTCTACTACAGTGTTAGAGTTCTCTCTCTCCCTGCCCTCTGGTTTCCTCCTCCTCTGCCTTTTGGCCTAAGATTTCTCTGGAATTTCCTCAAGTTGTGGTATAAAATTGTTAGTTGGTCTGAACTTGTTTTCTTGGAGGCATCCTAACATTTCTTAGAAACTTATGGTGTTTCTAGGAAATTGGATCTGAAGTTGGTGTTGGGTAAAAGAAGATGAAGCAGAGTTCTTAAAGCAGGAGGTTGGAAAAAACCAACTTCAGTGGGAGGAATTGATAGCCTTGCAGAAGAAACTCACTGGAGTGAAGATGTCTTGATCTTGGATGGGGATGAGAAGAACAAGGGGAGTCTCCACCTGGCTGAGCACTGAGCTCCCTGGGCAGCATCTTGGTGCCTTCTGGAACCAGGGAGGGTGCTGAAGTTGGGAGGAGGTGGCAGGGCATTCATTACTTTTCTGCTTCTTTGTCTTGGGCTGTAACTTTCATCACATATGTTTGAAAGTCCCAAGTTCGAAACCAGAACAACTGAGTTCCCATGAGTCCCTATGAAGTCTGAGAAAATGGAATCATTGACAGCCAACATTGCAAATGGGGACCTCTACCCTCTGTAACCAACTTGGCTGTTTGGCCACTGCGGATTTCACCTGTGCCACCCTGCCATGGCCCACACTGCCTCACTACTTGTGCCCACTTCCCTGTGCCTTTCACCTCCACCTAGCACAGATAATGACTTTGTTCTGCAGTGCCCAGCTTGCCTGTGTTCCTAAGTGTTGTGTTGTTTTTTTCATTCCTTCCTGCATCTTTCTTTTCAAGACCTTCTTTCCAGAGTCATTTACACTTTCTTTTATTCATAGAACTTGCATCGAGTCTTGTTTTTCTTCTCAAGGCATCTAGCAGGTTTATAGTCATGTTATCTTGAGATGAGTCTGGAAGGATTGATTCGTTGTGGGCAAGTTGCCCCCGCGGGAAATGGGGGGAGAGAGTCTGGGGTCCTTAGAGGTAGAGTGGCTCTACACATAAACAGTTTGATTATTTACCTTTCTTTTCAACATTAAAAAAGGACAAAATGTGTTCATGTAGAACATGGTTATTTGGCTAAATAACAGCAAAAAAAGGTACTGCTCAGCAGCACCTTTCTCTGCTCCATATTTGTGAGTTCTAACTTTAGAGTTCATTGTTCAGAAACAAGTTTGTCAGTAACTGCAAAGTTAGTATTATTCTCAATACAAAGAAGAATTTTCCTGTGCGCACCTCCCCTAAAGAGGCTAAGTTTACAGATGAGGAAATCCTTACTGAGACACATAGAGTATAGCAGGGTATATGATATACTAGAGAGTTGTATGAATCCTTACCTCTCAGTTTGTGTGTTCCTAATCACAGAAATATCAGTCTCAGGATTGGAATAGAAATAATGGCATTTATTCAGTTGTATAAGCTGGTTGCCTACTTTTTGTAATGAGATTAAAATATTTTGACAC